>JAPFTB010000036.1:0-380241 GCA_030779245.1 Fusarium sp. MBC 438
TACCACTAGACCACCAGACCGATCAAGCTCAGATGAGCTTGTTGAGTGGTTGTTGGCAAGATCGACGCAAAATCACATTATCAGGGGAGCACAGATATTTGCCCCTTGGCGACAGAAGTCCAGATACCGCATTTGGAGAAGTAGGACAACTCGTTGGCATACAGACTTGATCGCAGACTTCGAGCCATTTGTATCAAGTCTATCATCCGTGGAGCACTGTTCATCTTGACGACTTGGGATGAGAGAAGGCCGGTGGAGAACAGTCTCATTTACTCTCACCCCCGTAGTTGAATGGCCACCATATCACATTGCACGTTGAGGCAGTCAGACAAATTTAGGTCATAAACTTTTTTCATTCGGGCCTTGTAATGTCCTATTAATCTCTCTCAGGGACTAGGGCATAACATCTACCCAATGCCCAGACTCCAAATATGGTATCACCCCGATACGCTCAACACCTCATCATCTATAATTTACAAAGTCACGCATATCCGTTTGCGCCCAGCCACTCCTTGAGCGAAGCAGCATCGCGCTCGCGGTAAGCAGCACGGCCGCGAATCTTGTCCTTGACAGTACCAAGTGTACGGTCAAAGCTCTTGGTATCCTTATCGGCCATGAACTTCTCAATGTCGTCCACGACAGAAACATCAGTAAAGGCACCCAGGCTGATCTTGATGTATCGGTCAACGACAACGGGGTTGCCGAGCTTGGCAATAACGGCGTCCCAGTTGTTCTTCATGAACTCCCACTGGAGAGGGCGACCAATGATGTTGGAGGCCACAGAGTTGCCCAGGACGTGCATGTCTCCGCTGGGAACGGCGTTGGAAGGAGGAGACTGGTTGAAGTTGAAGGGGATAATCTCCTTGGTAAGAAGATCGGCATCCTCAACACTGCCGAGAACACTAAGAGAGAGAAGCTTGCCATCGATGGACTTGGTGTTAAGCCACTCCTTCTTGAGAATCTCAACAGTGCGGGCAGGGTCCTTGATAATGGCGGCGCGCCAGACAGCAACTCGGAGGGGAGCGGGGATGGGGTTAGCCTCGGGGTCCTTGACCCAGGCCTCGAAGCGCTTCAGAGCCTCCTCGGTAACGCTGAGTATATATGTTAGTATTGAATCAGAAAACGGATATAAATGTGACTTACCCAGGGTGGCCGCCAGCAACAGCAACACCAATGATATCCTTTCGCAGAAGACCAGTGAGGTAATCCTCACCCTCAGGGAAGTCCCAGCCAACTTCGGCAATCTTCTCGTCAACGAGCTTCAGGCTGAATTTGTCAAGAGCCTTCTTGATAACGGGGTCCTCCTTAAAGACGGACTTGACTCCAGCAATCGAGTCAAGAACCTGTCGCCAAACAAGAGGGTGTGTCTCCTTGCCAAAGCCCTCGAGGAAGGTAAGCAGCGCAGGGGTTGTACCGTTACCAGCAAAGGCAAGGTGAGCAGTTGAACCAATGATGGAGATCTTGTCCTCAGTGCTGAGCTTGTCAAGCTGCTGGCTTAGCTTAGCAAGACGCTCAGGAGGGTAGTTGACACGGTAGAAGCCAGTGGCGCCGCTGTTGAGTTTGTAAAAGTCATCGTCAATGTCACGGATGGTGTCCTCCTTGGTGGTCAGGGACAGCGAGGCGATGCCAGCCTGGTCCTTCTTGCCCTCCAGGCCCAGAGGCACCCACCAGGTGGTGGTATCATCCTCGGGCTTAACATCACCGGTCGAGAGGAAGCGAGACTGCTTAATAGAGATCTGGCCGGGCTCCTCAGCAACAGTCACAACAGGGTGACCAATCTTAGAGATCCAAGGATTCATGAGCTCAGTAACGTTCTTGCCAGAGGCCTGGCTGAGAGCATCCCACAGAGCAGTGGTCTTGGCATTTCCATAAGCGTGGCTCTTGAGGTAGTTGGAGACACCCTTGAGGAAGGTCTCAACACCAAGGTGGTTGGCAAGCATGCGGATTGCGGAGCAGCCCTTAAGGTAGCTGATAGAGTCAAAGATCTGGTTGATGTCGAGAGCGTCGCGGACAGGAACGTGGATGGGGTGGCTAGCGCGGATACCGTCAAGGCTGAAAGCAGCCTCCATACCCTCGTTGACGAACTGAGCCCACACCTGCCAGTCGGGGTGAAGGTGGTCCACGGCGTGCCAGCCAACCCAGGTAGCGAAACCCTCGTTGAGCCAGAGCTCATCCCACCAGTCCATGGTGACAAGGTTACCGAACCATTGGTGAGCAAGCTCGTGAGCAACGACGTAAGCGACTGCGTTCTTGAATCGGGGGTCCGAGGTCTTCTCATCGTAGAGAACCTGGGTGGTGCGGTAGGTAACAAGACCCCAGTTCTCCATAGCACCGTGGGTGAACTCGTGGACGGCGATCAGATCGGACTTGGGAAGAGGGTAGTCAATGTCGAAGATTTCGGAGAAGTAGTCAATGATCTTGGGGGCGTGCTGAAGAGCCCATCGACCCTGCTCCTTGAGACCACGGGTGGTGTAGACACGGACGGGAATCTTCTTGCCGTTGTACTCGCGGTCAGTCAAAGCCTCGATGTACTCAAAGTCACCAACAGCCCAGGCCAGGAGGTAGGTGCTCATGACAGGAGAGGTCTCAAAGGAGACAATGTTCCAGCCATCCTTGGAAGGTCGGGTCTCCTTGACAGGCATGTTGCTAAGAGCAACCTGGTCCGAGGGGATCTCAATGTCAAAGTCGAAAGTAGCCTTGAGGTTGGGCTCATCGAAGCAGGGAAAAGCTCGGCGAGCGTCGCAAGCCTCAAACTGGGTGCTGAGCATGTAGTGCCATTCGTCGTCGCGGGGAACAGAGGCGGCGGGGGTCTCGGCGGGCTTGTACTTGCTGCGGTAGAAACCAGCCATCTCATTGTTCATGATACCCTCGAACTCGATGATAATGGAAGCCTTGGAAGCAACGGGGAGCTCCTCGTCGAAGGTGATGGTGGAACGCTGGGCCTTTTTGTCATAGTTGAAGCTGGTGGATTCAACCGTCTTGGAGTCGACGGAGACCTTGGCATGGGAGAGCTTGAGGTCAAGAGTGTTGATGAGAACTTCCTTGGTGGGCTTTGTGATTTCCGAGTCGATGCTAGACAGCTGTTAAGGAGCTTGCTACCAGAGTGAGGGGTAGAGCTGAGACATACGTAACAGTTCCCTTGTAGGTCCAGTTGGTGAACTCGAGGTCCCTCAGGGAGAGGTTGTAGTGCTTGGGCTTGACATTGTCGGGGAGAACATCGCGGTCGGTCATTTTCACGTTACGGTTGAGTCTGGCTTGGCCAGAACAGAAGCGGTTGGGAATCTGAGGGAGAAGAGAGCTTGACGCGGAGACAAGTTAGCAGCTGTAGCTCCAGAGCTATCCAGGCTGGACTGAGAAGGATGAATCCAAGAGACCGGAGAAAAGAGGCCGCTTGGGAGAAACAGGAAAGGGGAGAATTGAGGAGTAAAAGATAAGATTTATATCGATGAGGAAAGGTGACGTGATAAGAAGGAGCTAAGGTGAGGCGGGAGGTGGAGGGAAGGGAAGGTGCCACGGGCAACAGCGTGATGCGGTAGGGACGGCCCACCCCACCGCGGGGTCGCCCAGCTGTGCTGCGGTGAGGGGCACCGACGACTCCTGCAGGATGTGGGCGGGCGCTGAAACGTACCTCCGGACGCCGATCGGCATCGCCCGAGCATTTTCACGGCGGTTTCGGAAGTCCTTGACGGATTGGTTGCAGTTGCTTGCAACCGACGTCAATGTTCGCGAATTACCAGTGTTCCAGATGGAATTGAAGACTGAAGAAAAAGGCGACAACACGACCGTGTGACCCGCCGTCTGCCGTGTAAAGGCCGGTGATAGTGGGCTGCTCCACAGGGCCTGTCGTTGAGCCAGCTGTCGCAAAAGGCCCTTGGACGACGACATTGTGGCCGCACTTGTCGTCGCAAATTGGGCAGGTCGGGATTTGATGAGAAAGGAGAGGGGCTTCGGTGATGAAAATCCTTCCTTGTCGTGTTCGCCGTGCTCTTAGTCACTTGGGGACCCCCATTGATGGCACTTTTGTAGTTGCCCGTCCCGTATCGTTCGAAATGTGTCGCGGGCGTTGGAAATTTTCGGGTCAACGTGAGGTCCCAAGAGCCGCGTTGCCGGCGACAAGCGAGACAGGTGGGGTCCGTGTGCATTGTGTCATGACTGCGCTATTACACTGTGCATCATGCGACGATAAAGAGCAGATGGGTCTGGGATTAAGACAGGATGGATATGGCGTAGTGCGTTTCATTAGCAACCGTTAAAAACGGAATGAGGCTGCTTCAGCTATGAGAGGGCACTACGTTGCAGGAACTCACTCACAACCTTGTCCGTCCATGGAACCGCGAGATATCCCCCTCAAGTCAGCCATTCACCGAGCCATAACACGTCCAGGGAGAGTGAAATAATCCAATTTGCTTCTCATTCATTCATCACTTCATATCAAGAGTATCCTAACATCCGGGATAAGTACGCCGACATATCCGCAAGACCCAATCATGTTTCAAACCCTCAACACACCAACGTTGCTTGCGATCCAATTGTACTGGTTTTGCCTAAAATCATCGTTCAAAATATCATTCCCATTCGCAGACTTGAACCACATGAGCTTCTTGCTCTCCTTCCACTCGGGCCAATTGGCGTACTTTGTAACGCCAACATTAGGGTCAAGGTTGTACAAGAAGTTGTAGTAGTAGGTCCGAATGCTCCTCATGGCGTTGTTGGGCACGATGCCAAAGAAGACCTGAAGAAGATCCGAGCCGTGCAAAGTACCGAGAACGGGCGTTCCGTAGTCGTAGCTTGCCAGGTAAGACCACGCAGGGACATCTGGGTTGGTATCCGTGGCAGTCTGAAGGAAGAGCCGGCGAGTAAGCGTAAAGACGAGATCGCCAAAGATGGCAGCACGTCGCTTGAAGCCTGGGAAGATCTCGTTGAGGATACCGGTACGGAAAGGGCTGCCTGCAGTGATGGAGCTTGAGTACGAGTTGACGAGGTTGGTCAGTTGCGTCTTGCTAGCGGCAGCGAAGTAGAACTCTTGCAGGTAATCGACAAACTTCGCGGTGGTGGTCAGGTTTGGCTGGAAAAGAGCAAATAGCGTACCCTCATCCTCTTGGTTGCCGTTGATCATGGGAACCGCATGGTAACGTCCAGCCGCGATGAGTGCCTCGGGACTATCGGGGAGCACGTGTCCATCTGGGCGAGGAAGATAGGAGAGTGCCAGCGAGTTGTACGAGAGGAGTCCTGGCACGGAGTTGGCGGCGTCCAAAAACTTGTCATAGGGGAGAGCTCGAAGACAGGCGAGGCTGCTGGAAGCACTGGAGCAGCCAGCGTTCTTGACAACAGTATCGAAAATCTCTTGCGCCTTGGGGCTGTCCACTGGCTCTGCCGGAACGACACTGCCCGAGTTCATGATGGCGCCACGGAAAAGGGGCTTGCCCTTGTAGTCAGCATCACCACCGAACAGAGTCATCTGATCAAGCACAGAAATTGCTCCAGCAGACTCTCCCCAGATGGTAACCTTGTCAGGGTCACCTCCAAAGGCCGCAATGTTATCTGCAACCCATTCAAGTCCCATGCGCTGATCCAGCAAGCCCAGGTTGGTGCTGCCTTCGTCGGCGAGCTCGACACCAGGCATGAAGCCAAATCCGGCAACACGATAGTTGACAGCAACGAAGATAAAGGGTTGATCCTGGTCAATGCCAGTACCCAGAAGGCTAGTGCCATCATACATGGCACTGGAGCCGAGCTCAAAGCCACCGCCAAAGATCCAAAAGAGAACAGGCAGCTTGTCCCCGGCCTTGGTGCCCACAGGCCGTTGAACAGTCATGGTGAGGCAATCCTCTTGCCCAGTGACAACCTGGAGGAAGGGGATGCTCAGAAAGTTGGAGAGGAACTCTGAGATGACATCCTCAGCACCGGTAGAGATAAACATCTGAGGGCATGATGGGCCAATGAGACCTGATGCATCAAAAGTGCCCAGAGCCTTTGAGAGCTTCTTCGGAGGTTTGAGGCGGAGAGAGCCAGTAGGGGGGTCCGCGAAGGGGATGCCCCTGAAAGACTCAACCTTGCCCGAGCTAGAGCCGATCACGGTACCGGAAGGAACAGCAACAGTGACCTTGGCGGCACGTTCCTCCAGAGTGGCAGGAGTAGCAGGCTGAGGAACAGGCTGAGGAACTGGATCAGGAACGGGTTCAGGAACGGGCACAGCAGCCGGAGCGGCCAAGCTGCCGGCGATGAGGCCGAAACCGAAGAGGCTTTGAAACTTCATCCTGATAGTTGAGGCTTGGGAGGTAATCCAAAGCTCAAGACTTGGGGTGAGCACAACAGGCAGTAAAAGATAGACCGGTCACGACACTACTTGAGGGAGCAGCCGCGAGGATAAGTCAGAATGAGTCTGCTGACAGGCAAGAGGTCGATGAAGCGACGATGCTTTCCGGTAGCTCAGAGGCCCTGTGGAACAATCCGAGGGAGGGAATCGAGCTCAATTTGAACTCGTCAACGACTGTACCTGGATAGTCAAATTCTCCCCGGTCTTCACCTGAAAATCATCTTTCGTATTTCTCCACCACATCTTGGACCTTGAACCCTGGGGGACATCAACTCCCACCGCCATATCGTCCAATTTCCACGGACCCGTCTCCGCAGCTCAATTGTCGAATCAGGAAGCCATCACCGCAGCCGCGCGAAGCCATCACGACTTAGGACGGGGCATCGAGTCCAAAACGAGGTCCAAGGCCGATGAGATGCCGTCGAGTCCCCGCTTCCCCACGGGGTAGATCGGGGGTTGGGCGCCGAGCGGGAGAGCACATGAAAGTGAAAAGCAGCTGCCAGACAGCTTTTAACTTTTCAATTGACAATCGGCCGAGGCATGAGCTCTAAAGAGCTCAATCCCTTGGGAGCTGGTGCATGTACGGGCAGGCATCTTGGGCACGTGGAGAGCTGAGTTGGTGAGGTCGACCTGAACTCATGGAGGGTGGGTGAAGGCCGTCACTCGACGAGCGATTGCGGAGGACCGATGATCACCTGGACGGCGCGCGGCAATGTGATTTGGTTGGTGGAGGGTCAAGAGGGTTCCATTGGAAAAGGTTGGTGGGAGGGACGAAGTTGGAAGAGAATTGGGATGGGTTGGACGGAGGGAGTGGGCACTTGCCAGGACCCCGGCTCCTGGTTCAGGCCGTTCCTTCCCCAACCCACCACCGGCTCCGGAGACCCACACCAGCAGCCGAAAGGCGGGGTGCTTAGAAGCTCAACTGACCTCCAGGCATCCACAGCAATCTTATGAGAAATGGTATTGATATGATGAAAGCTTTAGAGCGGATGAAATAGCTCATGAGATATACTTGTAGTGGAAGATGTCAAAATTGCTGAAAAGATCTTGTTTGGTGGAAATAAATGTTGTTTGTAAACCGCCAAACTCGACAACCCTTGTCCCGAACCAACCGAGTGGTAGCGGGAAACAACCTTGTCCTTCAATGTCAGGTAAAAATAACGCAAGTTGCACTCGTTGAAAAGATACGTAGAGTTGCCTCAGCCTTACCTACAGCCCAGCATTCGGTAGTATTGGGTCTGTGCCATCCTCTCTCTCTCCCCTGGACGGGAATGAAAACGAAAGCGAGATCCCATTATCTCCCTTTCGATCTGCCCATTAACAACACAAAAGAGGAAATAGTCGCGACTTGTCACCGCATTAAACATCACGATCGACACTCTTCATTCCCCGCAGCGCTAACCACTTTCCCCATGGCAGCAACGCGGAAGTCGACTCATTCCGCCAGCCCGATGGCGATCCTTGACCGGAAACCACTTCATCACCTGCAGAGAAGGTCAAGAGGGTGTGGATATGGCGCCATGAAGCTGCCGATGCTTACATAGTAAATCGGGGACTCGTAAGAAATCTCCGCAGAGTAAGAAAGAATGGGTGTGATGAGGGAGCATCCCGAGGTTGAGTGGAACTGCTCAGGAAGAATAAACACGTGGATGTCAATCGAATAGACAGTCTAGCTATACACGGAGAGCTGTCAAGACGGTCCAAAGGAGTTAGTTGTGATGGATATCACAACGCTTTGCCAAGTCGAGAAGCGGGGATGGGACTATTGAACATCTGCTAACATGGGTATGGAAGAGAAAAAGTGATTTGTGCGCCCTTTAACTCTTGGCTCACAATATCAGGCTAGGTCAACGGATTCGGAGTCACACCGAAGGGCCGAAGAAGCAGACAGACAAGGTGTTAATGTCAAAATGTTCATGAATTCATCGTAAGGTCCTTGACCATCCATCTCCATAGGGTCTTGTGAAAAACATTGACAGAGAAGCATAATATCTACATGTCTTGAACATTCCCTACCATGCCATCCATCCATCCCTGTCCCAGTTCGTTCCGTGTTCGTGTAATAACCATGTCATAACCCAGCCTGTAATCAATGGTGACGCCCGTGGCCTAACGACCGCCTTCTCCTCACGCCGTTGCCGACCGATGCAAGTGCCTGTGAGGCATAGTCTTGTTGTAAAGCAAACCGTTTCGCCCGATGCATAGTGTACCACCCATGCCCCATATCCCCGTTAAACCCAACCGAGGATGATCCATCTCTCGCCGTGTTGTCAAAGCTTGATCTTACATAACCACTCCCACTGGTGTGCCCTCACTCAGACAGCGCTTCTTTGAAACCAGGTTTGGTTCGTCATCAGAATCATCCTCGAAGCTGCTGTTAATGACTTCTGAGAGGACTTCCCGCTTGCGCTTGCCGCCAGATTGCTTCTCCGGATCTTTCTCCCAAGTCTCTATCTCGTCAGGATTGAAAGCACCGACAACATCCTGACCCAAAGCCTTGCCAAGTCTTTCTCGTAGGCCTAAAATCGGCCAAATGGGAACCCGTGTGTATTCGATCTTGATTCCTGTAACCTCGGCATCATCATCATCGGCTGGCGCCTTGAATGGATCGTGGAACTTTTCCAAAAAGTCCTTTGTCACGTAGCCCGTGTAAACGATAAACTCCGAAGTGTCCGTGTCGTGGGTGAGAATTCGTAACTTGAGATCTCGGAAGTTAGGGCAGGGCGGGATGCCTTGCCCAGGAGACAGTCGCGAGTCTCTCCTGCCAGTCATAGGGGGGCTAGGGTAGAAGTACTTTTGCGCCATGCCGAGGAAGATGCCCACGAAATGCGCGTCGTGATCGGAGTTAGACGGAACGAGAAAGCGAGCCCTCAGTTGCTGCAGACGGTACACAGGCTCATTCCATGATCTTCCGGGACCGGATGCGACGCGAAAAAGGTTGCTCCGGACCGACGCGAGTTGGCTCTTGCCGATATAGCAGATCATCGGTAGATTGGCCGAGCTGTGGGTGGGACTAGACTGCGTCGAGATGTTGAAAGATTCGGCTGGTCGCGTCGATACTGATTTAAAGGAAGAGTATGATGACTTGTACTCCTCAGAGGGAAAATTCCACATCATCTGTGCGCGTACAGCATCCCGGTAGACACGACCACCAAAGCAAAGGTGCAGTTCAGGTAGGTAATGGGGCTTGCTGAAAGCCTCAGGCCACAAAGTCATCAAAACTGTTTTGACTGCGTTGGAGGAGAGGATAGGATGCATCGAGTCGGGGAGAAGGATCTGCGTAAGCGCGTTGCTGAGCGTGATGATAGTGTTGGATGGGCTCAGATGCCCTCGCGAGGGTGGCGTCCCGGGGGACACGACAGGCTGAGGCGTATCGCATGGAGGCAGTTCCTCCCATCGTGCGCCGAGGAGTCGCGCATGTTGATCGGTCCAGCAGATGGGACGCACAAATAGCGATGTGCCGGAATGTTGGTGAAGGATGTCGTAAAGCGAGTTCTTCGCGGGTCGGTAGATGCGATACGGGCGTCTCTTTCTGGGAGTCGCGGCTGCGACGGGCGCTTGCGATGTGCACGGCGTCGAGTCGGGAGAAGAACCGTTGCGCGACAGAAATGACGACGATGTCAAGGATCCTGAGGTCGCCATATCCACCAAGAAGCGCAGCTGATGTGCGAAGCTGCTGTTGCCGAAGAGGGAACTATGGCGCGGGGTGAGCGGAGTTCGCGAAGGCGGGCTTTGTAGTTGTGCACTTGTTGGGGAAAGTAAAAGGAAAGGGCGAGACGCGTACTTACTCAAATGGTAGCATCGATTGACAGTGATTATTTGCCCCCTTCCTTGAACTTTGATGACTCTTTCCTTTTTGGTTGCCTGAACCAAATCTTTTTGTCCTCCTCTGCCCGCGACCGACGCGCCGCAAAGTGATACCCTGTTTATATCCAGTGACAAGCTATCACTAGCGGCTGGCACGGGCGCCTCCCTTGTCAAACAGTGACAAAAGCAAAAAAGGGGGTTTGAGGCGAAGGGCGCGGCGTCCAATAAGAAAAGAGATTGTGCAAAAATAGGCAATCAGAGTCTGACAGTGATTTCCCTCTATTGCTGGGAGAAAGTGCAGGGCGAGAGGAGGGAGGAAAGAAGTGAGGGAAAGAGAAAATCGATGACACTCAAATCGCGATGAGCGGGCCGAGCTGCCTTTTCTCGTGGGAGCGTGAACAAGCCCTGAAATAGGCTGCATCAAAAGCGTCTCACGTTTTTCCCTGCTTGATCCAAGGCTGGCCCAACGTGGTACCCACCCAATACACCAAGAGTACAGTAAGAAAAAAAATTGTGTGTGCACGCGGGGGGAGGGAAAAAGCGCGTTGCCACCGTGCTTTACGCGGGTAGACTCGGCGCGAATGAGGCACGGGTTCACGTGAGCAATCGCAAAAGTGCTAGGCAGCCATCCAAAATGGGTCCCGAGGTGTGACTAAGACTTGGGAGACGTGGCGGTGGATGGGCTGCGCCACGATGGTGATTTGTGGCCTGATCCAACGAGTGACAGAGCTGGCAGCTCGGTAAGGCATCAACTTGGCTGCGCCAACCTCTCGGCCCCACACCATTGACGACAGCTTCGTGAGCAAGCAAGCAGCTTGATGCAGCCCCGCCAGTGACGAAGCGCATTCTTACAACTTGCGCCAACTCGAGTAACTTGTAAAGAAACAGCTTCCATTTACTGAGCATATTGGCTCCATTGCTGTTCAAGATGCCCGTACGTCTCTAAGCTCGCATTGCTTCCCCCAAGCTCCAATACGAATGCGCACCGCCGTCCCGTCTCCTCCGCCTCTTGTCTCCGCATCCCGCGATATCAACCCAAGGCGTCAAAGCTAACTATGCTGCTCCTCTAGGCATACAACTCCGTCTTCAACTCCGACCCCAACGTCCCCCGCCTAATCGGCAACTTCCCTCTCCTTCCGCTCCGCACCAAGACTCGCGGTCCTGCCTACACTCTCCCGATTCCCTCGCCGCCTCTCCCGGCCAACGAGTCGCCCGACCCGGACAGCGAGAGCTACGATATCCTCGACGAGGTCATCGCCCTCTTCCGAGCAAACACCTTTTTCCGTAACTTTGAGATCCAAGGTCCCGCCGACCGCCTGCTCGTCTATGGCATCTGGTTCATTAGCGACTGCCTGACCAAGATCCGACCTCAGGCATCTCTGCGTGATGCCCAGAAGGATGTTATGAACCTGGCTCTCGACCTTAACTTTGCCATTCCCGGTGACCCCGGATGGCCTCTTAACCAGGTGGGTGGCAAGAACGGAGAAGAGTTCCGGTTCTCAGGAGGTGTTGGAATGCTGACGTGTTTTTGTAGATGTACGAGCCGCCTCGGGATAGGCAAGAGGCCGAGCAGCTGAAGCAGTACCTGTCGCAGGTCCGACAGGAGCTTGCGGTCCGGTTACTCGCCAGGGTATACGATGAGGACGAGACCAAGCCCAGCAAGTGGTGGCTGAGCTTCACCAAGAGAAAGTTCATGGGCAAGTCTCTGTAGAGGATACAGGAGGGCGTAGGGGTTGAATATTAGAAGGGTGCAATTGCGCACACAAGTTGAAGAGCTGGCACCTTGCAAAAGATATCTTTTCCCGTGTGAGCCAATCATTTATTTCGCTTTCTGCTTTGCATGCCTAGATTGGAAGCTTCTCTGAATGGGGCTAATGCACGTATTGATTCTATGAGGGGCAACATGCAGTGATATTCTATTGTCCATAATCTATTGTCCATGACCTATTCAGTGCCCCATTGTCAGTGTTCAATTAACTGTTTCTGGTCGTCCGGTTATCCCCCAACGTACAAGATGTCAAACAGCTCTTTGCCCTTTGACTTGATGATGCACTCTTCCCACAACATCTGACTCTCCCTCAAACGCATAGCAAACAGCGAACATGCAACACAAATCAGTCAAGATGTCTGGATTCCCGGGAGGCTGGGCCAAGTCCGATGAGCAGGGCCTACTGAACCTCATGGTCTCTATGTACAAAGGCCTCGTCAGAGCTCGCAAGCGCGCCGGCCTCTCTGCCGAAGATATCATGAGAAGCCCAGAAGAAATCAAGGCCACTGAGCAGAAAGCCCCTCATCGACCTGCCACCCTCAACCATATCAAAGAGGAGATGCCCGCCCTATCTGCTTTGTACGACCGGCTCCAAACTGTGATCGACTTTGAGCAGGGCCCGGACAACGCTCGCGATGTCGAGTATTTCCTTAGGGATGCTATAGAGGAGCTGGATCCTGAAAACACCATCATTCTGATGAAGAAGACCGACCAGGTACAGTTCGCCCTCACAGTCTTTCTCTAAGATGACTATCTTACTAACGAACACAAAAGACCGAAACAACCTAGAACCCCCTTGTAACTTAAGACATCGGAAGGCAACATGAGAGTTCTCGACTCAACTTGATCTTCCGGATTGTGGCCCCGGGACTGGGTGAAGGATGTTCAACTTGAGGGAGGGAATATGGGTGTGGAGTTGGGTGAAACGGATGGGCTCATAGATGGATGAGGGATCATGGCCTGGATAGCTGTTTACAAGCTCTAGAGTCGCCCACTAAAGTTCAATCGCATCGAAGTGCCCACAGCGACGTTTCTTGCACAAGTTCTCGAAAGTGATTCCTGCCATGCTTGACTGTTTGGTCTTAGTGGACGTCTGGCATGGCTTCAATAGATCAAGTCAAACGTCGCCAACAATAATCCCTTTGCAAGTTTAGAAGTAAACTGGAATAAGCATCAAGTATTAAATATAGAATTCCAATTTATTTCAGCTAGGTTAATTGTGTGCTCTCATTTTGTAAGAGCCCAATACTACCTACTCAGAAGTGAAGTCGTACAAGCGCGGCCAAATTCCGCGCCAAGAAATGCTTATCTTATCAGTCAGGAAATTCCCAAAATTTCTTCCTGCAAAAGGTTCCCCCACTGAGTGGCTGTTGCATCAAGACAACAGCAACGACCAAATCATTGCGCCTGACTTCACCATGGTCAAACGCAAGGTCGCTGCCCTCGAGAAGCTCGACGCTGACTTGTATGTTGAGCAAGTATCTTCTCCGCATTTCTTGGCTAACAAATCACAGCGCGAGTCTACAGCAGAAGATCCGTCGCGATCCCAAGTCGGTCACCAAGTTCCCGTGAGAAGGTCATTGTCGCTAACTTGAGATGCTAGATCGTACAAGGAAGAGTTTCTGAAGCAATGGGAACAATATGAGGCGCAGCGCGAGATCTTTCTTGTGTCCCCCGCGACCGCAACCGCCGACTCGGTTGAGTCCTTTCACAACATTATCGACCTGATCGCCCACGTCGCCGATTGCTACAAGGAGGAGACGGCGACTTTTGCCGACGATCTGAAGGCCATTCTAACTCAGCATCATGTCATTCTACACCCTGAGCTACGGGAAAAGATCGTGGGAAGCTTGGTGCTTCTCCGACGAAAAGAGGTTATCGATTCGACTAGCGTCCTCACCACGCTCTTCCCGATTCTCGTGTCGTCGCCGAGCAAGACCCTGCGCGAGGTCTTGTTTCAAAAGATTCTGAGCGATCTGCGAAACTCCAACACCAAGTCCATCAACCACCCTCTCAACCGTACCATCCAGACTGTCCTCTACAACCTCGTCACCGCCGACCGATCCTCCCCTCGAGCAATCTGGGCCATCAAGATCACCCGTGAGATGTGGAAGCGACAATTCTGGACTGATTCGAAGCCAGTCGATGTCATGAAGGAGGCGTGCTTGTCCGACAATGAGAAGGTTGTGGTCGGTGCAACACGCTTCTTCCTCGGCGGAGACAAGGAGCGAGAAGAGCTCGAGGACGAGAGCAGTGACGAAGATATCGACCTCAGCCAGGTCAGGCATCAAATGGGAATCAACAAGAAGACCAAGAAGACGAAAAAGGCTTATGATAGGGCTGTTGACAAGGTGAAGCGTGCTGAGCGCAAGAGGGACAAGCCTCATCCGCTCAACTTCTCTGCTCTTCACCTCCTTCACGACCCTCAGGCCTTTGCCGAGCAGCTCTTCTCAAAGCACCTACAAAACACCAAGGCAAAGCTGTCCCTGGATACGAAGCTATTAGTCACCCAGCTGGTGACACGACTCGTGGGTCTGCACAAGCTCACGATTGTGTCGCTATATTCCTGGTTCATCAAGTTCCTTACTCCCCGGCAACAGTCTGTCACATCCTTCCTGGCGTCCTTGGCTCAGGCAGTGCACAACCTGGTGCCTCCTGATGTCCTGGAGCCGTTGATTCAGAAGATTGCGAACGAGTTCGTCTCGGAAGCCTCTGCCGCAGAGGTCGCAGCTGCTGGTCTCAACTCGATTCGCGAGATTTGTGCTCGACAACCCTTGGCCATGACTGAAACCCTACTCCAAGATTTGGTTCAGTACCGCAAGAGCAAGGACAAGGGCGTCATGATGGCTGCCAAGGGTCTTCTTTCACTTTACCGAGAAGTCGGTGCTGAGCTTCTGAAGAAGCGGGATCGTGGCAAGGACGCTACCATCAACCTCAAGGCTGGCATCCAGGCCCAACGCAAGTATGGTGAGGAGGATGCTGGTGGTATCGAGGGCCTGGACCTTCTGGCGAAGTGGAAGGAGGAGGAAAAGGCCCGCAAGCGAGTCGCCCAGGGTCTTCCCGAGAAGGCTGGAAGTGATGAGGAAGAAGAGGACGACGGCTTCAAGTCGGATGAGTGGGAGGTTGACTCTGATGATAGCAGCGACTCGGGTGGCTGGATCGATGTCCACCACTCTTCAGATGAGGAAGAGGAGGATGAGCCTGTGTCGAAGAAGCAAAAGACAGGCGATGATGATTCGGACAATGAGGATGATGACGAGGCTAAGAAAGAGAAGGAGGCTGAGATTGAACGCATCTCTAAGCTCGCGACAACAACCATCCTCACGCCCGCCGATCTGGCCAAGCTCCAGGAGCTCCGAACATCCGCTGCTCTCGACAAGGCGTTGGGCAACCGAAAGAAGCGCCAAGATATGGAGCAGCGACATCGCGACGACGGTCTGACGGCCGAGCAGATCGAGGCACCCGCCCGTCTACGCAAGCTGACCAAGGAGGAGCGTGTGGCTCTCGCCAAGGAGGGCAAGCCAGACCGCGAGGAGCACAAGAGCACACAGGCGATCCGCAAATCCAAGCTACAGGCTTCAGGCAAGAGTACAAGCAACAGGGAGAAGCAGCGCAAGAAGAACATCTTTATGACCATGGGCAAGGCCAAGAGCAAGCACAAGAGGAGTCTGGTGGAGACGAGAAAGGTGCTCAGAGGGCACGTGGAGAGGAGTACCAGGGGTGGTCGCAGGAGGAACGGAACATAAAAAGGGGGTTCGGCTTGGTAGACATAGAGTCAGGTATGAAGCGTTTGTTTCAAAGACGATATCAACTGCCTGTTTCTTTTTCTCTGCACTCGATCTCGGTCTTGTTGATCAGTTGTGTTCTACCAATGTTGGACTATGTTACGTATGTGATGATGATATTTAGGGTTGGGGAGGCTGTTGTTATTGTAGAAGAAGTAATTCAAGAAGCAATGCATCCCTTCTTAGCTGAGCTACGTCTGATCATATATTCCCTAGCTTCAAAAGCTAAATGAACTGAGTAGGAGATGTCAGAAACTATACAACTTACACAATACATATACATACAATCTCACTGCGCAGTCTCCTTGCAGTCATATCACACGTCCCGGACAACAGAATCCTGCCTTACTGCTTCTTTACACGATCAATGTTGAACCTGCACCGATCAGCACCCTCAGCAATGGTACTTGGCCTGGTAAATTTGACCCCATGCCGACCAGGATCAATGGGATCATACCAGCTCTTATCAAAAGAGCAGAAACTAGGGCCAATCTCTCTCGCATCAAGTCGCTGCAGAGTATCCATATACCAGCATTTATGCACTTCCAAGTTGTAGGAATCAGGCTCGTCTCGAGCTCGTCGAAGCTTAAAGTCGGGCTCCACGTAGAAATCCCGTTCCTTTTCTTTAGATTCTCGCACAAGGCTCTCGAATGCGTCGGGTGTAGAGTCGAGCTGATCGCGAACGATTTGAGATGACCAAGCCAAGGTTCGCTGTAGTGATTCTTCCAGGAGACGGCGGATCCGGGGCAAGGGAGTGCCGCTGGCTTTGAGGACCCGGTATGGCGCTACCATGTATGCCATGAACTCGTAGTTGATGGCGCGAGAGATTGAGCTTTTAGTATCGCCAAGCTCTTCTATGATGTTGATGGCTTCAGCTTTCATCTCTTGCAGTTGGTGTAGTGATAGCTGTGTTTTATTGGTGTCTTGGTGAACTTGTCCAAGCGACTGTAGGAAACCTTCGCCAAATGAAGATTTTTGGCTATATTGATCTTCTTGGCGAGGCTCCTTCGGCTCGGCTTTCATGGCGGCGTTCTGTTGTGACCTGCCATCTTCGGACGTTGTTGAGAGACAAGCATGCTGACATGCATTGTATTGCAGATCATGAGCATGGAATGTTCTCCTCAAGGTATGAGGAATTAAACTCCTCTGCAATAACGACAGTGTGAGAGGTATACTGATCCGATGCATTGGAGGCTCACTGGGAATTGAAGTTTTATAGACCAGCAGATTCTACCCATGTCTAGGCTGATTGAAGTGACGTTGACCTATCATCAACCTCCGATAGATCACGTTAACATCGGCAGTACGTTGTTGCGATGAACGCCTTGGCTCAACGCCTTGGCGCAACATCTCTTTGCACGACAATACATCCCCCTCACGTGTTTCACTTACCATCTTGATGGCAGACACCGCGCTTCATGAAGCCTATCCCGGAGACAGAAGTAGATGGCGGCAGCACTCGACAGAGAGCCTATGACGTCTTCTTCCCCTCATCGTACGGCATTTGACGGTACGCGGTTAGGAAAGACTGGTGCGATTATGCCGCGTGCCCGAATTGACATGGGTTATGCGAGGAACGAGACATGCACAAGGTCTCGTCCCGGGTTAAGGAAGCCATCCGGTTAAATAAGGACGAATGATGAAGCTCTTCTACACAACCAACCGGCCGTTTACCACCAACAAGGTTAAACAGCCGTATGCAACGTGCCCTAGACTTGGAGGTCTGAATCACGAGACAAGCTTGAGGAAGAGAACCTGCGGGGATCGTTCTTCCAGGTTGGTGATTCCATCCCCGCATTCCAGAAACCGGAGAGAATGGAAACTACCGAGGTCTGCTGCTGATCTACATGATACTCACTGTATGCAGCATAGCTTACTTACTTGCTTTGAGTTGGGTCTAGCAAAGGTCCTGAGTCGTATCCCGGTTTCGAAACAACATCGGTCAATTAAATAATACCCGACGGTTCGATAATGACCCAAGATATATCCCAACTACACAATCGACTCTCCAATCGAGAGCAAGCAACGCCTCCTTCTCACCCCCAACATGGCGCCACACGAGGTATCCCCAAATCGAAACCACCCCGCAACCTCTAACACTTTCCAAGGTTCTACACATCCTTCCTCGGGCCATCATTGCATTGAAGCATGTTAGCCACATCCTTGAAACTTCAAATAGCCCGTGCCTCTTTCACCAATCAACCACCCTTACTCTCCCTCCTCACCCCGCTCCGCTCCCCCAGGTTTTTTTTCCTTTTTCCTTCTCCAACAGGCTTCTTTCGCGAGTCAAGCAAAACGATTTCGGGGCATCGGGATGTGGAGTCCTGATACAACACGAGTGACATTTCTCTTTCCCCATGGGGTACACCCCGTGGGGCCCCCCCTCCTCACCTTGATGCCACCATCTTCCTCCATGAGACTGGCTATTGCGGTTCCGCCCTTTCGAGTATCACCAACATGGGGTCTGGGCTCAGGGCTAAATTGGCCGAAAGATTGCCCGAAGCTCGGGTCTGCACCTGCCGAGACACGCGAGGGTCATGCTTGGAACGGTTGCGCTGAGACGGGGAGTTTGATGAAATAACCGCCCCGTCCCGCTTGCCGTTTGCTTGTTTTCACCCTTTGGTTCTACTCTTCAACGTTTGGTGAGACGCTGTGCTGCAACCTTTACTGGTCAAGAGTTTCACCATGGGCCTCAAAAAGTTTATCAAGGACCGTTCACTCAAGGTCTCTGATGACCGAGTGACCAAAGCCGCTGAGCTCTCCCTACGAGAATCCATCTGGCCCATCTCGCTTGTCACTACCCTCTTCTTTCTGTGGGGTTTCAGTTATGGCCTCCTTGATACACTCAACAAGCACTTCCAGGTGACTCTGGACATCAACCGTGCTCGTTCAGCTGGACTGCAAGCAGCATACTTTGGGTAGGCAGGGTATCACCAAGGGTTGCTTCTCATGGCTGACTTGAATAGGGCTTACCCGCTGGCATCGCTGGGCCATGCGGCGTGGATTCTCCGACACTACTCGTACAAGGCTGTCTTCATCTGGGGGCTGTGCTTGTATGCTATTGGCGCCTTGATTGCTATTCCTTGTATCAAGGCAAAGTCATTTGGCGGTTTCTGCGCATCAATCTTTATCATCGGAAACGGCCTCGGTTCTCTGGAGACGGCTGCAAACCCTTTCATCACTGGTAAATTCATCATGATCTTCTTCTCATACCCATCTAACATTCGTAGTCTGCGGCCCACCTCGATACTCGGAAATTCGCATCAACATCTCCCAGGCTTTCAATGGAATCGGTACCGTGATCGCCCCTGTACTTGGCTCATATGTCTTTTTCAACAACCTGGACGATGAAAAGGCGTTGGCGAATGTGCAATGGGTCTACATATCCATCGCCGCATTCGTACTCATCCTAGCTGTCTGCTTCTTCCTGTCGAAGATTCCTGAAATCACCGATGCGGGTATGTCAAGACGGAAGCACAGTTTGTGAACTCAGCTAACATCCGTCAGACATGGCCTTCCAGGCTCAGGAGACAAACTCCGAGGCAGACTCGAAGCCATTCATCAAGCAGTACAAGCTCTTCCACGCGTCGTTTGCCCAATTCTGCTACACTGGCGCTCAAGTCGCCATCGCCAGTTTCTTCATCAACTACGCCGTCGAAACCCGTCCTGGTACGACCGATTCGGATGGTGCCAAGTTCTTTGCTGGTGCCCAAGCAGGCTTCGCAGTTGGTCGATTCTTTGGCAGCTTCCTCATGAAGTACTACAAACCAAGAATGATCTTCTTTGTGTTCCTGACCATGTGTATTGTCTTCATTGGTCCTCCCATCGTTCATCACCAGGATGCAGGTGTCGCCTTCTTATATGTCGTCCTATTCTTCGAGTCCATCTGCTTCCCCACCATCGTTGCTCTTGGCATGAGAGGTCTTGGACGGCATACCAAGCGAGGAAGTGGTTTCATCGTTGCCGGTGTTGTCGGCGGTGCATGTGTTCCCCCATTGACGGGAGCAGTTGCAGACAAGCATGGAATTGGCATCTGCATGGTTGTCCCCATGATGTTTTTCGTGGCGGCTTGGTCCTATCCCATCTGCGTCAACTTTGTCCCGAGTTACAAAAAGGTTGTCGACTCATTCTATGAAGCTGACATTGGTCTTCACGGTCGAACACTGGATGAGGAGAAGATTCAGGGTGGCGTGGAGGAAAAGGAGACTGCCACAACCATCGCCTAAGGGGCTATCATGTCACGTATCATGCTCAGAACATAATAGGAACAAAAAGAATGGATTGCAAAGGGTTATAGACGCGTATCAGCGTCTCTCGATGCGTAATCTGGGAATCGAACCCAGGGCTCCCCGACGCTGCTCGAATGGCAACGGAGAATTTTACCACTAAACCAATTACGCTAGAGATGCTCTACTGCAAGAGCAATGCGTGATCTGGGAATCGAACCCAGGGCTCCCCGACGTTACACGAATGGCAACGGAGAATTTTACCACTAAACCAATCACGCGCTGTGGTTGTTTTGTTGAGACGTCGGCTTCGAAATGGGGTCTATGTTGATGGGGAAGTTTGGTGGAGTTGAGAAGAGTTTTTGGTGTTTAGCGCGATTGCGGTTGTCGGCAGAGCACATGCCGAGGCGGCCGCTAAATAGGCGAGCCAATCATTGATGTGTAAACTGTCCGATCGGGCTTGTACGGAGACCGGATGAGAAAAGTGCGCAAGTGCCTTGTACCGTACAGTGTCAATTGATTTGGGAGACATTGGCTGGAATTGTGCCTCCTTGAGTTACACTCTTTGGTAGAACAGCGAACCCCATACCCCCGGAGATTTTAGTAGATAAGATTGTTTCTGAATTTACTCAAATACTTGTTTAGATATCTCATTTGAGCGAAGCATGTGACCGTGATAACTCAACCGGCCCTCTTGTTTCTTTTAGTTGCTGCACGAAATGTTTTCTTCAACTGAGATCAATTCCAACTTCAGCCTTTCAGATGTGACAACCATAGTCCTACATAAAAAAACCACAACTCTTTCATTATCTCAATTGCAATAAGTTAATCGTAGTTGTACAAGTTTCCTAATACTGCATTGCTGGTTGTAGTCGTTGGCCCACCTACCCTAGAGAACAGACGATCTCTCACAAGCTTTGTGTTCAACACCACACAATCATAATATATCAATGGAATTGAACATCTTGGGTAAGTAATATCAATATGAGTAGTTGCTTGGTTAGGTTGAATACGCGTTCTATGAGACATTCAACATGTATCGGAGGAG
This sequence comes from Fusarium sp. MBC 438, assembly GCA_030779245.1. Taxonomy (NCBI): domain Eukaryota; kingdom Fungi; phylum Ascomycota; class Sordariomycetes; order Hypocreales; family Nectriaceae; genus Fusarium; species Fusarium sp. MBC 438. The sequence continues at coordinate 20,951 of JAPFTB010000036.1, forward strand.
TGTCTGCCGCTCAGGGGTCAAACCGTCCCATGTAATGACTTGCATGTTTTGCATGCCGAGACTTGAGATGACTTCCCTGTTACAAGGCCGCGTTCCATAGAATGATCCTGCTACTGGTCACATCTTTCGTCTTCTGCGCCGAGAGATCCGCACCCACAGGGACTTCTCTGCCCAGGCAAGCACTACAAAGACTATGCTACGGCCGCATCTCAAGACGCAGGAACTGATCTTGCTTTCTTGGCAGATGAGTCGTCAAGACTTAAAGACATGAGGGGCATGGGCTGTGGGCTTGAAGAACTAAGATACGCTCCGAGGCTAGCAGGAGAGCACGCGGGCTTACACTGTGTACGGGATAGATGTCTACGAGGCAGGTCAAACGCTTGGCGATTCAATAATTGACGGATGACAGAAGGCAGAGAGGGTGAGACGATATCAGCTGGGTGGACAATCGAGTTTGCAACACGTCGACAGCTTGATTACCTGAAGAGCGACGAGACAGGCCGCACAACGGCCCTGAAACTTCGATAACGAGATAACTTTCAACCGCCGACTGAGTGTCCATTAACTACCTACACAAGGCACTATATATTTTGTATTACGATATGTTATCGACCTCGATGTTGGAGGTCGATGCATCGACGCCGTGCGATTCAGGGGGTTAAGTTACCGAAACATGCAAAGTCGAGCATCAGGCAGGCCCAATCAAGCAAGCCTGACAATGGGAGCTTGATATGGTCAAAAGTGCCTTGGAAATACTCTACCGTTGAAAGGAAGGAATGATTTTGGAGGCCCTGACGATAGCACTGCTTTCGGGTACATATCATCCTGAGACCAAAACGAGCTTCACGCCGAGGGTTCTCCGCCCATTACTTCTCAACCAGCTTATTTGAGCTCTATTATACTAATCTTTAGCATTTATTGAATGTATAGATGGACTGTCGGTCGAGAATGGAGTTCGAGGGGCGCTAGTTGGATGGATATCCAGATGATCGAGGTACGGTTGCCGATTCAGTTGCTGACAGGACCACAGAAGTTTGAACACTGCCCCCGAGTCTTGACCCAAGGATTCGAACCGTGTTTTCGTGTGAGGCAAGGCTCCTGAGCACTCGGGAGTGTAATTCGTCGTCGGGAGAAGGCGTCGACTCGTTTTGGTCTCGAATTAAACGAAGAGACCGAAGGATGTAAAGACACTCACTCGGGCCCTGGACTTCTGGCGAGAATCCCACGGCAAGACCGAAGGCAAACAATCAAGTCTTCTGGGCGCCAAGGGACTAACACTGGACACTCCGAAGAATCATCTCGAGCGGACAATTCGATATACAGTACGTGGGAGTGGCGAGTCGCCCCAAGTCGCTCGGCGGAGAGAAACAGACATGGTTCGAGACGGCTGAAGTCATCTAAACAGGAACATGTCCGATGACCCGACAGAGGTAAAGGAATTATTGAACCCGCTTCAAGGCAGCCTTACCACTTATGGTTCTCCATCCTTGACTTTCTATGAAAGAGTCTCAGCCAATGACAGACGCACGTGGGCCTTGATAGCTTCAACACTCGCCTCCTGCACCCCAAGCCCTAGAACAAAGACCCTCTGCTTTCGTCCTGCTCATTCCCGGAAGACGGCGAGGATCCCGCTCGCTAAAGCTGCGCGTAATAAACGGACTGAAAGATGATGGACCACCATGTTTTGAGATCATGCGAGCCATTTCCTACTCGAGATGCTATCTCGGGAAGCGGCTCACCGGAGCGGGCGGGCCCTTTCCGCCCGCCTCCCGGTGAGCGTTTTCGATAAAATGCTAGATAGTGAGCTGACCTCTCGCTGGTCTCCAATACGAAAATGCCGCGAGACAAGTCAAGGCGAGCTGGCGAGGCAAGTTTCCTCAGGAGCTATTGATCGACGAGCTGACGAAACAAGTGTTTGACACCTTAAAAGCATCATCCTTGAAAAATGGAACATCTACGGTGTAACCCAAATTACGCGTCTTTTTAACTCTATTTCAATGCAGTTTCGACAAGGTGTCACTAAAAAAAGGATCATCAACCTTTAAGGAACACTCTTCTTCCGACTGTCTCGAAACGCGGCCGTGTCGATCACAACGTAAACAGCTTGCGTGCCTCCCGTTCCCCACTGGCCTTGCCGCGTCGACGTCTCATGTCTTTATTGATCGGCAGATCAAAAGATCCCCATCGAAGAGAGAGAATTGCGTATTTTCGCATTCGAGATAATCGACAAGACATGGATGTTCTGGACAGAAGGGGTGCGATATCAGAGGTGTGTTGTGATTAGAACGCTATGCTACTTTTGGATACCGACAAGTCGGCCGAGGAAGAGATGATCTAACGAGAAAACAGGGCAAACGACGTCTCCGCGATGGTGGAGAAAGGCTTCAGCTGGGGGAGGAGATGCGGGCGGTGGGTTGCATTCAAGGTCTCTTACAATGTTTGTTGCGACGACATGTCACAGGCAGAACGTAGCAGTTTGTCCATTCTCAAACCTTTTCCGTTCTATTTCGAGAGCGTAAGTTTTCATTACCGCTTGTTTTGCCGTTCTAGTGGTTTCGGCAGATGGCAAAAGAAGGATAAACGCCTAGACTTTCCTACACGGAAAGGTGCCATGAATCGCATCGCCCTTGATGGAGCTCTAGCAGGGGAGCAAAAAAAGCACGGGAGCTCTCAAAGTGTGGCAGTTGTCGTTGCCGCAACGTGCTCGAGACGCGCAATCTGGGTGGTTGAGCCCGCCTCAAGGATCCAGAGGTATTTTCCTTTCCAAGTAGGATGCGACCGTATCATGGCAGCACTTGGTTTACGTGTGATTCTGTTAGTGGAATGACGGTAGTGAATCCAAGAGTACGAGGAATGGAGCCTCGACCCCACGCGTATTTTGAGCCCCCTCAAGGTCCCAGTAGCCAATCTTTCATCAATCTTCTACACGTGGGAGACATTCTCGTCTCTCATTGGTCAAAAGTGACGATACGCATTGTTGGAAAGAAGGTATGGTCCGTGCACTCTATCCGCAAGCCACCCTGATCTAGTCCTGAATGAGATAAGCGTCTTGGCTTTATTCGTGATAGAGTTGGTCTCTTTTCACATTCTTCTCCACCACCAACAAAGATTCTTCGGTCGATGTCCATGGTTGCAGAGCCGTTTCCCCTGCCACTTCTCCATTAGGGCACCGAGATCCAATTCATGGTGCGATCCCCATTGGTTCGCTTTCCTTCCGACTGGCGTTTCGCCTTAGAGTCTCTTGGCCAAAAGAGGACACGAGTCGCGTGCTTCTCCTCTTGCTCCAGATCTCTTGCTCCCCTTGACTCTCCCGGTCGGGAAATCGTGCGCGTGCCATGGCCAAGCAAAGGGGCCATGGTCTTACGAGCGGTGGATCACAAGTAAAAATCTCATCTTCTCAAGGCTTTCGGAAGAGGGGAGAGAGAGAGGCAAAGCTGATGTTCCCGTTGCTAACCAGCCATCAACATCAAACCCATGTCAAAGTGGCGTACCAGCTTCTAGCACACGCAGACGGACCCCGGTCGTTGGGACCGCCATCTGCATCACTGCTGCATCTCCCGGTGACGGATTGGGAGCTGTGTCGCGTGCTTCTTTTGCGGTGTTTTCTTCAATTTACCCGCGACTCTTGATACTTGATACTCAAGGTTGGGTTGTTTATGCATGGAAACAAGGTTAATGCGTGGGCTCACATGCTCACACTCTACTGCTAAGCTTAATTCTACCCAAGGTCCGTTCACAAACGGAGACTCCAAAGCGTTTTCCATCAAGTTTTCAGCGTAATATTTAGAAAATGGAATTGGTGAAGAGATCCACCGAATACCAAGAGATATGGTGCGGAAAAAAGAACACAGATGGGCTTGGCTTGGTGGTCAGCATCGGTTGGATCATCGTTCTACGCCCCTCGACTGAGGCGTCTACTTTGGGGAATTGCTCACGACTGGACTGTCGTTCCCACTCTTGGCGTTTTGAGGGATCCATCGATGAAAAAATGCCAAGAAGCTAGGGTTCTCTGTCGAAAGGCGTCGCGCCCCCTCGAGAATCATCTTGGAGAGAGATGGATGGGGCGTGTGGGCAGATGCTACCACGCTTCTCTCGCTTCCGAGAATACTGTCGAGGTTTTTCGTCTTGGCTTCCCACTATACACATGTAGTATATATTCCTCCTCCTCTTCCCCTCTAAATCTTGTCTATCCAGGTCACTCAACTCATCCACTTCTCTCCTCCTCTCTACTCTCCTCTGCCTTTGGCAAAGTAAAGAATACCACCCACGGTTTAAACCGCCTGGTGGCTTCTACCAAGCTCCTCCCTCCTCTTTCCCTCCCATTACTCTCAAAACACCGCAGTCATGGCCGTGTTTGCTCAGTACGACTACCTCTTCGCGGTAGGCACAATCTTTGCCTTCCTCGATGCCTGGAACATTGGTGCCAACGATGTGGCCAACTCATGGGCCTCGTCGGTTTCTTCCCGTTCCATCAGCTACTTCCAGGCCATGATTGGCGCCAGTATCATGGAGTTCAGCGGTGCCCTCGGCGTTGGTGGCCGAGTTGCTGACACTATCCGAACAAAGGTTGTCGATGTCGAGGCTTTTGATGATAGCCCTGCTCTTCTCATGCTGGGCATGGTTTGCGCCGTCATTGCCTCTGCTAGCTACCTCACCTTTGCTACTCGCTTTGGTTTCCCCGTTTCTACTACACACTCTATCCTTGGCGGTGTCTTGGGTATGGGTGTTGGTGCCCTTGGTGGCTCTGGTATCACCTGGATTGGCTACAAGGAGAACGGTTCTGTCGATATCCAGCAGGGTGTTGTTCAGGTTAGTAACTCTTTAACATCATCTCCTCCACAGTATCGCTAATGCAGCCTCTATAGGTCTTTCTCGCCTGGATCATCGCTCCCATGCTCTCGGGTATCTTTGGCGCTCTCATCTTCCTCTTCACCAAGTACGGCGTCCTCCTCCGCAATAACCCTACCATGAAAGGTCTCATCCTCGTCCCCTTCTACTTCTGGCTCACTGCCTCCCTGATTGTCATGCTTCTCATCTGGAAGGGTGGCTCTTATGAGGTCAACCTCACTGAGGCCCAGATTCCCGGCGTCATTGTCGCTGCTGGTGCCGGTTGGGGTCTCCTTATGGCTCTCACTCTTGTTCCCTGGCTGTACCGTGTCGTCATCAAGGAGGATTGGCAGCTTAAGGGCTATCATATCTTCCTCGGCCCCCTCCTCCTCCGCCGTGGCCCGGTTCCTCCTCCCCCCGAGAACTTCCAGGGGCAGGTCCGCAACTTCTACGAGGGACATCTCACTCGCGAGGAACTCGAGGCCCGTCGCGCTCAGCGTGCTTCCGAGGTCAACGAAGATCTCGAGGCCAACCACGAGAAGAAGGTTGCCACCGACAACGCTTCCGAGGAGACACCCCAGCCTACCAACACCTTCCAGCACAAGTCTCTCATCGGCCCCAAGCCTGATGCCCCCTGGTATACTGGTGCTTTCATCTGGTGGGCCGTCAAGTTTGCCATTCTGCACGGTGTTGACAAGGATATCGTCAGCTCTCAGAGCGAAAAGTCTGTCGTCGCTGGCGATGTCGAGGAGATTCACGCCCGCGCTGCTCACTACGACAACCGCACCGAGTTCCTCTACACGTTCCTCCAGATCATGACAGCCGCCTCTGCTTCTTTTGTCCACGGTGCCAACGATGTTGCCAACGCTGTCGGTCCTTATGCCTCCATCTACCAGATCTGGCAGTCTGGCGAGGTTCCCGGCAAGAAGGCCCAGGTTCCTATCTGGATTCTCGCCTTTGGTGGCGCTGGTATTGTCCTTGGTCTCTGGACTTATGGTTACAACATCATGCGCAACCTTGGTAACCGTGTCACTCTCATGTCTCCTGCCCGTGGCTTCTCTATGGAGCTTGGCTCGGTCATCACCATCATCCTGGCTACCCGTCTTAGTACGTTTCCCCTGACTCTCTCGACTAGACACCCTTGCTAACCACTTCAACAGAGCTGCCCGTCTCTACCACTCAGTGTATCACTGGTGCCATCGTCGGTGTCGGTCTCTGCAACGGCGACTGGCGATCCATCAACTGGCGCATGGTTGGCTGGATCTACATGGGTTGGTTCATCACGGTGCCCACTGCTGGTCTTATCTCGGGTATCCTCATGGCTTTCATCACCAACGCCCCCAACTGGAGTTAAGGGTTTGGAAGCATCTGCTCTGATTTGATGATTTGATCTTTACGCACAAACATGAGGATACCGGGATGTTGTGGTGTTCCAATTGAAGGACAACGAAGCGGTGGCTGGGACATTGCTTGATAGATATTATACCCGATAGACTATAATGACATTCTTTGAAAGCATCTGGACTGGTTTATGGCTGCTGTGAGGTGATCTTAATAATGAATTTTCATGTCCGAAGCCTACTTATAGGCCGGCAGGGGTAAGTAGAAATGGTCAGGAAACATCTGTTCACACACATCTGTCACGTACACACCTGGATCAGTTTAGAGAGAAAGGTGTTAAGGATTGACTATCTAAAAAGATGGAATATACCTAATCCCCCGTCGAATCAGCAGTACGATTGACGCTCTTCCAAAGGAATGGCACCGACTGCCCGTCGAAACTTTTACTTTTTTGCGCATCAATATCCAAAGATGGATATTATGCGTATCCAAGCTTGTGAAAGCTTAGTAGTTGTATCGGCCCTTGCTGCAAGAACCGCAGTCGCCGTTCTTGTCGCAAAGCTCAACATAGATACCGATGTAGTAGTCGCCACGGCACTGGTACTTGTCCTTGATGGCAAACGAGAACTCATTGAGGCCCTTCTCCTGGACAGCCTGGTAAGGGTAGCTCTTGTGGTGGCAGATGTTGTGACCGTCATACGAGTCTTGTCCGCCGTCGCAGCCGACAAAGACGGCAGCCTTGGTGGCGGTGTACTCGTAGTTATCCTTGAGATCGATCGAGACGATGATCTCGTTGTGATGATCCTTCTTGACAAGCTCGATGTAGTACTTGCCGTACTTGTCGTACTTGCCATGCTTGTCGTAGTCGTGACCGCCAATCAGCTTGCCAGAGACAGACGACTTGAGGTCCTCATACTGGTAGCGGAGGTAGTGGCCATCGTGCTTTTGGCAAGTGCTGGGGTGCGAGTTGTACGAGAGCTTCTTCAGGTCGTGAGCGTAGCGCTCGTCAATGGCATAAACCTTCTTGAGCTTGCCCTCGCAGTCACGCTGGTAGCCGTTGTAGAACTTGACGCTTCGCTTGGGGTGATGATGAGTGTGGTGGGACTTGGACTTGTCCTTGGTTCCATCCAGGTTCTCAACAATCCTGGCAGCAGCCTGCTCGACAGCCTTCTCAACAGTCTTCTCGACCTTGGCATCGCTGTAGACAGAGGCGGAACTGCCGCTGGAGCTGGCCTCACGCTTGTCGATCTTGACATGCTTGATCTTCTTGCCGTGGCCGGTTCCAGTGGCGACATCAGTGAGGTCAACAACGGGATCGGCAGCCTGGGCAGAGGCGGCAGTCAGAGCAGCCTTGACCTTCTTGGGATCACTGAAGATATCAACGACGGCCTTCCTGATGCTGTTACCGACAGCAGCCTCAGCCTTCTCAACGTACTTGTCAACCCTGGCATCGCTGGGGTCGTCAAGCTCATCGACAGCCTTCCTGATGGTCTGACCAACGGCTTCCTCAGCCCTCTGGACATACCTGTCAAGCTTGGGGTCGTTGACGCTGCTGACACCGGCAAGCTCGTTGGCGTTAGCCTTGAGAGCGTTGCGAATATTGTTGCGCTTGCTGTGACCATAGTTGTGGTGACCATAGTGATGACCGTGATGACCATGCTCGTGGTGGCCGTGCTTATAGCCGTGATGATCGTGATGCTCGTGATGCTCGTGGTGCTTACCATGATGATCGTGGTGACCGTGATGGTGGTTAGCAAGATCGGCGAGGTGAGCATGCTCGAGGTGGTGTCCGTGGTGCTTATGGTCATGGTGGCCGTGATGCTTGTTGTGGTGCTTGTTGTGGTGAGCGTGATGGCCGTGATGCTTGTGGTTATCATGGTGGCCATGGTAGTTCTTGTTGTGCTCTCCCCGGAAAAGCTTCAGGAGACGGCTAGCAGCGTTGTCAAGGTTCTCGATCTTGGTGGTGTCGTGGTGGTTGTAACCGTGGTGCTTGTTATGGTGATGCTTGTCGTGGTGCTCGTGATGCTTGCCGTGATGCTTACCGTGATGGTCGTAGTGCTTGCCGTGCTCATGATCCTTACCGTGATGCTCATAGTACTTGCCGTGATGCTCGTGGTGCTTGCCATGATGATCGTGGTGCTTACCGTGATGAGCATGGTGGACATGGCCGTGATGCTTGTTGTGGTGGTCGTGATGATGCTTGCTGTCACCCTTGAAGAGCTTATCCAGGGTCACCTTGCTAGCAGTAGCCTTGATGTTCTCAACACGCTCGTTATACACGACATCGTAATGGGGCTTCTTGTGGTGATGCGAGACATCGGATCGCTTGTAACCGTGATGGCCGTGGTGATAGAAGTGATCGCCATGGTTATGATGACCAAAGTGGTGGCCGTGATGGCCGTGATGATGGCCGTGGTGATGTCCGTGACGATGACCATGGTGGTGACCGTGGTGGTGACCATGGTGGTGGCCGTGGTGATGAACCTCGGAGTGAGAATGGCGGTGCCTGTGATGATGGTCATGGTCATGCTCGTGATGGTGGCCGTGATGGTGGCCGTGGCGGTGGTTATGGTGGTTGTGATGCCTGTGATGCTCCTCGTGATGATGGCCGTGGTGGTGTCCATGGCGGTGCCTATGGAGCTCATCGTGGTAATGACCGTGACGATGTCCGTGACCGTGCCTGTGGTGCTCGTTGTGGTGGTGGCCGTGGAGATGTCCGTGGCGATGGCCGTGGAGCTCATTGTGATGATGGCCGTGACGATGTCCGTGACCGTGGCGGTGGCCGTGGAGCTCGTGATGGCGATGCTTATGGTTCTCATTGTGGTTATGGCTATCGTGGTGCTTGTGCTTGTCACCGTTCTCCAGGCCGCGGGCATGATGGGAGTGACCATGATGATGCTCGTGATGACCCAGATGATGATGACCGTGGTGGTGGCCATGGTGGTGGCCGTGATGATGTCCGTGGTGATGCTCATGACCGTGGTTAAGTCCATGAAGGTGGCCGTGGTGATGCTCGTGACCGTGGTGGTGACCGTGATGATGGCCGTGATGATGGCCATGGTGATGTCCATGGTGATGACCGTGGTGATGCTCGTGACCGTGGCCGTGCAGATGACCGTGGTTATGCTCATGACCGTGATGATGACCGTGGTGGTGACCATGGTGGTGGCCGTGATGGTGGCCGTGATGATGGCCATCAAAGAAGTTATTGAGATCACCAGAGCCAAGTCCATCATGGTGACCAAAATGATGACCGTGGTGGTGGCCGAAGTGATGTCCGTGATGATGACCATCGTGATGACCGAAATGGTGACCGTGATGATGACCAAAGTGGTGGCCGTGATGACCATGGTGATGTCCATCATGATGTCCGTGATGGTGGCCGTGATGGTGACCATCGAAGAAGTTGTTCAGACCATAGTTGCGAGAAAAGCCGGCATCACGCTGGTGAAGGCCTCCGTGGTGGTGGTGGCCCTCGTGGTGATGACCATGCTTGTTATCATGATGCTCCTTATGATAATGTCCGTGCTTGTGACCGTGGTGGTGTCCATGCTCGTGGCCATGGCCATGGTGGTGGCCGTGATGATGCTTGTTGTGATGCTCATGACCGTGATGATGGCCGTGATGATGGCCATGGTGATGGCCATGATGGTGCTTGTTGTAATGCTCGTGACCGTGATGGTGGCCGTGATGCTCCTTGTGATAATGGCCATGCTTGTGGCCGTGATGATGACCGTGATGATGACCATGGTGCTCGTTGTGGTGATGACCGTGATGGTGGCCGTGGTGCTCCTTATGATCGTGAACATGGCCATGATGATGGCCGTGATGATGACCGTGGTGATGACCGTGACCGTGCTTGTGACCGTGGGAATGGCGGTGGCCATGATCATGATGGTGCTTGTGGTGGTGCTCATGATGATGCTCGGCATGGTGGATCTCCTTGTGCTTATGGCCATGCTTGTGATCATGATGCTCCTTGTGGTGGTGATGCTCCTCATGATGGTGCTTATGTCCATGGTGGTGGTGCTCCTTATGATCATGGTGCTCCTTGTGGAGGTGATGCTCCTTGTGCTCGTGGCCGTGTTTGTGGTCGTGATGCTCCTTATGATCGTGGTGCTCCTTATGGTGATGGTGCTCCTTGTGATCATGGTGCTCCTTGTGATGGTGGCCGTGATGGTGCCTGAAAATATGGTTAGCATGAACTCCTTGTAAGATTTGAACTGTCTGCGTACCCATCATGGTGACCCTCATGGTGCTTATGCTCGGAGCCTTCATCGCGGCGGGTGGCAGCGTTGATCAGCTCGATCTTGGGATCGTGCTTGTGGCTTGTCGACGTTAGTAGTGAATGACAACAGAAAGCGGGAGACATACTGCTTGCACTTGCCACAGGTGTAGCTGAGAGCAAAGTACTTTTCGCCGTTGGTGGACTCGCGGTTGTAAAGCTCATATCGCTTATCACCGTGAACAATCGTAGCCTTGATCTTGATATAGAAGCGCCAGCCACCCTCACCCTTGAGGGGGCACATCTTGTCGTAGGAACCGCCATCGGTAAGAGAGAAGTACGGGATATGGCACTTGACCTCCTTGTAGCCGTTCTTGGCCTTGCAGTGGTCGCTGTCCTTGTTGTACTTGGTCGAGTGAGCATGCGGGGGGCGGGCTCGCTCGACGTAGATGCTAACGTCTTCGTACTTGTAGTGATCGATGCCCTCAAAGTTGAAGACTAATCCATCGTCCTGGAAGTCGAAGTAGACCTTGCCCGTCGCCTCGTGGGGGGCGCAGTCGTGTCCGCTAGCACAAAGACCCCAGTGGTCACTGGGTTTGAAATCGTTCTGCGGTAAGACAAAGGTCGCTGGGTCGGGAACCCAATTACCCTTGCCAGCCTTTCCACATCCGTCGAGATACCGGTGGCCTCCCTTGGAGTGATCAGCTTTGAAGTAGGCAAGGGATTCGTGGGCTACGACCCCGAGGCCCTGAAGGGCACAAAAGAGGGACGTTCTCATCTTCATCCTGAGAAGAAGAGAGAGGAACGAATGAATAGCGAACTTGATCTGTTTGGGATGATTGATTCCTAGAGAACACCTTGGCCTTTTTAAACCCAAGAGGTCCAAAATCACAAGGTCGATCGTGAGTATGAAATCGAGACGGCCTCGTGCAAGAGGGGCTGGCCGTGAGGATTTGCGCCATGGCGGCGATGGTGAGCTTGCGGGCTCGGCCGATGAGGAGTTGTGGAGAGATACTATGCAGTGGCTCAACGAGCTCTTTGGATGATGAGTAGATATGAACTCTAATACTGAGAAAGGGGGGGAGATGCAGGAAACGAATGGTGGCCTATGGCAATGAATAGTTGGCACGAGTAGGCACGTAAAGTCGACGAGGAGAGACTCCCAAAAGGTGGTATCGCATCTGTGAGGAAACGAAACACAAGAAAATATGGCCTCCAGCGAGGGAAGGGGACAAGACAGAGGTTTCGAGGATGTCGATACTCGATTGATTCCATGCTACTTGTGAAGTCCACATACTGCATGCAAACAACCAGGACAGATAGTTTCATGCAGTCTTCACATGGGGGCTTCCAAGAGAGCAGTGAAAAATCGTTGCTTCGGCTGGGGTGCATATTGGTTGACGTTTACTCGCAGTATGTCCTAAGCTGCGAGGGGCTCTGCTTGGGTACTGACGAACAAGCTTCTCGCGATCGGATTGAGTTTTGACGAGGATTGCTTCCACAAGGGTCTTCCAGGTAATCGGGACAAGCCCGAAGGCATGTGAAGCAGTGGTGGCTGGAGATCAGGGGCAGAGTCTCTAGGTGACAGCAACGCTTGTTGGCTGGTCTTGACGAGCAAGTTTTCGACCTTGAGCATATGAAAGCTTCTGCACGACATCTTAGCGAGGTTTAGATGATCCGATGACAATAAAAGAGGCTGAAATGGTTGGCTCGGCCTCCCCGAGGACACTTGTCCGTCAAATGCATCGTGATGAATTCGCAATATTTTGAACAATCAGCGCGTAAGAGACCAAAGAGTGACGACGAGAAGCATAACCAAGAGAGAAGCCACCTCTATTCGGTTACGCTCGGCAGAATTCAATTGATGCTCGCGTAGCTCAGGTCAGAGAAAATGGCGTCAGTCTTGAGATGGCCTGGTAGGGGTACGCGGCACGACGACGGATCAAGGCTTGCATCTTGTGGAGGCTGTTCCTGTGATTTTGCATGTGGGCGAAAGAGATGGCAAAAGTGCGAAGATTGAATGGCCAAAGGTAATTCAAGTTGTTGAAGCTGGCGATCGGACCTTGGTCGTGGCTGGTGGATGGAAGAGAGAAGGAGGAGGTGCTGTTGAAGGAAGTGAATGTGGGGTTGGCGCGCCGAGATGCCTTAGGTAAGGGACATGGGCATCTACCTTACACTCACATCCACCAAACTAGGTATGCTAGATGCCTTGGGAAATAGTTAGGCCTATTGACCTCTTAGTCCTGAGTCTCGGGAGTCAGAGTCAGCGCCCGGCCTCAGCTCCATGCTCTTCTCCGGCCTCATCTCCAGGCAGCCCAGTCCCAAGCCCATCCTCGGACACCTAGGCAATCCTGTTGGTAGGTTTAGGTAAACAAGATGGAGAAAATTGCATCATAGAAAACGAAAGCAAACAAGAGGGATTGCATGTGAAATCTCGGTCTTTGTATCGGAGCTCTGTGCTGGTTGTCAAGGGCCGGGGTACCTTCTTTGTGTTCTCGGCTTGTTTCATAGGCTGAGCAAACTATTAGCAAACTCTCTGCAAACTACTAGGCGAGGGAAACACCAAGCATTTATCAAACAAATAAAAACTTCACTTCTATGCCTTGAAAACAGGGGCTCTTACTTGCTCTCATCTTTGGATATTTAATAATGTTGGAGCACCGCGCTTTGATGACCTGGAGGTTGAATATTGACAGCTGGCAGGGATCGAGACGAGCTCGGCCGTCAGTGTATATACAGAATTTGGTCAAAATCTAGACATCCACAGTCAAAATGCGTCTGACAGCTGTCGGCAGCTGCCAGCACTGATAGTAGTTTGCCTACCTTGATGACTCTGTTCGTGATTCACCCTCGCCATTCCAAAGCAATCTTCGCAAGTCATCTCAAACTCCCACTTCAAAGCTTGCTTTCGCACACGCATGCGACAACTTTGTTGTGATTCACCGCAGTGATTCCACGCTTCTGTTCGCTTTCCTCTTCGACTCTTTTTGCCTTGCAGTGTTGGCGTACTAGAAAAGCGACATGAAGGTCGCCGTCGTCGGCGGAGGCCCTGCAGGCCTCGCCACGCTGAAGTTCCTGTCTCACGCTCACGAGTACTTCCCAGTTCCTCCCATCGAAGCCCGTCTATTTGAGAGCGAGAAGGACATTGGGGGAACCTTTTCTTACCGGGTGTATGAGGACGCAGAGGTCAGTTCTCTCGGCGATGCGAAGTCGCTCCATGTCTGACCCTGTTTGCTTTTAGCTCGTTTCGTCCAAATACCTAACAGCGTTTTCTGACTTCCGCCTCCCGGAAGAGGCTCCTGACTTTCTCACTCCCGGCGTCTATGTTAAATATCTTAAAGAGTATGCCAGCACCTTTGAGCTCTGGGGCATGATCGAGCTCCACACTCGAGTCGATCAGATCCGTCGTGGCCCTAACGGGGTTGGCCACATTGTCAGCCTTCACTGTAAGGATACAGGCAGATTGACCAAATGGACATGCGATGCCGTTGCTGTCTGCACGGGTATAAACGTGAGCCCCATCATTCCCGACATCAAGGGGGTTGAACGGGTTCCTTCAGTCCTTCACTCTTCCCAGCTGAAGACACGCGCTCAGTTTGGTGACAACACCAACGTATATATCATGGGCGCCGGCGAAACCGGCATGGATTTGGCATATCTTGCTGTCACTTCTAAGGCGAAGTCAGTCACTCTCTGCCACAGAGATGGCTTCTTTTGTGCGCCAAAGGTAAGCTTCCGCCTTGCTGTATGCCCCTGAAAGTAGCACTAACAGTTGGCTCAGATCATTCCAATCCCTAAAGTGATGGGTCATTCAAAGGAAGATCCAAGTGGTCGTCCCAACAAGCCGGTCGACACCTCTGTGGCTAGTCTTTTCGACACGGCCTATGTTCACCCCAAGTTGCAGAGAAGTCAACTACTCTGGACATACTATGATAGATGGGTAAAGAAGATGCACTGGGTCATCTCTGGAACTGAGGAGGGACCCGATCAGTGGGTTGGCCAAATGAGCACCTCCCGCAGATATCTCGACTCAAGTAAGTCATGAAGAAGCACTGATGGCGATGTACTAACAACGTTAGTTCTTCTTTGCAAGTCGGACAAGGCACTCCCCTACATGAATGTGGGGAAGCGATCAACTTCCTGGGTCAACCGCGTGCGGTCCCGTATTATCAACGTCCCCCTGCGCGATAACGATGGCAAGAAGATTGACATCGTGACTTGGCCCAAGAGCATCGACGAGAATGGGCTAGTGATACTTGACAAGGAGCTGCGAAGCGGCCCGGTCCTTCCAGATGAGCAGCTCAAGCCAGATGCCATGGTGTTTGCGACAGGGTATACACGAGAATTCCCCTTTCTCGACAACGACTACCCCTGTGTTTCTCAGACCAACGTTCGAGGCGTCTATAAAGACGGAGACGTGTCGTTGGGCTTCATCGGCTTCGTGCGCCCAGCGATAGGTGAGTAAATCAGTCCCGAAGTCTAAGCCCCAGCTTAACATATTCAGGTGCTATTCCTCCCCTGGCTGAGCTGCAGGCCCAGTTTTGGGTGCTTCGACTTCTCCAGGACCAGTTCCCCAAGGAGGCACCTCGCCAACTTGGCCCCAACTCTCTGCCCACATATGATCTAGACTATCAGCTCCATCCTCGCGGTAGCTACAGCTTTTTCGAGACAAAGCGAGCCGTCGATCATGAGAGCTACGCGTACCAACTTGCACTTGACATGGGCTCCGCGCCCACTGCCACATACGTGTTCAAGAAGGGTTTCAGAATATTTTTCACTTGGGCAATGGGGTCTAATTTCAACACCAAGTTCCGCTTAGTGGGCCCTTGGAAGTGGGAAGAAGGAGCCGAGAAGATCATGCGCAATGAGCTCTACCGCGTAGTCAAGCGTTCAGGGGGCTATGTCTGTAAGTGGCTGCTAAGATGATATCTGTTCGATGCTCAAACTGACCTGTGATAGACTTGACAACTTATACTATAATACCCATGTTCATCTTTGGAGCTTTGAGCTTGATGCTGTATGGGTGGTTTGGCCTCTGCAACCTCGTTTCTGGGTTGGGGAGACGAACCGACAAGAAGCCGTCTGCCGCTACACCTGCGGAGAGACAGGCGTAGGGAATCGGTCTTGACATCTTCACAAGTGTGATAGATACTCGAGGTTTTATATCAGAACTGGATTGGGCTCGCTCTAATTACGGCAAGCTGCCCTCTAAAGGGGATGGAATTACCAGTTGAAGGATGATGCTGGTTTGGCATGGGTGAGGTGTGACAACCTGGAGGTATCGAACAGACGATACCCTGGTGTAATTATATGTATAGTGTATATCAATGTATGACCATGTACCATAGAACTCTGGGCTTATTTATCGTGTCGTGCATGTGAAGCCTGTTCGTTCCTTATTGATGGAGGTGGGTCCAGGCACTCTGGCACGGTGAGGATCGGCGAGTGGGGGCCGTAGCGGGGCTCACCTCGGTGAGCTCGGTGACCCTCAAGCCTTAGTTTTTTCCAAAGGCTGGAGATGCCAAACCATTCCTCTCGCCCTCACAAAGCGCAAAATGGCTGATGAGACGGTCCAGCCCAATCAATGGGTCGCCTTGAGGCTTCCCAATGAGACCTTTCGCATCTTGGAAGTTGTGCCCAACACGTAAGCAAACCATTCACTCTTGCGCTGCCATCGCTAAACTCTTTTGCGACAGAACCATCTCGCTGGGCAAGTATGGCTCATTCCCCTCGAACCTCGTTATCGGCCGGCCGTTCCACCTCACGTATGAGGTCCAGGATAAGCGAGAGGGCGAGAACTTTGCGCGACTGCGTGTCGTCCCCGCTAGGGAGCTCAACGCCGACAACATGGCCGACACAAGCGCGGAGGCGACAGAGGGCGAGGACGTGATCGCCCCCGCCGACGGGGAGGAGCTGACGCTCGTCGACGAGAGTGGCAAGGTCTTGGTGCGGTCGAACCGAGAGATTATTGACGACTCGGCGCGCCAGACGCTTACGGCCGAAGAGATTGAGGAGCTCAAGCGCAAGGGCGCTTCGGCGGGCAAAGAGCTGATCGCAAAGCTGCTCCTCTCGCACACTGCTATCGACCAGAAGACGGCGTACTCGCTTGCCAAGTACAAGCTCCTCAAGACGAAAAAGTACATCCGGCGGTTCACCGTCCTACCTCTGGACGTTCCCATGCTTGCGCAGTGGCTGCTCGAGGACCGCGATCCGTCAAAGATCTTTGAGATGAGGGCGGAGATGATGGCGCTGGTGGGGTGCTGGGCCGACGTTCACTTTGGCGGCGTGGCTTCTGAAGATGCCACTGCGAATCAGGGTGGCAGGTGGCTGGTCGTGGATGATACTGGTGGTCTACTGGTTGCTTCGATGGCTGAGAGGATGGGTATACTTCACCAAAAGCCCGAGGAGGAGAAGACGGAAGAACTTCCGATACATACCAGCGATCCTTCAGCTTCAAATACTGCAGAGGGGAGCACTGATACGGCAGAAGCTCAACCGGATCAGCCTCAAGCAACATCAGAAGCTGCAGAAGCTCCCTCGTCCCCCAAGGCGCATAAGAAGCGACACCCTCGACGAAGCGACTTCGATGTCCCCTACGTCAACACCAATACCCTCACCCTCATCCACGGCCAGACCCAGCCTAACCTCTCTCTCCTCCGGTATTTCAACTACGACGCTACCAACCCCAACCCGACATACCCTTACCACCCCCTTGCTACCAACCTCATGCCCATCTCGTGGTTACAGCTCCTAGCCCCTGAAGACGACGACGCCTACAACAACCGGCCACCTGAGGCTACACCCGAGGAGATGGCCTCATGGAAGACGAATCGCCGAGGTAACTACCACCGCAAGCGACGGAGGTGGGCGCGTATCCGTCACGTAGTGGACGCAACACGTGCTGGCGGTTTCTCCGGCCTCGCAGTCACGAGCACCATGGATCCCATCTCTATCGTCCGTAACGCTGTGCCCCTCCTGGCAGGCGGTGCTCCCATCGCCATTTATTCCCCTACAGTAGAACCTCTAACGCAGCTTGCCGACTGCTTCAGCGTGGCCCGTCGTGCAGCATGGGTATCAACGCCACCACCCGAGATCGAAGGCAAGTCACTCTCCGAACTCGAGCGCTGGGAGGGCACACCCGAGTTCCCCCTAAACCCTACGCTGCTCCTAGGTGTGACAGTCCAGAGTAGCAGGGCGCGGAGATGGCAGGTCCTCCCCGGACGCACGCACCCGTTCATGATGGGACGAGGCGGAGCGGACGGGTTCCTGCTTACGGCGTGGAGGGCGGTGCCGGTGGAGGGCAAGATTGAGGCCAGGGGCAAGTTTAAGCGGAGAAAGCTGGAGGCGTCTTGATTGGGAAAAGGAGTTTTACACAAGCAGGATTGCGAAGTAGCTTGTTAAGAGTAAAATCACATCACGCATGGCATTCAAACTTGTTGGCCTTTGGGATCAATATTCGTGATTGAACATATTTGCCTCTTCGTAGAGAGTTTGTGTGTGTTTGTGCTTGGTAGATGTCAAGCTGGGTCGCATACAAACATGTGCTAAACTATTATAAATAATCCCATCCCTCCCTGTCCTTCCAGCAAGTCCTTGGCATCTAAGCCTTCTTTCTCCGTTCTATTTTCAAGGCATATATATATATATATACCGCGTCTCGACTGAGGCACTTCCGCGTCGATGCAGCCTCTCTCTTTGTGCTTTCAAATGAGTTGAACGGAGAAGCGTCGCCTCTTTGCTCATCTCTACGAAAGCGTTATCACAGTTTACCGTCTTAACGGGCCAGTTATAGCTCCCATGAGGTAAGCATAGCTCATTCTTCTGATGATTCGCCTAACATGAGACAACGTAGTCTATGGACAACGCTGCTAGTATATACGAAGAAGTCAGCAAACGTCTTCGAGAGCGGTCCTATTCCCGCCACGAACGGATTGGTGGCACGCCCCCTTCGATGAGCTTTCTGAGACCGACCACATGTCTTCGCCTGTGTGATGGGAGACGAAAGACCCCATACTTTGGAAATTGTTTCCCCCGTTCGCCCTTCGCATCAATCCGAAGAACGCAGGATCAAAAAGCAGACTTGCACAACCGTCCTTCTGTTCCTGTTCCTTGGGGCGTAGATCCGCCGAACTTATATACACACGCCGCCAAGCCAAGGACGCAGTGAGCATTGACAGTGAAGTGCTTCTCTGCGATATCTCGGCATCATTCGAATCGGTCTTCTGCGCCGAAGCACTACCGTCAGTTGCAACGGAGGATCGCATCAAGGATTTTTATATACAAATGGCAAGCCAATTCAACGTTGGGGACGTCGTTCACAGTCATGACCCTCGAGGAAGCGTCTTTCTGAGTCTACACTGCCGCCTTCATACCGGCTTTCCTATTGAAGCACTCCAGCAGTTGAAGATGAGGGCCCAGCCAATGGTCGCTTGCTGGTGGGCGAGACAAAATACATATATACAACAGTTTGAAGAGACCCCCAAAGGTCTCGGTCCTGGAGGTGCCGATGAAATCTTCATCATCTACTACCCCCCTTGGATACCAGACTACAGTCCTAGGAGCAAGCCATGCGGCTAGTGAGAAACCAACAGAGCATGATCTCAGTTCATCGTACATGGATCATCACTTGGGGGCTATATATCGGGATTACGTTTTCAAATGGCATGGATTTCCGCGGCGTCAAGTCAACCCACGGAAGACAGCAGGCCATGACCACACTGATGGCTTCCCATTCATTTCGTCTCTCTCACTGACCTCGGCCCGCATGGCCCCATTGTGGTCTTGAAGACCAGCGCTCCGAATGATCAAGAGCACGGATCCTTCCACACTTCTAGGACCAAAGATATATATACTCAAGCGCTTCAAGCAAGAATCGCTCTCTGCGACACAGATGGTGTGCCCCGGGGTTGCTCGTCCAGCTATCCCTCATACTGTCAAGTCGCTTTCACCGCTCCCGGGCACGAGCTGGCACCTCCAAAGAGCGACAGTTGTCATTTCTGTCCATTATACATGGATTATCCCTTGGTGACTATTCACCAAGCACCGAGAATGGCTACGTCAAGTCGATTCTCATGGGCGTACAAGACTCGACGGAGCGACTGCTCTCAATTTTCGCCTCCTCCCATTGTGGCATGGCTCCTATGTGACCCAGCCACTAGAAAGTCCGATGAAGAGGTTTACGAAGCTTTCTGCATTTCTACACCGGACAATATATATACGCAAGGGCTGCAGAGACCCCAGCCATGTTATACTGGAAGTGTGTCTCGGCGTGGTGGCCAACTTTCACTCCGCCCAGCAAGGGCCCAGCACCTTCAGAGCGCAATATCTCTCATCTCAGTCCATTATACTTGTATCATTGATATATACCAACATCGTGGTCCTTGCTTTCGAATGCAATGGAGCAAGGTCCCGAAATTCACCCAGGCGGGATCATACAAGTGGTAGCACTCACGTACCATTCCAACGCTTCGCCTGTTCTATTCAACCCTTCAAAGACAGGGTGCAAAAGACTGTCAACTCACATATCACTCTTTTTCAAACGAGGGGCGGGTATATAGATCCAGCGCCATCCCTCGACAGACGCCCTCCCTACGCACAACTCGTTTATGCCAGCCGGTATCCGGGCCCTTAGGCGTGAAGGCCGAGGCCTGAACATCGTGACAGAGATCCTCCGGGATGTTAATGTCCAGTCGCGTCAAGAAGGCATTCCGAACTGAAGGGGATGAGGTTTTAGACGAGAAGAAAGAGCGGCCCTCTCTGCATGAAACCTGCCGCAGATCCAGAGCAACAAAGAAAAGAGAAAATCGAGTATGGAGGGCCCAAGTACCCTACCAGCTGGACTTAGCCACGCCGTGGGTGCCGGGTCAACAAGCAGACCTATCACGGGATTTAGTTATTGTCTCGAACGGCCTATAAGGTAATATCACAAAATCTGAGAGAGTATCTGGAGTCCTTTACGCCGGTGTGACGTGGGAGGGCATATGGGATATCCACGTTGCTGAAAAACTGGAAAAGGTCGTCGACCTATTCGACCTGACTTCCGCTATTGTTCTCTATGTATTGGGGCTGAGTGCGTAAAAGACGCTCAAGATGCCCGACGCCACAACTGCCGATTGCATGGGGCATTTCCTAGGTGCAAGAGAAACCATGGGAACCAATATATATAACCTAAAGCAAGTTCCGGATCTAGACGGCTGGCATATTCCCTGAATGCGCAAAGATGACAATGGGAAACGGAGAATGGCCTGCAATTCATCTTCCTTTGCCCAAACTTTCGCTCACTTGTATATCGAGCAGCGCCTAAAAACATGAGGGTATGCATGCAGAGAAGGCAGGAACGAGACGCTGGCTGAGAGCAACTTGGCGGAAGGCGATATGAGTGATGGTTGAAACTATACTTGAAGAGAACATGTATTAACTGTTCCCCCAAGTGGTATGGCGGGAAGTAGGATGTCTATTGTATCTAGAACACTTGAGCAGGTTTACCATACCATATGTAAACCAGCTAGCTATCTTAACAAGATACTTACCTCCTATTCTACATATGTAAGACAGATAAGAGAAGATTGTTCAGAAACGTTCCATGGCCATTTATAGACGCAAGTTATGACATCAAGTTCATCATCAGCTCACAGTGCAAAGTCCCAAGACAGTCTTCAGATGAAGAGTCCAAAAACTCCCAGTCTATGATTGAAGCGTAAAAAAAGGACTATTATACAACCCTTCGGCAGGGTACCACCCGTCTACCCACTCTATGCTCGAGGTATCATAAGCACACATGAGACGAAAAACGAGTAACCCCCTGTTCTTTTCCAAAGGATTCACTTTTTGTTTCCCTTCCCCCCCTGACCGTCCCTCTCCCTGGACGAGGAGCCTGCTGACCGCAAGCCTTGTGCAGCCCCCTTACTTCCATTGAATAAGGTATCCATTGTAAAAGAAACAGCAGCGAGCGTTCGTTTCAAAGCAGGCCCAGCTCTTGGGCACTGCTCAGGCCACGGTTCCCAGACAGCTCGTACACTTTCCCTCGCTTCCCCTTTTCATTTCGATATTTCGGATCGTTTAAGCAGCGATCTCGACACCACCGACGGCGCCGAGGGCCTAGTAGAGGTGTTAGTGACATTGCAGAGAGACTTGAGGACAGAGTTTGACATACCTTCTTCAGGTCACCGTAGATGGCGAACTGACCGGCGGTGAGAGTACCGACCATGAAGAGACGGGCACCAATACCGGTGTAAGAGCCACGGAGACCGAGCTCCTTACCGATCTTGATGAGACGAGAGGTAGTGCCCTCACCGGGGAGACCCTTGGTCTTGTTGATCTTGGAGAGCATGGTGTCGGCGGGCTGAGAGACAATAGCGGCGGCGAAACCGGCGGTCAGACCAGAGCCCAGGTTGACAACGGTCTGCATGCCGTCGGACATGTCCTTCTTGGGGAACTGGCGGTAGACAGCCTCGGCAACCTTCTCGTAGACGACGAACTTGGCCATGGTGTAAGGGATCCTGGTGTTGTGAGTATATTGCCAAAAGGCGCATGACAACTGAGGTACTTACTGCTTGAAGAGGATGGGACCGAAACCAGCATAGAAAGCACCGATACCCTCGTTCTTGAGCATCTTGCCGAAACCAGAGATGAGACCGCTGGCGTAGGTAGGCTCAGAGACGAGACGGATACGGGTGGCCTCAAGGGGGCAGAGGGCAATATCGGCGAAGAACTCGGCGGTGGCGGAAGAGGCGAGGTAGACGGCAGTGCGGTTTCGGGAGGCAGTCTCGTAGCCGAGCTGGTCGATCCACTGCTGCTTGAAGAACTCGTAACCTCCGAACTTGAGAGCGCCCTGGAGGAAGTAACCGGCAAAGGTGGGGCCGGCACCGGTGAGGAGAGCGCCAGCACCCTCGTTCTGGACGACCTGGCGGAAGCCACCGATCAGACCGCGGTTGTAGGTGACGGGGTCGAGCTGGATACGAGTCTTGACGCTGTGAGGTGTTAGCTTGGGTGTTCAATATAATCTCGCTGCCATTGAGGCTCGGAATTGCGACACGGCGGAACGGCAGCCTCGGGTCAATTGAGGACCCCGAGATAACCGCTCGTAGAGAAGCAAAAGGCGCAATTGGCAACGAGAAATTCGCGGTAGAAACGTACACATCGACGGGAGTAAGACCACCGTGGGTGATGGAGCAGCAGGCAGCACCGGCAAGGGCGAATCGCGAGTAGAGGGCGAAGCCGGTGAGCTTCTTGGGCTCCTCAGCCTTGATGGTCTGGACGACGGCGTCGACCTTGGTCGAGCCGGTGGAAGCAGCGCCGGAAGCCATTGCGGAAGATTGTTGTATGGGGAATTCAGACAAACAAAGGACTGAGGGGAGATGAGAAGAGCCCGAGCTGTTAAGAAGGGGTCTGAGTTGAGGGAGAGAAGCTTGAGGTGAGAAGGAGGAGAGGGAAAAAATTCAAGGCTTGAGATCTTTTTTTTGTTTTGGCGGTTCCCCCCCCCGGGGAAAAATAATGCCTCCTGCCCGCCGCTTGCTGCTTGGTCGGAAAGACTCGGATAATCGGCGCCGACCGCCGCACGGACCGGGCCAAGGGGAGAGAAGCCGGGGGGACAGTACGTAAAAGCCGGGCTTAAAACAGGTCTGTTGCAGGCTTTACAGGCCCTTTTCCAGGGCGTCTACAGTGGCGGATATCCACTGACTACGGGTGCTCCTCCGACGCCTGGGAAGCCCGGGGTAGAGATGGATGGACCTTGTTAGCCGCCAAAGAAGCAAGCAGAGTGACGTACGTATCTCGGGGAGATACCTTTGCGATACGGAGGTAGATAGAGGTTTACTCTTTAAATGAGAGTGTCTATAACTACAAGGCATCTCGAGAATTGTCAATCCATAACCTGGCGATACCCTGATACAGCAAAAACAGCTTGTCCCACTATCAGCAACTTTCCATTCCTCACAACTGATCAAATCTCGCATCTCACTCACCAACAACAAATGCCAGATCTTGCATTTCACGGAACACTCTCACACTGTCCGGGATTTCCTCGGCATGCCCCACCACTCACCAACCGTCGCTCGTCAACGTGGCGGTATTGGCTGGAAGAGATTTGTCTTTCCCTCTAAACGGTGGCGACGACGGCCAAGCCCGTCTTTTCTTCTCTTCTTTGCGTGCTTGTTTTTGTCTCTCTTGTTTCTTATTGCCGGCTCAGCCAATGACCAGTGCCTGATAAGCAAAACCCCCGGCCTCTCGGGGTTTACGACAGAGCTAGCGAGCCTTGATGTTTTATCACGCACCCAACTTCAAGACAGCGGTCAATTGGCTCAATGCTTTGAGAGAAGAAGCTGATACTCATGATCTACCCTCAGCTTAGTCCAATTACCGCATACAACTGCCTCTCTCACTCAAGCCATTCTCTACGCTGTCTGCCTCGTTTCTTTGCCGACAGCCAAGCTCGGGACGCCTCGTGGCCCTGACAAATGCAACCCACACTTTAGGACCCTGGCTCATCTCAGATCATCTCGGCCAACAGCTGCTAGATCTGGGCTGTGAGCCATTGGCCAAACAGAGCTCAGTTGTCGTCATTATCATGCACTCGACTTCATAGCCGCGATATCCCATGTCAAACCTCATCTCTGGAGCCACAATGTCTATCCATGATTTCACTTGTTCCTCTCAACCTCCCAAGATGTGGAAATAACCAACTCGTCATCAAAAACATGTCCATCACTACTCTTCCCTCTTGATCCCTCACTCTCCGGCATCACATACCCTCTCTGATTCGCCAACAACTTGATCCCGCTCTCCAGTACAACCTCGGTCGAATAATGTGTATGCCCAAAAACCCAGACCCTAACACCGTCCCACGTTTGGTCCATCAGGTCGGTCGCAAACGCGCACGTCCACGGGTTCCCGACGTGCTGCGGCCTTGACGTGCCCTCGACCCGCGGCGCGTGGTGCGTTGCTACCAGTATCTGTCTTGTGCTTGCCTGTGCGACTTGCTCGCGGAGCCAGAGGTGCTCTTCTATGTGTAGCGTGTTGTGCTTCTCGACACTCCAGCCGTTGATGTTTTTAAAGTCCTTGACCTTGGTTTGCACAACATCATACGCCTGTTGTGGAATCGCAGACCACAGCGTGCAACCAAGTATCGTAAACTCAGACTTGGGATCATCCCATCTGGTTCGATGTAACAGAACAACCCTGCCCGCAAGAGAAGCCTCAGATACAAGACGTCTAGCCATGTCAACCCCAGCTTCGTAGTCCTGGCCGTAAAATTCGTGGTTGCCCAGCACCAAAAACACCCTCTCGAAACGAGAAGCCTGCTTCTCCATGAATCCGAGGTATTCAATATAGTCGATCAACCGCCCTACGTCTCCCCCTAGGAGCAAATAAGGCGCTGTCGCGGGAAAGCTGTATGAGGAATACTGCTGCCCGAACTCGAGATGCAGGTCAGACAGGACCTGTATCCGGGGCTGTGTTTGCCCCATCGAGATACCTCCTGACATGGAGACGAGTTGATGAGGTGGTGATAGTTGTTGTTGGTTGAGAAAAAGGCCTTGACAATGGAGACTCGCTGCGGGTCTTTTCGTACCTTGACGTCGCGGGCATGCAATTATCAGAATAATAGTGCCCATGGCTTCTTCCTAGACATGACCTACTCTCCAAATGCCATCAAACGCCTGAGAGCTTATACGTGAGTTGCAGTATATTCATCTCCAAACCTGCCAGTCCTCGTATACATATCCTCAAAGTTACGTCCGCCAACAGATCAAACCCCCATCTCCAAAAACTGCATTCAATCCCCTTCATTCTTCTTGTCAAACAGGCGCATCACTCCAACATTACCGTACGCCGCTGCCACATCCAGACTGGTCCGCCCATCAGCATCCTCCAGTAGCGGATCAACTCCCCTATCCATGATGCCCTTGAAGATGCCATCATATTCTACCGCTATCCCGTGCAGCACCGTTTTCCCTTCGTCATCCCTCACCAGCCAGTCAACTCCCATCTCGTCCAGCATCTCCAACACCGCATTCTCTTGCCCAAAGACAAAGCCTGTAGAATCGAGGAAAAACACCGGTGTTTGCCCTGCCTTGTTGCGAGCATTTACATCCAGCCCAAGATCAACAAACCTTTTGAAGAGACGCCGGCCAGTGTCCAGATAACTTGAAGAAGACAGCAAACCAGAGGCGAGAAAGTGAAGAGGGCCGTTCCCATCACCATCTATAGCTGTTACGTCCATCCCCTGCGCGATGAGGTAGTCCAGCCATTCGTCACTTTGCGGCCCAAGGGTTCCCTGCGAGAGTGCCGCCAAACGATAATGGATTGGGTGGTAACCGTAAGTGTCGGGTTGGTTGATGAGCGCCGGGACAACGTCACCGAGCCCTTGCAGCTGCTTCATCATCACTGCGGATGAGTGATGGCTAAGGCAATGATGCAGGCAGTTCCGGCCGTAGTCATCCCGGACAGTTGGGTCAGCTCCTCTATCCAACAAAGCCTTCAGAACTGGCTTGTAATAGAGCGGTGACGCAACTGCCCCTCCCCGACAAGCAGCCAACAGGGGGGTTTGGCCAGATGCGTTTCGACGCTCCAGGTCAAGTCCTGGCAGGTTGAGAATAGGCTCGTAAACGCCATGATTTGCTAGTATCTGGTGGAAAACCAGCCTATCGGCCAGGGTAGCCGGCACAGGTTCATCCTCGCTGTCCTCGAGGAATGGTATCTTCTCAGACTCTTTGTCCTGCGTTCTCCATCTCTTATTCGCCACATTTACCGGTAACGACGGCCTTTTGAACCTGTCACCGAAATCATTCTGGATCAGGAATGTGTCGTAAGGGCTCACACCTGCCTCCAGGAGAGCTTCCATCATCTCCCTAGCACGCATTTCGTCGGCTTCGGAGTCTTCAGCCGTCCTTCTGAATGGTGGTACCATACTTGCGATGTACAAAGGATGTCCCTGGCGAGCTATCCGAGCCTCGGGCGAGCTAGGATCCAATCCTCTTACATCTTTCAAGCCCAAGTTCCAGCACTTGACGAGGGTGGACGTCTTTTCAGAAGATAGAAGTGCCTTCAAAACACCCAGGTCCTTGTTCCTAGCTGCAGATGAGATAGCATTTGGGGTGACTTCCACACCATGGTTGACCAAGAGGTGAACAAGATCTTGGCTATGGGCTGCTTTCTCGAGACACCCTTCGCCCGCCGAACCGACTGCGTTGACATTGGCGCCGAGTTCAATTAGAGTCTTTGCCGCAGCTACATTGAATGGGTTGTACCTTGCAAGGGCACAGTGAAGCGGTGTGTTGCCCTTGCGGTCACGCGCTTCCAGGTCGGCCCCCTTGGACACCAGGTATGGCATTGCCTGAGCAACTTGCCACCAGGAACCACCCTGAGCAACAGCATGGAGGGCACGTATTCCGGTGCGGTCACTGGCGCCGGGCGCATTGATGTCGACACCCTTCTTCTCAACCAAGACTCGCAGCACATCCATGTTGGGAGCGACACGCATACACGCCGTGATAGCCAAGGGATCGAATAGATCAGCCCCAGGACAGCCCTCTTGTTCTTGACGCCATTCAGGATCATCGAACCGCAATGCCTCCTCTGATGAACAGCAACCGTCAACCAACTGGGCAAATCCAAGTTTAACAAATTCCTGCAGAATGGATGGTCCAGGGGGGTTGGCCGACACGAAATCAGCACCAGCCTCGTGGAGTTTGAGGATCAGTGAGTATTCGCGGTCACTGAGCAGTTCCTCAATCGTCTCCCAGGTCACCTCCTTGGAACATGGCAAGATTGCCTCGCCGAGTAGTTTCGTGTCCATCTGACGCCGAGCCCTACTCATGGTGACGGCGACTTTGATGGGCTTCGGCAGTTCTGGACCCTCAATCTCTTCATGGCACGTCCAGAGGAGGTTGACGATGTAGTCGTCCCATGCACGTGCCGCAAACCGCATGGCACTGTACAACGCTGAGTGATCCCAGTGGCTCTTGTCGTACATGTTTGCGCCCGCCGCCAGCAGGGTCTTGACGATTTCATCGTACCGTACACTACCAAGATCTGGATCGAATACCTTCCAAGGGGGGTGCCGGGAGGGCGACCTCGGTCGTGGGCGGTTGGTGTCTTCAACTTCAAAAGCCACCGCAGTTGGCCTGCCATGGTCAGTGTCGAATCGACTATGTATGGACAACGGATTTGAATATCCTCCAGCAACTCTCGGCGTATCGTCTTGTCTCCAAAGGGCGTTCTCTTGCTTGAAGAAGACACACTGAAGCACTGGGGGGTACCAAGGCTCCGCATCCTGTGACAACAATGATGCATCGAACGTTGGGTTGACATCGGCCCCTGCTTCGAGTAGCAGCGAGACCGATTCAATTCGTCCAGAGCGACTCGCGTAGTGAAGGGGCGTGAGTTGGCTTATGTCCTTTGCGTTTGCCGCCTTCAGCGTGGCTTCAGGATCCAAATCCTTCATGCGCTCCAGCACCAAACCGAGCGTATTACTCAATCTGCAGCGTGAGGCGATTGACAGAACATTGAGCCCTTGGCTAGTCGAGGCAAAGGGGTCCGCTCCAGCCCTTATCAACCGATCGACAGCATAGTCTGATGTGGAGGCAGCGAGGTGGATGGGCCGTACCCCTTGCCTGTCTTGGGCGTTGGGGTTGGATGAGTGGTCCAGAAACCATTCAAAGCACCTAGCCACATGTTCGCCCCGGTTTCCAGGCTCATCAGGGAAGTTCAGCATGCATGCAAGATGCAGAGGAGTTCTCCCCTCAAAGTCGGGTTGGTCAGTGTCGAGCCCAAGCTTTTCGAAAAGTCGCCAGTATAAAGCGTGGAAATCCGAGGCGTAGCTGAATTTCGGGCCCTTGACCAGTTCGTGGCACAACGTGTTGCCTTGGAAATCCACTATAAAAGGCGATACTCCCGCATCAATAAGTTCTTGAAACGCCGAGGTGATGCTGCCTTCCCCACGGTGGAGCTTGTCACCGTGTCGAATAACCTCATGGAGGAGAGTACGGCCACTGTTATCGCGGGCGTGGAGGTTCGCAGAGGCCTTCTTGAAGACCTTGACGAGTTGGTGTTGTTCCAGGGGGTCCTGTGCTCTGCCTATCTGGCGAAACAGCGGGGTGTGGCCCATGGAGTCTCGATCCTCGGTGCTCGCGCCAAACTTGACTAGGAGCTCAATCAACTCTGGGTATTTCAACAAGGACCTCACGTCAAACAGATGCAATGGTGTCTGTCCTTCTTCGTTGGCCAAGCTTGGGTCGGCGCCAGCCTCCAACAGTGCCGACAACAAGATATGTAGCCTACCGCTCTTTTTTGACTCGTCGTTTTCAACAAAGGGCGCATCAAATAACGGTTTGCCATACTGGGATACGGCATAGTGAAGAGGTCCGTTTCCTGCATTGTCGACGGCACTGAGGTCTGGGCCGTAATCGAGAATGCGGACAGCAATATCCAAGTCTCGTACAATAGCGGACATCAGGGGTGTCTGCCCCTTTCGAAACTCTCTCTTGTTGATGTCAGCACCTCCATCTTCGACCAGAAGTTTTAGATAATTCTCGTCGGCTCCTCTCGGTAAACAATGAAGGACGGTTTCGCCAAGTAGAGTTTCCGCATTTGGATCAGCACCAGCGTCAAGTAGGATCCTGACTAACTCAGGATCCCTAGTAACGTGAATGCCAGCACGTCCAAGCGAGTCTCTCTCGTTCACGTCGGCTCCAGCTCTGAGCAAGAGTGACAGACCTCGCCGAAAGTCATCCGTTCTGTTGGCCTTGGGGGCATTTCTCCCTGGCCGAGAGTGACCATAGCGTTGATAAAACCGTAGACCTGGAACATGATCTTGTCTGCGACAAAAGCTGGCAAGCGGCGTTCGCCACAACTCCACGTCACCGATTGAAGGCTCGTCCCAAGAGCGAGCCTTGGATTTTATCGAAGCATCAGCGCCAGCATCAATAAGAACCTCCATCGCATCTACATTTGCCATTGCGGCTGCAGCTGACAGGGGCGTTTCGTCCAAATGCTTGGCATTGGGGTCAACACCAGGCTCCTGGAGAAGTCGCTTGAGGATATGAGATTGGGCACCCTCAGCTGCCCAGGACAGAGCAAGTTGCTTTGTGTCTGCGTCGATGAAAGGGAGAAATGCTTCAAAGCTCCGCAGATGGCCATGAGAACAAGCGATTTCCACGGGCGTCCGAAGGGGAGAGTGTGGTCCTGTTGTAGAATACGTGTCTTCCCGGCCCTTCTGTGTCAATGGATCAACTCCTTCCTCGAGAAGCAGCTGAACCACCTCAAAGCGGTCGAACATGGCAGCTTTGTGAAGTGGCTTCTGGCCCCCTAGGTCAGGTTGGTTTGGTGCTGCCCCAGCTTGTAACAATACTCGAACAGCTCCGGCATGTCCTTCGTGAGCAGCCCACCACAATGGCGTTCGCTCCTCCAGGTCTCCCTGGTCGATCTTTGCCCGATTCTCCCGGTCGATAAGAGTCGTGATGTAGGACTCAAAGCCACATATCGCGGCCACATGGAGATCTGAAAATGAGCCAAGGTACTCATCATCGATTATCCCCTGAGATTCTTCCAGACACATCCTCAACCATGTGTTTCTTGCAGATTCATCAGATAAGAAAGATTCCAGCTGCTGGGATATCGGGTTTCCAGGAAGACCATTCCACTCGGATCTGATGACATGAACGTGCCAGTTGTCGACGGCATATTCCGCGAAGGGGAAGTTCAAGTTCATGAGGTTTTGATTGAAGCGTTTCGTATCTGGACTTGTGCATCGCAAGCATCCAGATTGGAGATACTTGAGGCAGACCTCGGCAAGTTGGCTGTGGGATGAGATCGGGTCCAAAACAGGGTAAGCAGAGTGCGCTGGTCTCTTGGTTCCCATGAGAAACTCGGTCAGGGAGTGATGAACGACACTGACGGTCTCATCGGGGAGAATCTCCAACAAGGGTCCACAGGCAGCCCGAACGAGATCCTTGTTGTCTTTGAGGCTGGTCGACTGTCCGCCCAGTACATACTTGAGCATGTCGGCAAGCTCCAGAAGTCTAAGGGGGCGTGTTGCGTGCGTCACCCATCGCAAAATGAGCACCTGGGTTGTTTTGGAGATGCCAGACCTCCTGGCGTGTTCTTGGAGAAGATTAACATACATGGCCTCCATGTCGAGTGGTAACATCTCCAGAGCGGTGGAGACGTTGACGTTTGGTTCCAGGAACGCCTTCATGGCCAACTTTGCGTAGAGAAACAGCCCATTTGCTCGACCTGGAACAGCCTGCTTGATTCGTTGTCGGTCATCCTCCGAGATGGAAGTGCCATGCAGGCAATGCTTGACATATGTTGCAATGTCGATATCAATGAGATCCTCTTCCATCCGAATATCAATGCAGCTGATGCCCCTCATGGGGGTCTCAACACTCACAACCGGTCGGCTCGTCATGAGTACCTTGACACTGGACGGGCGCCAACGGCCAAGATCGGCCAGAGAACGGACAAAGCCGTCGTTGTACTGGTCCATCTCATCCAATGCGTCGGCGATGCAGTAAGTCAGTGGTATCGAAGCCAGGGCCGTGCGAAGATGGCGCCAGAGCTCATCCATAGAAACACTGTCCAGAGATCGATCGGTGTCGATGTATTCCTTGAGGATTACTTGCAAGGGAGGACTGTAGAGGAGAATCTGGTCAAGCCAGTCTCTGAGCAGATTGATGGGCCGGTGATTGGCATCAATGATCTGACGAAAGAAGAAGTAGAGCACCGGGACATCTTCTTGGGAAAGCCTGTGTGCCAATGTGGCAGCGATTACAGACTTTCCAGAACCTGGAACACCTCTGATCCACAAGAGGCCATGATCTGAACTGTCGTGCCAGGTCTTGTATCCGTCTAGACGTGGCAACCACTCTCCAGTGTTTGCGAGGTGTGAGGCGAGATGTTTGCGATACTCGCTGCCATCGAGATTATACTCGGTAGGCCGCAGCCACTGTCTGATCTTGGCAATGGTGTCTTCAGATTCGGGAAGGATGTTGTCAGGATTGTAGTTACTGACATCATCACGGCCAACTACCACGACGTCGTTGTCGTCGCTCGACGATGGAGCATCGTGAGAAGCCATGCAGGATGAGTAGGAAGCTCGTTGATGGGATGAAGCTGGCGGACAGGACAAGTCTAGTCAGCCAGATGCTGTCGTTCAAGATAAAGACAGCACAACAAATGCTTCCTTCTAAAAGATAATGAAGAGGTCTAGGACTGAACGGCCGGAAATGAATACCGGATATTCTGTTCAGTTCCAGCTCCAGCTGCCAAGAAGATTGGCAGGCAACAGCCAGGGTCCGTGCGGCGCAGGGTCCGCGATGGAGGCTATCAAGAACAGCAATCAGCTGATCGTGCCTGCCAGTCCAAGGGGTGATGATAGATTCTTTGAAAGCGATGCAATGAGGACAGATTCTGATGGGGAAATTCACAGAATGAGTAATGTAAGATGGAAAAGTCGAGGATGCGGTCAGGTTGAGGAGCTGAGCTGTTTGCTCACGTTTCACGTCTTACAGGGCCAGCCACAGCTGAACCAACCAATACCCAGCTTGCGGAGTGCATGAAGATCACAATGGCACTTGGTAGCGCTGCAGCTCGTCTGATGACTTTGTAGAATTCATTTGCAGTTGATATATCCTTGTCCGTATACTTTAAGTATTTGAGGGAAAATGCCGAGGTAAATGATGCTTGACCCATCGTTCTCCATCTATTGTACATGCCTCAAATGAGGCCCCAGCCAATCCCAACACCAAAACGCCGTGCTTCCATGGGTAGATAATTCGCAGCCACAATCAGATCCTCTCTCTAGGATCTTGTTCTGGTAAAGGCCGTGTCGAAAGCCACAATCGTGTTGGCCTGCTCCATCGCGTTCCTCCCTGTCCTCTGTCCTGTGGCATAGAAGCGCTCAGCTCGGTCTGGTGTGGTGGCCCACTGGTTGAGCATGGTGCTGTTAGTGGATGTGGCCTGGCCACCCGTGTAAACCGAGCCTGAGCCACTGGAGCTGGTGTACCTGTGAGCGGTCATTGTTAGCGGCCAACTCATCGTGAGAAGTGATGGAAAGGCATCTTACTGGGCACTGGCAGGAGAAGACATTTTTGTTCTTGTTGTTGGTTTGTGATTATTGGAGAGTTGGTTTGCGAGTTGTTGGTGTTGGTTCGTCTTTGCTTGTTCAGTGTTGCTTGGGTTGGATGGTTGGCTGTGATGGATGCTGAAGGTATCTTGACTGGAGAGGCAGATGTAGATGATGATAGCGAGAATCAAAATGGCTTCAACTATGGGAGATCAAGCATTTAAATAGCTTCTGAAATATTTTTACGCATGGCAGATTCGCAGACGAGACTACAGCAAACTAGAAACTGGAAAAACACAACGGTGCACATCAAGCTCCAGACAAATGCGCGCTGCGCGAAACAACTCATGGCCCCCAGCATCGCACACAGTTGAGGTAGGCAACAAAGACCCCAGGCCAATGGGACTTTGGATAGCACCTCAGAGAGTGGGAAGACAGCCACCGTTGAATTGACGCCGCTGCCAACTGTGGGATTGGGATCTTTGGAGGGTCGCCCCCATCTGTGGTCTGAAACTTGTGATGGACCACGACGGTGATGTTCGCTGGTCCACCGTCGTGGACATTGGCTGAGGCGAAGCTAGAGCTGCGGCCGGAGATAACTTGGAAAGTAGAGAAACGTTCAAGATCGCGGATGCGAAGGGAGAATCTAGCGCAATTGAGTATGCGCAAAGAGGTTATCCCCTGCAGGAACAAGCCTTATCGAAAGCCAAGGCGACCAAGACTTGACTCATCGTGAAAGGTGCAATTGCTTGCACACGATCGTGGAGATGATGACGGGGCCTCCCGTTGGCCGTTGTGGCCATTTGGAGCCAATCTGCGCCTTGTTCCAGCGCCTTTTTCGAGATTCAACGGTGATGTGGCTGCGGACCGCCCTCGCCCTGGCCTTGATCGATCAGACTAATTTAACGAGCGAACTCGAACCCCTTGATCGAGGTGATGCTTGTTTTGCGGATACTCGGCCGAGGGTTTTTTGGACTTTGGCTTGGCCTTTCCGTGCTACTGTACCCGGTTCCAAAGTCCCTTGGCATGCCTTTTGCCAGGTACCCTTCTGCGCCACGATGCCAGGGGCTTTGCGATCACGACAGGAAGCGGGATAACAATCAATTGTGGCTCATAAAACCAATCCACACCTTGACCAAGACGATACTTGCATGTTTAGTCGTAAGAGCTTCAGGTGAGGGCCTCAAGAATCAGGGAAGAAGACTTGAAAGAGTGAAATGAAGAGTGTGGCCGTGTAGATGGTCTTGTCTCAGGCCGTCTCCACAGCCATGATAACAGCCACAACTTCATGACGGTCACCATGGAGGCACGTCAAACACATGAGGGACGATCAATCTCCCTCCCTCAAAAATGAGGCGAGAAAAAGTAGAAATAAACAACAAAACCTTTGGCTAATGTTTCGGCTGAGATTTCAGACCAACCAAGTATGTGTAGTACCTGACTGAACACGAGGGAGGAAGGCAGGTTGTCAGCCGCAGAGCTCAGCTTGTGAGGCAGCCAACTTGTAGTGTGCAACCATCACAGAGGACAGTCTGCGCATTGTGCTGTGAAAATTCTGCTGTGAGGAGGCTGAGGATTTCAGTGACAAATTGGGCTCTGACAGGGAAGTTTTCGGTTCCATGACAGTGTGCCCATCAGAAGAACCAACAAAATCCAAACATACCACGCTCTCTCCCGTTCATGTGTATCACGTGATGTCACGATGCTTGCCCATGGCCTCAACATCACCAACTTCAACGACATCAACGACAAAGCCCTACACCGGACTATGTTCCGAGTTGATCCGACCTCCCAGCTTCCTCTTCTATACGACGAAAAAGAACCGGAAAAGCTACGCCGTCGACCTCTTTTCTGTTTGATCGGTGAGTGATCCTTGAGGCCGTGGCCCCTGCTTCTCGGTTCCCGGCTTCACCTAGATATCCATGCCTCACACGGACCTCTCTTCACGGGCCTGTTTGGGAGTATGTGATTTGCTGCCGGGCCGGGTTGGCCTGTTCTTGTTACAATTTCAATACTACCACTGTCTATGGCACTTGGTTGAACAGTGCCCAATGTGTGGGGTGGATGATATTGTTGCAACGGATCAGAACATGACAACAAACAGATAGATGCATCAATTGACCAAGGAGAGATGGTTTAACGTGAGTCTAGTAGATGTTAGATCTCGCCCCCAGTCTATAATAATGTGACCGATCCAATTGCCTATAGAAAATGCAACCTCCTCCATCTTAAACGCTTACCCTACACCAAAGCACGCAAAATTCAGAATCACGCGACAATGCTTATCTTCGTGGGCCATCTTCATGCCCCATCGTCAAGGGGCGGTGGCCTGTGAGGCCCGACGAATCCGGCCCCGGTGAACGCGCAGTTCCTCCTATTCTGGAACCTCAAACCACGTTGTCAAACAAGGGAGAAGTCTTACTGACATTTGCCTCCCCTAGATAGGGCTGGCTGCAGATCATCCTTTTCCTTCTCATGCGGAAGCGCCGAGAAGGTCGTCGGTGAAAGAAGATTACTTGCCCGAGAATCACGGGATTCACCGACTCATATACCTGCCCATCGACTCACTCCAAAGGTGAGGTCCAGGGCGGTGTCCCTCAGAGCCCCCATGCCTGAGCTCTTGATGCCTCACCGCGGCCCGTTCTCGACTCCACGTCCCAAGGACCCGGTCTACGAATGGCTTCGGCGCCGCCTCACCTCAAGCCGAGAGAAGCGGATCACCGCAGGAACGTTTGGAACGGGGGCCTCTCCGTATGGGACAAAACTATCGGGCAGTTACCGAGACATGGGTTTCCCAAAACTGCCCATGAGCTGGCAGGGCATGCAACTCATGGATTATTATCTCGGTCTCGACTATCTTAGGCTGATGTTGGTGATGGATAATTAATGCTGTTGAAAGTCATCCTCCAGGACGTCTACGAGTCATGGCAGAGCCTCAAGCGGAACTACAGAAGCCTCCAAACCTTTTGCGACATGGCACCGGCACTTGAGCCTCAGCATTCCAACGGCCGCAAGCCACCTTCTAGAAAGTATGGAAACCCTATCTAACCCCTGGTCCACAATCAACGTCGACCGAATGACAACCGGCCGATAACCCATTGAACCCCCACGAGCTCACCGAGACGTCCTATCGGCGGCTGACGTTACCCTCACCTCGAGGCTCCTTACCGCGGTGGATCACATACCGGCGGGAGCCAGCAAACGGAGGCTCTGCCGGGTCTCTGGTCCCACATGGTGTGGTGTGAGGTGAGCAAGGTGAAGGGGCCATATCGACGGGTGGAGTTGCCATGTTTTGGTAGTATCATGATCGGGAGGCCGGTCCGTTGCCGGTTGGGCGATTGCGTTATGATACGGGCAGGGGGAATTGATGCGGTTTCTAGGAGTAAGTGGTCTGCCAAATGGGCTGGAAATAGAGGTGGAGGATTCGGAGGATATTGGGAAAGGAGATATATAAAGGAGACATGATGCCCAAGTTGAGAGATAGAAGAACCAGGCAATCCGACATCAACAACCAAGACTGGATACACTCACAGCAACTATACTGCACACAACTTCCATACACCGATACCTCCTGAGAAACATCAACATGGCGACCGATTACAAGTTTGAAGGCTGGATGGGTGAAGACCCAAGAGCAGCTGAAGGCCACATGGTCTGGAAGGAGTACGAGCCCAAGCCTTGGGAAGAGACAGATGTCGATATCAGAATCACCCACTCGGGCATCTGCGGCTCAGACATCCACACCCTCCGAGCTGGCTGGGTACGTTTCCCTCGGGGAGTTCCTGATACACCTCACATACTGACTGTAGCAGGGCCCAACCGACTTCCCCTGTGTCGTCGGTCACGAAATCGTCGGTGTCGCAGTTCGAGTCGGATCCGAGGCGGAGGGAAACATCAAGGTTGGAGACTTGGTCGGTGTCGGCGCTCAGACAGACTCGTGCCAATCCCGCGATGGACCTTGTCAGGCCTGTGAGACTCACCTCGAAAACTACTGCCATGATATGCACTTGACATACAACACGACGTACCGAAATGGCGGCAAGGCTTACGGAGGATATGCCCTGTACCACCGAAGTCCCTCACACTTTGTCATCAAAATCCCGGATGGCCTGCTCCCGGAGCACGCGGCGCCGATGCTGTGCGGTGGTGTCACCGTCTACTCCCCGCTCAAGGTCTTCGGCGCCGGTCCCGGAAAGAGAGTTGGTGTCGTCGGTGTCGGTGGTCTCGGTCACTTTGCGGTGCTCATCGCCAAGGCCATGGGCGCAGACAAGGTCATCGGTATCTCTCGACGATCAGACAAGAGGGAAGAGGCTCTGGCACTGGGAGCCGATGAGTATATCGCAACTGCCGAGGATGAGAACTGGTCTCAGAAGCACGCTGGAACACTCGACCTCATCATCTGCACTGTCTCATCACCAAAGGTACGTTGTCATTTCCAGTTCCTGTGATTCATCATGCATGAGGACCTGCGTCAAGGCGTGCAGCACAGCAATGACCAACAGCATTGCTTACACCTTGCATGCCGAGCCTGCCGCAACCCATTATCATGGCCCAATCTCTTCTGTGCTTGCAGAACCACATGGCTAACATGATCTTCTCGTAGATGCCCCTGCAAGAGTACTTTGACATGCTCGGCCTCGACGGCACACTTGTGCAGGTGGGCATTCCGGAAGAGCCCATCCCCGTGAGTGCGTGGGCGCTCGTACCCGCACGACGCAGGCTGGCCGGATCTCTGATCGGTAGCCCCAAGGAGATTGAGGAGCTCTTCCAGCTTGCTGCCGACAAGCATATCGTCCCGTGGGTTGAGAAGCGTCCCATGTCCGATGCCAACCAGGCCATTGTCGATATGGAAGATGGCAAGCCTCGATTCCGCTACGTGCTCGTCAACCAGTTTGACGACGCCCGGGAGACCGAGGTCCAAGAGCCTGAGAAGGAAGCCGAGGCAGAGGAGAAGACCGAGGAGCCAGAAGAGAAGCCTGAAGAGAAGTCCGAGGAGAAGGATGACGACAAGGTCAAGGACGAAGAATAAACTTGCTTGAAAGACGGGATAGCTAGGCGTTGGGTGGCGTTTTACTCTTTTTGTTTCATTCTTGGCTCGTTTCCTGGGTGGTGTCCAGAAACCAACGACGGTGTTGCTCAGCCCAGGACCAACACATTTGCGTGTAACAATAGCATAGACCACCAGAGGATTTCCTGGGCGCTCCTAGATCGGCAATGATAGTCAATAGATAAAGGAAAGATACACACGCTTTTAGATGACAAGATCTAGCATTGTTGAACTGTAGTGCCACCAACAGGTGGAATAGCGGCTCTCAGGTTACCATGGACTAGAGCGCTTCTTTATTGTTGACATCACTACCCACATCAAAAAGTCCATGACAAAGAAACTGTCACTCTCCCACCATCAACTCCTTTTACGAAAACTATAATCTCATGGCATCATTTCCGGTTTCCAAAAGTAGTGCTGCCACCAGCATTTTGGGTGTGCATTAACCTAAAGAAATGGCTGGGAAAGGAAGAGAAAATTGTAGCTAGAGGCAAGAGCGCCCAAAACAGTAGCCTTGAGAACTATCAAATCCAAGATCAATAGCTCAGCTCGTAGGCTGGTAGGATAGCCAATCCTTGTCTTCAGCTCGGCCCAGGCCGGGCCTGGACCAACATGTTGGGAGGAGGAGAGAGAGATTTGCCCAGGTGTCTGTCCCACAACCCGACAGAGGACCTAACCGTGAGGGGAGATGATTAAGCGGACGGGGATCATCGGCGAGCAAGTCAGCGGGCAGGCAGGCAACAGGGGTGAAGCTGGCGATGGGCCAGGGGGATCAACAGAGAAGTGACAGGGGAGAGGACGCGCCGGCGAGAAAGCTCCAGGTCCGGCTCCAGTTGTGGCAAGGACCGGGCGAAAGAGTCCAGGCACAGATCTTGCTTTGCCTTTGATGGTCGGCGATGACAATCATGGGCTGATGTCAAGGAGCGGCCGTCTGCCATTGCAGCAAGGACCTTTGAGCCCCGGGTTGTGGGCTATTGAGTGCATACATGTTGCAGAGAAAGAGGAGCACGATGCAAAGAGCGGTGCCTCTTTGGACCGACAGGAAGCCAGGCCTGTATGGTCGGGGCTGAAAAGGCATTGGCAGTAGAAGCCCAATAGTTTACAACCAGATGATATCATGGCCTGCAAACACTCGGACGTCGTTGACCTCAGTAAAATGGGGTAGACGATGGACGCGTCTGTCGTCCAGTTGGGTAATCAAAGACATACGAGTCTCCAGGAGAGGGAAAGCCCAGAGATGGGCGGCAAACATGGCCGGGCGCGGATGAGGAGTGATAAGCCTGCATGGAACTATCGACGTTCGAGATGCGCTAACAAGACCGTCTACGGTGGAAGAGATGACATTGGGAGAAGGCAGAAAAGAGCAAGAAACAAAAAAGTGGGCTACCAGAATAAAAAATAATTGATAAAATGAATAAATTACAAGTTAGTAAGTCAATAGAGGAGCCCGGGCCCATGGCGGGACAGGGCAAGGATTGTCCCCCATGTGCAAGTTGGGCCATGCCGTGTCTTGGATGCAGTGATCCGTTCTTAATCAATGTCTTGTCTCGGAACGGGAGAGGGGAGACCAAGTGGAAGTGGCTCAGGGTTCGCTGAATCAATTTCAGTTGAGGAGAATGGATAACACGGCAATTCGACATTGTGTTGGTGGCTGTGGTGAATGGGCTTTCTTGGAGGCTGAGGGGACCTGAAGGTAACATCCCGTTTGTCGTGTTGCTGTCAGGTCCCTGTCATTTTTTATCCTCTGTTAGCTTGTTTGAGAATCGAGGCACAGCCCGGCACGAGCCTGGCGAGCCAGGGCATTGGAGTCTCTCTGCCCTAGCATTTTTCGATCCTCTCGGCAA
Source organism: Fusarium sp. MBC 438 (assembly GCA_030779245.1). Classification (NCBI taxonomy): domain Eukaryota; kingdom Fungi; phylum Ascomycota; class Sordariomycetes; order Hypocreales; family Nectriaceae; genus Fusarium; species Fusarium sp. MBC 438. The sequence goes on from JAPFTB010000036.1 coordinate 60,295, forward strand.
AGAACGAGAAAGGCAGTGATCAGGGGCAAGGATAACAAACAGCAGAATGGAGAGAGGACCTCGAACACCCAATGGGAGCACTTGTTTACGAAGGATCTAAGGTCGAAAAGGCACAGCCTGGGCAAAACTCCGAAGGCTGTGGAGGCATCAAAGATTCATTCACACGTTTCGGACTGGGAGCAGGCGGGGGAGATACAACGTGACAGTTGCATTTTTATTTTATCTGAGGAAAACGTTGGTTGTCAACGAGGGTGCCCTGTAGATTGCGGCATTATAGAGCGAGCGGGAGGATCATAATCGATGTCTATTAAGCGAGTTTACTTTGCTTGGCTGTCAGCACAACAATTGAGAGTTTCGTGATGTTGCTGTTGTTCGTCTCCCGGGTGGCTTGCTGACATCAACGAACTTTCAATCGCTAGCTTCTCTGTCAAACCCGATAAACCCCTTTTACCCCTGAAGACATACAGACAGACCCGTCTTCCGTGAAAAAAAGGGCGGACAGGCAGCATCCGTGGTTCATCTCCCAGACGCATGTGCTGGAGCCGTTGGTGCCCGCCGATGACTCTTTTGCACAGCCAGTGGGGGAGGAAGAAGGATTGGCTCAGCCCAAGTGGATGGACCCAAGGCTTTAGAAGGACGCCACAGCGCGATTGTTCCAAAATTACAAGGCGAATGGCGTTGGGCTTGATTTTCTTTGTAGCGCAAGCCACGCTCGTTTGACCATTTTCTCGGGCCCATCAGCTGCCGTTTTTTTTCGTGGCGGTTGACTTCTCATGTGCACCCCTGTGTTAATTTCCCCCCTTCTTTCTACCGTTAAGCCTCTCTTTCCTTGGCTAGAGGTACACGTATTCACACACCAAGAAAGAGTTCCCCTCTTATGGTGACGCTCTCCATTTTCAATTGGGCGTTATCATTTGCGGTCCCCTTTTTTGAGCGTCCCCGTTGTTGAGGCGTTCTCCGCAAGCCATGTCAATCGTGTGTCAGCCCGGCGACGCAGGAACCCGAACAAGCCTGAGTCTGTCATTGGCCAGAGAAAAAGAGGGCGAGACATGGCCGCTTTAATTACGCTTTACGAGGTGAATGCGGGTTTGCAGATGGTTGTCCAATGGCGGTGTCCAAGGTAAGTTCGGGTTGAAGACATGGCCACATGCTTGATGCAGGTACCGAAGTGGAATGCCGTTGAGAAACACGAGATGTTGAACCAATGAGCAAGACGAATACGCTTCGTAAGGATGACAGACGGCCAACGGTCAAAGGAATGAACTTTAAACATCGTCACGATGCCGGTTCGAGGGGAAACAGGGCGAATGGATGTAACAAAGACAAGGCTCAAAGAGGCCCTCAACACTGGACCCCCGTACGTCACAGAAGTCGTTGGCGGCGTGAACCATCTCTTGGAGGCGTCAAGGTCGACGTGAGGGAGATCTCATCTTCTTTGACGTCTCCATTGTAAAACAAGGAAACCACCGACACTAGACATTAGCTGACGATGTCAAAGACTCTTGGACATCGACGACGATCGATCGGTGTAGATGTGATTCATTCAAGATGCAAGACGACGATCATTGTCTGTTTCAAGAACGGAAAGCCGCGAGATCCGAGAAGAAACGTCTCCATCGCCATGTGAGTTTACGTTTCGGGAACTCTTTGTTCTGTAGATGTCTCTCGAAGAGGCATCTTGCCCACTTCTTTGCCGTCCCCGTTTAATCTCCCGAATCTCCATCGAGCTGCAAATAAAACCGCCAGAAAAACTCCCGAAGAGAGGATATCTCTAAAAATAACCGGAGCCCTACGCAAGCAAACCAGCCTAGAACAAAACATAATCACAGATACGGGTTAGAGAATCTTCTCTGATGGGGAATACGTCGGGACCGTAAACCGGAGATTGAGATGTGCACATTGGAGCGTCTGGATCTGTTGGCATTGTGCGACAGACGACAGAACCCAGCAACAGGCTGGGATTGCCGACCTTCCGCCCACAGGGCAGGGCAGTCCGGAGTAGACTGAGCAAGGATGAACTCGCACAGAGCACACAAGAGAGATAACCTTGAGAAAACTCCACAGAACAGCAGCCCAGCTGAGGTGGGACCTGATCAAGAGTTGCCAATGCCCGTATGGAGCAAGCACAGCGACGGGCTCGACTTGGTGCGGCAACCGACAACCTGCTAGAGCGCCCCGTCTAGAACCAACTCGCCAGTAAAGATCGACTCTCCTCGTCTGTTGACGCCGGATGCTCGATGGACAAACAGTAGCGGAAGACTGCACCGCAGGCGAGAGCGAGACTATTCACGCTCTAGTGACCGGTAATCCCAGCAAGCCCGCTGCAGCCTCGGCGGGTGCCATGCTGCGCTGGTCTCGTTGGGCGGCTTCTAGGCGACCAGTAACCCCGCTAGCTGATCCCGCTTACTTCCCGAATAGGTAAGCGGGCTAATAGACTAGTCAGGGGGGCCAGGGGCTTTTCGGGGGTGGGGAGCTAAACGAGCATGCGCCAAGTGGCTACGTCCTTTTTCTCTCGACCCACCAGCGCTTCCTTTCACTTCTTCCACCACCAAAAGCACCAACAGCCAACAACAACAACCGTTGCGATGGGCGGTTCTGTCCGGCCTCACGGCACAGACCGGTTTATTTACAGCTCTCCTATTGTCCCGTTGAGGTTTAGAGCCATCGCTCTGGGCTTGGCTGGCTCGATCGATAGCTCACAGGCTAACACTCCCCTAGGCGCTGCATCTTGGACACCCCCAGGCATCATGACCCATGCCCGACAACGCACGCCCGAGAGGGCTGCAGAGTGGATGAGCAACAGCGGATCAAGAGGCAGACAGGGGGGCCATCTCCAAGCGGAGGTCATCTCGTCCCATCCGCTGTCCATATAAGCAGCCATATCCAACCTGCTTAAACAGTTTCCTTACCTTCCTTTCTCGATATCCCTCTTCACCAGCACTTGGCGGATTATAAGTGACTCTTGCGAGTACATTCCGCAGCCATTCGTTAATACATATCCTGCATTTACTGTTGTTTATAAAACATGAAGAGCGTGTACATTCTGGCTGCGGCCGCCTCCGTGGCCAGCGCCCTCAACATCGGAAACGGAAACCAGAACGGAGGAGAGGAGTGCATCTGCAATTTCGAGGATGAGTGCTACCTCCGCGTCAAGAACCTCGCCGACCGCGCCTCGTTCTGTGTTTCGATCGAGGTCCCCAGCTGCGACCTCTCCCCCGTCTCGGACAAGTGCCACAGCCGACAGGATGCCATCAACGCCTGCGACTGCATTCCCCAGGAGACTGCCAGCACCACCTCCGCCTCTGAGACTGCCTCCAGCACCGTCTCCGTGAGCCAGTCTACTTCCGAGACTGCCTCTGCCTCCACCACCGAGACTGCTTCCGCTTCTACCTCCGAGACTGCTTCCGCTTCTACCTCCGAGACCGCCTCCGCCTCCACTTCCGAGACCGCCTCTGCTTCCACCTCTGAGACTGCCTCCGGTTCTGCTTCTACCACCGAGACTGCTTCCGGCTCTGCTTCCACTACCGAGACTGCTTCCACCACCGGCTCCGTCACTGGATCTGCCTCCACCACTGAGACTGCTCCTACCAGCACCGCTACTGAGGACTGCGACTGCGACTACTCTGACAAGTGTGTCGTCGCTGTTGTTGGCCTTGGCGAGTCCGCCGTTGAGTTCTGCGCCAGCCTGGAGCAGCCCGGTGCCGATCTCTCCATCCTGAACGGTGCTTGCGACAGCCAGGTTGATGCTGTCTACGCTTGCGACTGCCGCACCTCTCAGACCTCCACCGCTCCCACTCAGACCGCTACCACTTCTGCCACCGAGTCCGTGACCGAGTCCGTCTCCACCACCGAGACTGCCTCCGCTTCCGGCTCCACCTCCGAGACTGCTTCTCAGAGCACCGGCACCGAGACCGCTTCCACTGGCACTGAGACCGCTACCGTTCCCACCAGCACTGAGACTGCCTCTACCGAGACTGGCACCGAGACTGCCTCTACTGGTACTGAGACCGCCACTGAGCCCACCGGAACTGAGACTGCTTCTACCGGTACCGAGACTGCCACCGAGCCCACCGGCACCGAGACCGCCACTGAGCCTACCGGTACTGAGACCGCTTCCACTGGTACCGAGACTGCTACTGAGCCCACTGGCACCGAGACCGCTTCCACTGGTACCGAGACTGCTACTGAGCCTACTGGCACTGAGACTGCCTCTACCGGTACCGAGACTGCCACCGAGCCCACTGGCACCGAAACCGCTTCTACCGGCACTGAGACCGCTACTGAGCCCACTGGCACCGAGACCGCTTCCACCGGTACCGAGACTGCTACTGAGCCTACTGGCACTGAGACTGCTTCCACTGGCACTGAGACCGCTACTGAGCCTACCGGTACCGAGACCGCCTCCACTGGTACTGAGACTGCCACTGAGCCCACTGGTACCGAGACTGCCACCGAGCCTACTGGAACTGCCACTGAGCCCACTGGCACTGAGACCGCTACCGAGCCTACCGGTACTGCTACTGAGCCCACTGGCACTGAGACTGGCAAGACCACCGAGACTGGAAAGGGCCACACCACCACCACTTGCACCACTGAGACTGAGTCCAAGCCCACCAAGGCCCAGACTACCCCCTATGAGCCTCCTTACACCACCAAGACCATCTACACCACTCAGACTCACACCTACACCAAGTGCCCCGCCTACGTCACTGACTGCCCCAACGGTCCTCACGGTCCTTACACCACCACTGAGACCATTGCTGTTTCCACCACTGTCTGCCCCGTCGAGGAGCAGTACACCACCAAGACCATCTACAGCACCAAGGTTTACACTCTTACCAAGTGCCCTGCCTATGTCACTGACTGCCCCAACGGTCCCAATGGTCCTTACACCACCACCAAGACCTACCCCGTCTCTACCACCGTCTGCCCCATCACTGAGGAGCACCCTGCCAAGCCCACTGCTTACTCTCCTCCTGAGAAGTACACCACCAAGACCATCTACAGCACCAAGGTCTACACCGTCACCAAGTGCCCCAGCTACGTCACTGACTGCCCCGAGGGTCCTTATGTCACTACTGAGACTGTCCCTGTCTCTACCACCGTCTGCCCTGTGACCGAGGAGCACCCCGCCAAGCCTACCGTCTACTCTCCTCCCAAGGGCCCTACCACCCTCTACAAGACCCAGACCTACACTATCACCAAGTGTGTCGGTGATGATGAGGACTGCTACCCCGGCAAGGTCACCACCACCTGCTACCCCACTGGCACTGCTGAGATTCCTACTTACACCACTGTCATTGTTCCCGGTGGTGAGAAGCCCGGCCACGAGCAGCCTTCCAAGCCTGGTTATGAGACTCCTTCCAAGCCTGAGGAGTCTACCCCCGCCAAGCCCGTCTGCCCCGGTGGTGAGAACTGCCCCGAGGAGCCCTCCAAGCCTGGCTACGAGACTCCCTCCAAGCCTGAGGAGTCTACTCCCGCCAAGCCCGGCTATGAGACTCCTTCCAAGCCTGAGGAGTCTACCCCCGCCAAGCCTGTCTGCCCTGGTGGTGAGAACTGCCCTGAGGAGCCTTCCAAGGGCCAGCCCTCTGCCACTCTCCCCTACAGCCAGCCAACCGAGACTGGTGAGGCTCCCATCACCCCCGTCACCGCCGGTGCTGGCCGCGCTGGTGTCTCCATGGCCGTCGCTGCCATCGGTGTCTTTGCCGTCCTTCTGTAAATGCATCTTGGAAAACATTTCCTTGGCTGTTAATTCTTACAAACATAATACGCTTCACTATGTACATAGTATGAATTAGACGACTTTGGCCCTGCCCATAGTGTAGAATGGTTACGAGTTCTGGTTAATACTGTGTATTTTTCTTAACTGTTGAAAGATACCAATTTCATATCTGTCTAGCTTTGGTGTGTCTCTTTGTTCCGTGACTGTCTCTGAATGTAGCGTTATCTCTTCTCTCTGGGGTTCCCGTCAAGCTGTCACAAGACGTTAAATTAGATCCACTGGTTCTTTGTTCCAAAGTTCCTTGTGGCTGTTATGGAGCCCCAGGTGGGATTTCGTTCTGGTTCCAAACTCTGTTCCCTCTTCATTTCCCATGTGGGCAGGTGGATAAAGGAAACATTGCTCGATACGGGATAGAAGGCCTTGTAATTTTTTGAAACGCGCTAGAACAAAGGGTGTGTGGGAATGGGAACCGTTTGATCCGGACTGCTGGAAAGTTCTCGGGAAGTCAAAGAAACGAAAGTAAAAAAAGGGGAGAGGGCCGTTGAGATGGACTGGAATGCGGGAAGGGGGTTCTGGAAGATTAGGGGCGTCTATGATGGGGTATGTGGCTTTTGATGCGGTGAGGGTTAATTGTCGGTGAAGAGAAGAGAGAGAGAGAGATGCCGGAGTACTGTAAAGATTGAGTTGAAGTTTCCGGTCACAGTATATATGTTTCAACGTGAGGTTGGTGATCAAGGCATGGCTTGATGGCTGCAAGGACGATAACCGGAAAGCTCGGAGGAGCAAGCTTTGATTGGCAAGCGGATCACAAACAAAAAGAAACAGTACCGACACTAGGGACGCACATGTGGAAATCAGCTGAAATGTCTCGCCTCTCCGTTCCCCGATCCGATGTCGCGGAAGCCCAACGGCACACGGACGGGATGCAAGGGCAAGGCCGGCATTCGGACAATGACATAATCTCGGAGGTACGTATCTCCTCTTTGTCTTTGTCTTTGTCTTCACGTGGTGTCGTCGATGGCGTCGTGCTTTTTCCCGCCTTGAGATGTTCCAGAATGGCAACGGTTCACACCGCCTTAAAAGAATCCTCTTTTCTCAATTGATGAGTTAATTGGCGCTGTTCTTTGTTGCCACCGAGTACAATCTGGATCACAAAACGGTCGAGGGAGCACGAGGACGTCGGCGGAGTGTTTTACAGGAAAGTGGCTGATTGTGGATGCAAGGGCCAATGACGTGCATGTGGGTTTAGTGCTCACAACTGAAGAGTCAAGCTGCCGGAATAGGCAGGCTGAGGTAGGCACTGGATGATTTCTTGGACAAAAGATCTGATTAATGACAACCAGGCTTTGGATATTCTCATGTGACTTCATGTCTACTGTGAATTCGAGTCTAGAGCCAAGAGGTTCACTGTTAACCCCGCGGCTGTCCCTCGTCTGAGAGCGTGGGGCTGAGAGATCTCGCATTGACGCCGTTGGTAGGGAAAAACGTCTTCTGTTGTCCGACGGACCTTTTGTGAACTATTGAGACAATAGTCCAGGGCACGCATAAGAGAAAAGAGGCAGCAGAGGGATTGGTTCACATCACAACCTCGAAAATCCAGCCTAGTTCTGTGCCTCGCGAGGCGCAGCGGCATGTTGTGCCTGGGCTGATGGTCAGCCACATCCTTGCACAGCCCCTCTGCGCCTCGGTTTGGCATTCCCCCACCTGGTGCCTGTGTGCCGGACAAGCGATGTGAGCTCCCTCCTGGGCTGGAGGAAAGGTGGTTAATGATGTGATTGAGAGTAGCTTGGAGTAAAGAGGGATCAAGTCTTTGATTGAGTTGTTTTGGAGGGAAAGGAGTTGACTAGAGTGTGATTGAGAGGTAATGGTGCAGTAGCTGGGCGGTTAAAGTTGTGGGCTGGAATAGCCGCTGTCAAACTTGCAGCAAGACAGTAAGAATAAGGCAAGATGAATCAGATCAATCTTGATTGAACCAGTCAAAGCGTCTCGGCACACGGCATTTCTTGCTTCTACCAAGTTCCCTAATGGCTGCTGCACCATTATCCAGTTGTGCAGCATCTTGTCTCAGAACGAGAACATTGGCTGGCCATGACTTCTCGCCTAGGGCTGTAGGCCTCCTGTGCGATCACGAGGCGCAGCAGCTTCAAACCTCCACAGGCGGCATCCGCATGCCACACTCCAACTCAGTTCCATTCCACTGCTGCTCTGCCTACGGACAAACCGCATGCTGAGATGGTGGTGTGCACCCCCTTTCCGGAGAGGATATCATGCCCACCCTGGCCTGTTTTGGGGGCCAGAGACGGTCTTTTGGTGTTGGCCATCTCTCTTTTCATCTATCTACTCACTGCCATCACTGCCATCACGGTTATCCCTAGCTTCCGTCTCCCCCTGCGACCATCTTTTTCGACCCCATTTTCAATGAGGACGCTGCCTTATAAGCTTGTGTGCTTCCCTGATGACTGCATAATGGGCGCCTTGTCTGCTTCTTGACATAAAAATCCACACGAGGCTGCGATCTTTTCTACTGATCAGCAACGACTTCCCTACAAAAAGCATCTGCCTTGCATCTACAGTACAGCACAGCTACCCCTCGCCGACACGATGAACTTTGGCGGGGCATCGCCTTCGGGTCTCAGACCCCCAGTGTCGTCTGCCTCGCCCAGCGGCTCTAACAACACTACGACTGGACGACCGCAGCTATGGACGCCTTCTTCGCAGAGAAAGGTGTCGCGGCTCTACCTCTACACTACGCTCTCGCTTGACAAGATCATGGCTGTTGTCCATGCCAAGTCCCCCGATCCTGTTCCTGGGTGCGTTTGCCTCCCCTGCCGTAGCTTTGTGTGACTTTGGTGCTAATGAGACGTCATAGTATTGAATCCGCCAACAAGAAGCTCAATTCATTGCTCAACAAGCAACCTCGATGGTTGCATCCCCGAAACGAAGAGGATATGAGTCGACGACTGGACGAGCTCGCACTGTCACCCACTCGCACGACTTCTAGTTGGAACTCGATCGTTTCGCAGGCTCGCATGCCTAACAACTCGATACCCTCGCTCAACCCGAACCCAACGCCGCATCTCATGAGGAACAATGGCATCAGCCCTACACTCGAGGTTCCTCCTTTCAATCAATTTCCTACTCAACAACATACGCCGAATAGATCTGTTCCTTTTCAGCAAGCTAGGGCGGCGCCGAATCAGCAACAGAATAATGATGGTGTTTTTCAGCGATTTCTCAGAAGCACGAGTTTTATGTCTGCATCTACGGATTGCACCACCGGGACCTTGCACCGTCTGCTCAACGATTACTCGGATGCATATGTCAAGAGCGTCAAGAGACTCGTCAAGAGATACACCGCGCCCATTAGTTATAGAGGAGCGAGCCTTTCACCTATTTCTGATGACGAACCTTCTCACTCAACCTGGATGAACGACTCCGACTCACCGCCGCCTCTACCCAATGGCCCTGATCATCTCCCTGGCGACTTTTTACTTCTCGATGAGCTTTTCGGACAACAGCCCCCATGCTTTGAAGAGACGGAGCAGCACATCAAGAAGTCATGCCTGTGTCGTCCCAACGAACAGATTGGGGAGCCAGCCTGGGTGACAGCGCGCGGTGTATCCAACGACATCCACAGAATGCTCAAGTACAGCAAAGAGGGTATGAAAGTTGAGGAGCGCGATCCCTTTGGCAACACGATTCTTCATTTCATGGCGGCACGAGGATTGATATTGCAGGACTACCTTTTCCAGGCTCTCCTGCTTAACCCGATCCCTCACATTCTCAACGCACAAAACACTGCTGGTCAGACTCTCCTGCATGTCCTTCACCGCAGTTGGTTTGACAACGAGAAGTTGCTGTGTGAGCTGCTGGGCAATTTGGCTCAAAGAAACTTTGACTTTGGCGCCCGCGATCACTATGGACGTTCCTTTTCGCACATCCTTCTCGCTAGGGACGTCTCTCCTGAAGTGCGCAACTTTTTCCTTCAGATCTGTCAGAGTGATAATTGCACCAAGCGGGATGCCTTCAACGTGACGCCCACGTTTGCTCTTCCGCCTGAGCCTACGTTTAACTTCAACAGGGCTTACACCCAAACGATGGACCTCGATCCTCCAGTACCGGCATCTATACCTGAAGAGGATGACAATGCTGAGTCGTACCATGTTCACCCTGCTACACAAGAGGCTCGGCTACTCGAGTTTATCAACAAAGCCTCCCAAAATTCTCATTTGGAGGATTCAGAAGGCCGCAATGGATTGCACTGTCTCGCCGCAGCGACACTTAGCAAATCCAGCGTCCTCCACAAGCATGGTCTGGATGAGCAAGGGGAGCCTAGTGATCGCCCACGAAGAAAGGACAGGGCACCCAAGGACCTTGATTCTAGCACTGAGCGATACACCCTGCGTCTGAGCCTCTTGGAAGGTCTCCTCGAAGTGCACGCCGACCCGAACCACTACGATATTCACGGATACACTCCGCTTATGGCATTCGCCGCACAGCTCCCAGAGGATGACGATTACAGGGTCGGGGGCAAGATTTTGCACAAGCTCGTGGAAGCTGGTGCCGACATTAACGCTCGCAACCGGTCTGGTGAGACGGCGCTACACGTAGCTGTCCGCTGTGGTCGGAAGCTCGCGGTGAAGCAACTCGTCGAAGACGGCGCTTCTGTACATGCTCGGGATGCGGCAGGCCGGAGCGTACTGGATTCTGCCGACGTCAAGATGAAGAGTCTGGGCGGACAGGACACAGAGCAGTATGCTCACCTCGAAGCTTGTCGGGCGTGGCTGAGCGGACAGACGGGTAAAGCTGTGCAGAACCCTACGGTGATGCAGGAGTGGGGAGTCACCATGGCATGAGAGATGAGTTGATGAGTTGATGTATATATACGTTTCCTGGTCTTGGTAGGGAAGGGGTTTTGACTTTGGCGTTTTGGATTAGAGGTGGATACCCACGTACATATATATCAGGAGCAAAAGTAGCGATTATAGACTTGGAAATATCATCTCCACGATTTGATCTATGTCAGACATGTGTTGTATATATCAATGGTCAATTACTCCTCATCCCAAATCTATCTATAAATGAAGCGAATCTGTCAAATCGGCAAGTTGGGTGTCAAATCAACTCCCTCTATCAATGTTCTCAGTAGCTAAACTTTTGCTTGACAAGCTCCTCGCTAAGCTTCCACGTCTTGTCCGCCTCGACAATGTCCCTCGCCCAGGACTTGACAGTGTCGACGTAAGGGTCAGAGACCCGAGACTTAAGGAGGTGAGCACCATTGCTCGCTATTGAGAGTTAGCACCATAGGTCAAATCAGTCGGAAGGAAGGTTACTAACCCTTGATGTTGGGGTCGAATGCAGCAAAGGCGTGTGTGGCTGCTCCAACCTCTACAGGGATGGGAGCGAAAAACTCCCAGCCTTCGAGGTGGCCGCGCTCGCGATGGGCTTGCACTGCAATGCTAGTCAGCGTTTGTCTTCTGAAGGCCAGGGTCAAAAAGGACTTACGAAGACTGGCCAGATCCTTGTCGGGGGATGAAAAGTCAAGGTGGGTTCCCAGGTTAGTAGTCATGATCAGACCTGGGTCCACGCTATACGACTGAAGACCTCGACTTCCCAGCTTCTGGGCCAGGGATAGTGAGAAGAGCATGTTGGCAGTCTTTGTTTGTCCGTAAGCCGCCCACATGTTATACGTCTCGCCTTCCTTCTATTTTGAGTCAGCTTCATTCTAGATGGTGGCCGCAGGGGGTAACTTGCGCTAAAGTGAGGATCGTAGTGGCGCACGGGACTGAAGCTGTGGCCGTTGCTAGAGATATTGACGACGCGAGGAGACTCGGAGGCGAGGATCTTGTCCATGATGAGGTTGGTCAAGAGAAAGTGTCCAAGATGACCAGCAGCAAACTGCGTCTCAAAGCCATCCACCGTAGTAGAATAAGGAATAGCCATCACAGCCGCGTTATTAACAACAACATCAATCTTGGGAACGTCGTCCCATCCATTGACCTCCTCAGCAGCCTTGCGAACTGAGTCCATGGAGGTCAGGTCGACAATGAGGTGGCGAGTCTTGATGTTTGGATGAGTTGCGGCGAGGCTCTTGGAGAGATCCTCGAGCTTGGAGGCGGTGCGGCCGGCGAGGATGAGGAGGCCGGGGGATGCGGTGGCGGCGGCTTCGACAAAGGTTGCGCCGAGACCCTTGAGGGTTACGCCAGTGGTGAGGATAGTTTTACCCTTGATGATGGAAGCGTAGTCGGTGATGAGCTCGCTGATGGGGGTTTCGGGGGTGTAAGGGGCCATTGTGACAGTTTTTGGAGTTGAAGCTATTGCTTTAGATGAGAAGAGATCAAGATGGAATGTAGTTGTGATTGAATGAGGATGAGATTGTAGTGTGTTGAGATGCTGATTGTCATTTTGAAACGAGCAGGACATGAAATCTTTATACTTGTCTTCATTTCTAAAGTCCGAAACTCGATCGTCGTGGATAAACTCATGGTTTCTAGCTGACGCCAGCAACTTTTGGTGTAAGTCGTGATGCTGGCGTCAGCCAAACCCGGTTTTGTGGGGCCGTGATGGCGTCAGGTCTGAAGGAGGCTTGTTAACGCCGAAATACATCATGGAAGTAAGTGTTGAGGCCGAAAACAGCGAGAATACTGTTTGGACGGACTGGAGGAGTTCATTCGAGCCATACTGGGACTTACCATCAATCTTCAAGGATGAGGAGTACACGTCGGGCATGATGTTCAAGTCACCGGGGGCCGATCGGACGACCCACATTTCGCCGTTCCGAGTCGGCAGGGCACAGTTCGCAGATGGACGGCAATAGTAGACAAAGGAAGTGCCTTTTGAATGAGGGAGGCGGGTATAATAGAGAGTGACAAAGAGTAAAGCTGCCGAAACAATCCGTCCGCGAAAACGACCCGACTCTAGAAAACAAGCAGCGTGTTAACAAGGCTGCCGAAAAGATTGTGCTCAGCAAGACCACGGCTTTCCAGCCACCCACAACCACAAGCAGTGAATAAATGATTGGAATGTCCCGAATGACAGGCAGCTCTTGTATAAAGAGACAAATGAAAATAGATGAGCTTCACCCCAAGGAACACGCCTGGATCATCTACCAGAAACCATTGCCAAATCAGGCTGCTGACCAGGTTGCTATTGGCGCAGGCTTTTAGTGGATGGAGCCCACTGTGGGTGCTAGCTTGGGGCGATCGTAAACTCAAATCGACGCTGATGGTCGAGTGTGAGATGTCATAATGAGTGAGGATCTTTGAAATTCGTGAAGAAATGGCGTTAAATATTGTTGATGCGACAAGTTTTGTTGCCCGCTGAGTCCAGGGGAGCAGTCTTGGAATAATTAGCGACAGTTCAGCCGGTGAAGTTAGGTCACTCACCACAGGTAGGTAGACATGTATCCTATCGTTCATCCATACAAGATCAAAGGCGAAAGACGTCATCCAGAGGAGTCGAGCTTGGCTTCGATGGCGCGTAGGATGGATTCCATGCGTCGCTTGTTCTGTCGTCGGCTCTCCCGATTGCTGACCTGAGGCTTGAAGGCCACCGGGGCGCGGAGACGATACTCGGGATGGTCTGGGGCAAGCTGGTCCGACCGAGCGAGGTAACGGCTAATGCTGTACTGGCGATCTTCTGGGACGGCTACTGGAAGGGTAACGGCATTTCCATTATTGCCATTGGCTGAGGAGTTATTGGAGGTTGTGGTTCTGGTGGATGCGTGTTAGTGGTGGGTTGCTCGTGGAGGTCTTGGTGGGTATCTCACTCTGCAAGGTTCAAATAATACACAGCATCCGTAGAGGACGTATTGGACGCCATGATATCGAGGGTTTTTGTGCGACTAACTCAAAAGGAAAGGGTGCTTCCATTGAATACAGCGACGGGTACAAGTGCAAAACCAAGGATACAAGGTCGTGGAGTGTTGATCCTTCAGTGGACGAGAGTGGTGATTGGCTGATTGTGGCTGTTGAAGAAAGGACCCTGAAAACCGAAATCCCGAAAAAGGGAGATCAGTGAAGATCCCGTCTTGGGGATTTCCAGAGCAGGAAATAGAGAGAAACAAGTCTAATGTCTAGAGCGATGAGGAACATAGGACCCCAAAATCGAAGCCATTCGGAGGACCTGGCCATCTTTTAAACAAAACTGAGAGCTGACAGCCCAACTCCTCCAGAGCAATGACATCGGAGCTACACAGGCGTTCGCCCTTTCCCAACAAGCTCACATTCAGCCGCATGTCCACTAACGCTCAGAGATGATCATGCGTTCTAGACCCGGAGGACCACCGTTCGGTATGCCTCAAGGTGGTGTGGGATGGATACGAATCAGGGTCCTGTGACGTCACAGGCTTGTAACCGACGGGGCGGCTCGTGTCTGGGGTCCCGTTAGGCTGACTTTTGACAGCCAATTCAGAAAAATGCCCTTTTCCTTTCAACCACTTTAACGATGGTATTTTACATTAGAGAGGAATGATGTCACTTTCTAACGATTTTGGGTCTCGCCGGATGAAGCCATGTTGATGTGTCGAATATTGGTTCATGGTTTGTCTCATATCGAGTCCCCAAGTCCTACGGAATACGCACGGTGCATTCTCACAGTGGGACTGAGTTGTCAAGGACTCGAGGTTGTGAGACGGAGTTGAATGTCCTCAATCAACAACATTGACCAATAAGAATAATGAAAATAATGGCCAAGAGACCCTAGATTGATCATCGAGATTGAATTCCCTCACAAACTCCGATCAAAGACCCTGATCGGCAAGTCTAGACCGCGGCCTCTTTCGGGGGAATGACGATGTGCCAGATAAAGGTTGGGTGCACGCGGCCTCCAACGCAACACTAAACCCAAGGGGTTGTTCAATCTTGGATATGCCCCTGTCGAATGTGCAGAGTCTAGACTATTGCTGATGACGTCGGTCTGGCTCTCACAAGGAATCCTTTGGCGGCAGAGACATCCAATCATGGGATTCTTTACGGCGTTCGAGTCCGCCTTGTGTTGAATGCAAGTAAGCGACTGCCGCGCGGCACTGCGCAAGCGCAAGAGTCAGCATCTCCGAGTTGGATGTAACCCTCTTGGGAGGAAAGCTGAACACGGTGATCGGCGCTTGGTTGCCTTTTCTCACAGACGCGGGCTTTTTTCTGAGTCAATTGTTGGTGTAGTTGTTAAACGGGGTTTCCTCTTTTCTCGATGGACATTCCGGCTCGCTTGAAGCACACAGTGTAGATGTGACATTGTCTAGGTACCTTCATGCAATGGACCAGGCCCCGAGTTCTTCGCCTGGCCTGAAAAATGAGTCTTGGACAGAGTTACATGGCGTTGGGACCAGGCTGCGTGCGGGAGGAGAGGGCCATCTTGGAACTGAGATGAGGCAACTTGTCCAGCACAAGTACTGTGTAACGTTTGGGGGATCTTGAGTATCTCTTTATCCTAACCATCTAAGAGTAACCTTAGAGGATATTGAAACATGTCTAAGGCAAGGTAGAATTGTTTGAAAGCCTCTTTTAATATCTGTCAAGACTGAGGTTAGGTAGTCTGCTGTGATTCTTACGTTGGGATCACTCTTGGCTCTCTAAACTAATCGAAATCAAGTCAAACGGTTCTTCCGCTTGGACCAGAGTCTGTGGTCAGGTCTTGAAGGTACAGTTGCTGGGGATGAGTATGGGAGTATTGTGGCGAGGAAGCATCCAAATTGATTGGCAAATGTGCCGGCGCACTCCAGGCGAGTGAAGTCTTTACTTGCGCATTTTACCAATAGAAGATTCTGTGTCATTGTGCTCTCGTGGGATGTTCAAGGCTGAGTGACGAAATGAGAAAATGCGATGCAGCGTGGTAATTCATGTTGGACAGGCTGATAACCAAGTAGAGGGCACTCTGGGCTGAACTAGCTGGGAATGGAAGAGGAAATACTAATATAAATAGTTTATAATTAGGGAAATATGGTTGGGTTGATTGACGTCTCTCTCCAGGGTTGGATGCGTGCTTAGAGTATTCGAGGGGCAGGGCCTTGGAGGCTTGTTCTCTGCGAGAGACGAGTAATACGCTCTCCCCACGAGATCGCCGAGTCACATGTCAAGCCAACCGATCCGCAATGTCTTGATCGTGCAATTTACGAGGTTAATTGAGCACATAATCTTCCTTGAGCTAGTGATTAGTAGTTTATTCGTTTCTATATGAAGGTTTCTGACGCCGGATGGTACCTGGTTCGAGGCTTCAGCTCTCAACTGAAATAGCCAGCAACAACGTCACCCATTAAGACCATTTAGCCCATTCCCATCACCATATCATCTCCAGATATGCGTCGACTAATATTCCTTTAAAATTGACCGAATCTATGGCATCACCCTTGACCTTTGACCTATCTCTTGTGCCGTCCATCATTGCGAAGCTCACGACCTTTCGGCTCTTTTAGCATGGCATCCTGATAACTTCTGCGGCAGCCATTGCCAACTTTAACTTACTCTAACTTGCCCCGAACATGGTGAGAATTCAGGTTGCTGAAATCAGTTGTAGCACCCATCTAAGATGCCATCATCTCACTCTTAGGCGCTCTTCAATACGCATGCTCGCATTGATGGCTAGGTTCGGTCTATTGTAGGAAGTTCCAAAAGAATTATCGCCTAGTTCCACCTACTCCGACCATGGCGAGGCCTCAGGTTCCCAAGAGGAGCCATAGTGTGGCTCAGGGATAAAGACTAGCATCTCGATCTAGGTCATCCTTGAGGTGGCCAACTGGCGCCAAGTTCCTGGAAGCAACAACATTCTTCATGAAGGATCCATTGTCGTTGGTATGAATGACCACTCACCTGACGAGCTAGATCTAATCTCCAAACTCGTCAACAGAACGATCGCATCCGTCAATTTCAAGTCGCTAAACCACTCATGAGCTGGAAACTGGCAGGGAGCTAACAAATGAAAGCCGCCAGTCGTCACTTCCAGCCCTTGAAGCGTTGTAAAGTTAATCGCAAACAAGTTAGGTGCCTACGTCACATCTTCTCCGGGTATCATGTTCTACCTAAGACTAGATTAATCCCATCACAACTCATTTGTCTTCGTGGCAAGACGTGATTTAAGAATTGGTAGGTGGATGCGTCGACGTGGCTACCCGATGCAGGGAGGCGGTCTAAGATGAGGTAAGTTGACCATTCTTTGCCCGAGATTCGGAAGACATGTCAAAAAAGTGAGGACTGAATTTATAAACTTAGCAGTAATGTATGGATCCTTATGTAAAACTCAGAGTGATCCCACCCTAATTATCATCATCATTATGAGCATAGTTCTGAGGTGCGTCCGAGTCTGCTGATCGGTATGTTGGGATTCTTGGGCAAACGTGGCTGCCTGGGAAGCAATTCACAAGGGTAATTCGAAACTCTCACAGCATTTTCGGATTAATAACGGACAGAAATTTACTTGCCCGAGTAGTCTCGTGTAAACTGAAGCTATTGCAAGGATATTCCGTTAGCAAATCATCAATAGTGTGACTGAATCACGTAGCCCTGTGAACGTCCTCCATTCAGCCCAGCCCAGGCGGATAGTGGCTATCGTGGCGCTGAGCTGCCTGTTTGGCGGCTCAAGCTTGTCCTTCCAGGGCACCTTCCTTAGGCACACAGCCACTGTTGACCCCGCTGCCTGCGAGCTTCCCCGCCATACATGCACGCCGGGAGGCTTTCGGGCTCGTTTACCTTCTCCGACCTCACTCTCTTTTTTTCGCCTTTTAACCTTCAACTCCATCCATTCTCTGTATCTTCAGGTCCTCCCTTCGCTCTCTGGATCCTCGGTCACCTCACCACCAGCTGCTCTTGTTGTTGCGTCTCTTTCGTTTTCTAACCCCCCTCATTCATGATCACGAGATACCGATAACGCTCGTGCCCCACGTCATATCATGGCGACGACCGACCGTGATAACGACGCCCAGCACGGCATCGCGTTTCAGATTCCCGCCTCTTTATCGGGTGATGCAGAGGTCGCTTTGGAGAGAATGGAGGAACCTCCCATCAAGTTCGAGATACCCGACAACTGCCGCACGTTTTCGCCTTTCCCACGTCTTCCACCGGAGCTCCGCCATCAGATATGGGAGGCTACTTTGACGACGCCCGGGATGCACTTCCTCAAGGTCGACACCGAGTATGAGCCATCTTCTGGTCGTGGGAGGTGGTGGATTAGAGACTTTTCTTCTCCTCATGATCTCATCGAGGACGATGACGATGAGAATGCTGACCCCGTTGCGCTCGAGGTGAAGAGGGAGTCACGGCCGATTTCGGTACAGTATGGCTCGCTGAGACCGCTTTATCCTACTCGCCAAGCCGACATCTCCTACTACACCAGCCTGCATCAACAACTTGCGAAGCTGTCAGTAACCTGCAACGAAGCTGCTGCTATTGCAAAGAGCCTTGCAGGTCGATCCGACACATTCCGCCTGGATAACGGTCGCATCATTAGTTTGGGCTGCTCTTCGGACGTCATCTACCTCGAGTATGTTCCGCCTGATGTTTTTGAGAGTGGTTTCCGCTTCTTTAGATCGCTTCACTGCGAGGGCCTCGATCAGATTCGAAAAGTTGCGGTTCGGTACTGCCACAAGTGGAACGAGCAGCGGACGCCTCGGCGATGCCCAAATTGCGGTCAGCTTCATCCATCCCCAGATGTCGTCAAGCACCCAAACCACATTTACCGGTTCCTGGCCCAATATCTTCCCAACCTCGAGGAATTCTACTTTGTGGACTACTTTATCCTGCGAAAAACCGACACTGCATCACAGCCTACCGGGGAAGGCAATGACTTGGGGGCAAAGCCTCGAGGTAGGTGACACCAGAACACAGATGGTGGCTGAACGAGGCTGACTCTGGAACAGCGAATCCCCAGCCGCGCACATTTCAGGGCGGAAACAGGACCTACTGTGAGGTCAACGACCATGACTGGAATGTCCGACCTGTAGTCTGGGAGATGAAGTCCTGGTTGCAAGAACAGTTCGTCAAGTACGCAAAAACCAGCAAACTCAGCAAGCACCGAAACCCCGAAAAGGTCCAGTTTGGTGTTCTGGCTTGCGAATGGACCGTCGGACCACCAGCAGAGACAACGAGAGGACCGATAACACCGGTCAAGAAGGGTCACAACAAGAGGAGACTCTCAGAGGATCACAGCCCGTCGAGGAGTCGACGTCTGAACATCCAACGGGCTTCAGCTACTCCACCTCAGAACCTACCCCAGGAGGCGACGCGCGGGTACGCATTTGTTTTTGGCGCACAGGAGGAGGCGAGCAATGAGTTTGACTTTACGATTTCGATTCCCCTATAATGACCTTGAAACGCTTTGGCCTTTACGATTGCGAGGAGTTGGTAGGGAAAGAAAGGAAAGGAAAGGGAGTTAAGGATATTTCGGCGTGCTTTTTTTCTTCATGATGAAACAGCCTCGGCTGTATTGGCGGCTACATGAATCGAACTGATGGATTGGAATCAGTATTAAATCGCTCTTAGAAGAGTAGAGTTATCCCAATTCACAAACAAGACTCTCGAGACTTTATGACTCCTAATTAGAATTCCGTTTTACGCTATGCTTGGGAAACTCGCTGCCGGGAGCTTTCACTTATTTCCATCACGAAGCATCGATGCCCATCATGGAAAACTCCACAAACATCTCTTGGATCAACCTCGTCATCTCTATGAGTTTGCCTGGCCGCGCTGTCCACATCCCTTCCATAGCCCCTAGCTCAACGTTGACCATATCCCTGTACCTCTGACACGTCAACAGGCCTGTCCATGCACTTCGGTTAGACCAGATACTCGGCAAGCCCAGAACGATGTTGATCTGACAGAGGACATGGCGCACGAGCTCGGAAAAGAGAATGAACTGGGTCGATGCTTCGACAATAGGGACGCGTGCGTATTCCATTGGGGCAGGCCGGATGAGATCCTGGTTTGTGTCGCTTATGGAGTCGTAGATACACTTGAGTATGAACTCAAAGTGCTTGATGAGCTGGACGTAACAGGATATGACGAGGAACATGGTAGGTGAGTCAAAGACAGGAGGAAGAGAAGGTGGAGTGCCATCTGCACCAGGAGGCGACCCAGTTGATGAAGGTGACGTTATTCCAGATAGAGCAGGGTCCATTACCAAGGCTGTCAAGTCTGAACGTGCTGTGCGGCCCCGATGAGTTACTGTTCGGGTACCGAGTTGTCGATGCAACGCTTTGATGACGACAAGAAACTCTTGGGCTGATTTCATAACCATTTGGAGATTCTCATAACCGCTGATGGAGGCATAGGAATCGCAGATGAATTCATCAAAAGGCGTGTTTTCCCTGACGTGCGTCACATGGTTCCAGCCCTTGTGGATGTCCACGTTGAGCTTTGAGAGAGTCTCAAAGTGTAGCTTGGTCGGCACAATGATGCGCTGCTCAATACCTGGAGGATCAAGTTGACGCACAGCAGGCCAGTTCTCCATGGGAAAGGGTAGATTTTCTGGGTCGTAGGAGCAAAACGAGTCGAGGTTCCAGTTGAAGCCAGACATGGGATCATCGAGTAGACCCTGCAGGAACTGCATATCCTCTGAAGAGTGGTCTTGGCTGCGGGAATTCACCGGGCTCAATGTAACCTCGGAGGGTTTCCTTAGTACGAGGTCTTTCTTGGGGGGCCTCCCGACGCGCCGTTGTAGGCCGGGCTGACATGGCAGATCGAGACGTGTGCAGCGCGCGCATGAAGCTGACGGGCCGACGGGACGCGCGCAGCGTAGCTTCTGGCGACGACATCGCTCACAGGCAGAGCGGATCTGGTTTGGATGGGGAGACGGATGCATAGCTTGAGGTGATTAGCTTTGTTGTATGTAAGAGTGGAATGCTGGATCGCGGTAACGGAGGCTGAAGGGTGAGGAAATTGATGGGTCCCGGTGGCTTGGTCCGTTCGGAGGCTTTTGTGGGGCGGACTCGGAAGGTTTCCCAGTGGAGGCTCGCCGGCCGGTATGGATTCATGGCCGGAGCTCCGGGTTTGGCGCTAGAGTAAGTGGATGTGCGGCCATGGTATCGGTCGGGGTATCCATCTCCCCGTGCCTTACGGGCCGGAGGAAATGTTAGAGCCGTGTTTGCGAGAACTGGGTGCACAGCGACCTCTTTCTGTTGTGATTCTTTATATGTTGCTTCAAAGGGAAATGCGAGAGACGAGGTCGTGGGTACAGACGGGAATCATCCAATAGAAACCAGGCTCGTTGCCGAAACACAGATCGACGGAGGGCCGCTTCCGAGGGTTCGTACGCAGAGCCATTCCACTCTTGGCTTCGTATGGCAGCGAAGAGCTTCTGACACACGCTGGGAGTCTTCTCAAAGTCCTTCTCTCGAGTACGCGGGTGATCGAAATTAAGAGCCAGACCTCCAGGAAACGGTATTGATCTTTTCAACGTAGGTTCAGTCTCATTGACGAACGACTCGAGCCATTTTATCGCCTTTTGACGACCCTTCTCCCCTCGAGTCGCCACATGGATCAAGGTCGAAATGAGCTCGAAGCCAAAGTCGGCCAGCATTGGCGTGTGGTGAGTGTAAACCCCAGGGAGCTCAAGGTCGGAACCATACAGGTCGGCGTTGAAATGCCAGTGGCTTGCTCGGCTGGCAATCTGCTCCTCAGGCTCAGGTCGATGGACGCCGCTACAGTGCGCCAACACGGCTCCATATAGAGACCTGACATACTCGTGAACACAACGTATTCCTTCCAGCTCCCACTTCTGTAGCCGGTTACCTCTTACTGCGAGAAATCTGGTTCTTTCTATGACGCCCCCTGCCTTGACTCGTGGGTGTTCGACCTTGTAGAATAGCTCATACCTCAGAAACGTTTGTAAGAGCCGCTTCTTTTCGTCGTAGTTGAGCCTACTCAGGTTGAACGGCTGATGGGTATATCTGGAATGACTCCGTCCTTTCGACACGTTGTCGAGGCAAAGGTATGCTCTTGGGATACTGGGTGATGTTGCCTTGGCCATGTAGTCGCTCATGTACTTGTTCAGTCGACGAAAGAGACCGCCAAGCTTGACAAGGTCTCTCCTGTCCTCAATCACAAGTGGATTGGTGAATTGTCTGCGCGACCACTTTGCCATGTGGAGAGTAACCACATTCTCGTACTCGTTGTGAGGGGTGGCATGGGTTGTAGGAAAGTGAACGATGGCCATGGCGTCTTGAAGAAGGTCATTGTCGAGGTCGGCCGATAGCTGTTCCCGTGAAATGTATGCTTTGTAGTGAAGAAAATGGCCCAGCATGATGGGTGATGCCTGGCACAGTCGACCCATGTCATCCTCGGAACGGAGCAGGATGAGAATTCGAGCCCGGGTCTCCGACGAGAGTGATATAAAGGGATCCATGGATGCATTGAAGCGTTGGGACTGCTGATATGGATATGGCGATTGGCTAAGCAACTGGTGGAAGACTTGGAATGATGCTTGAAGAGGAATCCTGAGATGAAGCCTTGCCTCTTGAAAGTGTGGGATCTTGCTACGGATATGATCAGGTAACTCTTTCCATAATTATCAGCTGTATCACTAGGTTTGGCCGTCTTATCCAATTCGTTGTGATGATGCACCGTCTTGACATTCTTTTGGGAAGGAGGCCCTCAGTGCATGTTAGTGACCAAGAGTTGACAGCCCGTGCGATAAAGAGCCCCGGCCAAGTCAACGCCAGAAATCGAAATCTAATGAGACTGAGATACTCAAAGCAAGAAATAAATGAGATAACAGGAGTTCGGCCATGCGGGGGCTTAGAGCCAGAGGGAGTTTAAGAAGTAAAGCCTATGCGAAGGACACGCTTCCATAATGCCGGGTATAAAGTAAAGCCGTCGCATATTGACAATCAGGATCCGCATTCTCTAGTGCGATTATGGCCTTGGAGTAGGCCAGAGCCTCAAATAGATGAAGCATGAACTGAATTCGATGGATGCGGCAATATAAGTGCTGAGAAACAGCAGTTCTCTGGTCACCCTGTATCGTGAGAGTTGTGACTTGCTCTTAATGGGAACCCGCCGTGACTGGATGTGTAACGGCCGTCATGATACTTGGTAATTATAGAGCTAAATTCTAATCAATTAGATCATTCAAGTGTCTGGGGAGGCACTGAAGTGATGACTCTAGTAAACAGCATTCGCACACTTGTTGTGTTGGTGAGTGTTGGCTGATGTCTTGGTTCTCACAAATTGAGCAACAGACTCTTGCAAACTCAACCACTTACACCACCCACCGTAGCAACTTGTTTCGTATGGATTTCTAGGGCAACATTGGTAATTACTTGTAAGTTCGCCAAGAATGGGCAAGGTAGACTGGGATCTGGGGTGTTGGCCAGCAACTCCACCCGCACACCAACCATGCCTAGTCCGTAATTGGAGTCGCTTCTACCATCCAATTACAAGGCGTGGTGGCAGAGTGGTCTAATGCGATAGACTAGAAATCTATTCTCTTCGGAGGCGTCTGTTCGAATCAGGCCCACGTCGATTGGTTTTTTTTGGTTTCTTTTTGCGGTTGTTGATGAGTTGGTTTGGTGTTTCTTGATGGATTTTCATGTGAGTTTCTTTTTGCTCTTACATCTCTGGGTATGAAGGAAGCAGGCTTGCAAGTTGATCATCCCCTCAATCAGATATCAACTTTTCGTCTATGTTCATTAGTTGGTGAAGGCTCTCTGGGCACTTTGCGAGTGCTGGTGTTGTGCAACTCGGGAGGGAAACCCTCCATGGGTTCGGATGTAGGATTCTCCCTAATAAACGTATGCGAGTGCGAGGTCGCAAATTGGGGGACACCACCCTAATGTATCATTTCTGTAAGCCTCCGATGTGTTGGTTTAGCCCGCCTCCGACTGAATGGCCCGATTCAACGAGTTGGCCAGGTCTTACGCAGACCAAAAGGGCCATCAACCCTTGTAATATCCAAAGTGGCATAAAGCTCTTACCTGAAGGATTTGCGGAGTTTCGGTTACGGAAAGCATTTTGGTTCCCGGGTCGGTCAGGCAGTTGTGTGCTTTCGTCGTCTCACCAGCTCAAATCCTCCGGTCATCTCCACCCTGGTGACCAAGCCCTTGATGCCTTGTTCTTGTCAAGTTATAATCATCTGCTTGTCTACGATGTTGAACTACTGTTTTTGGTGTTATTCTCCATTACCTTTCGAAGCCTAAGCTCAAACCGACATGACTACTGAACAAGTCAAGGACGAGACCGCACCTTCTGGGCTCTCTGACACCCAGACGGCTACATTCCCTGACTCTTCCAGTCTTTCAGCTAGACCAAAGAGTGATGAAGAAGCCCAAGATGCTACAGCGGATTCTCCAAAAGACAATTTGGCGTTCAACAGAGACTACCGGTTTTGGATGATCATGCTTACCCTTGTCATTTCCACTCTACTCGCATCCCTCGAGTCAACTGTCGTCATTACCTCCCTGCCTACCATTGTCGATAATCTTCACCTTGGAAGTAGCTACATCTGGGTCACAAACATCTTCTTTTTGACGAGGTGAGTCTGGTGCTCAGGTTAGCCCCATTATCCTAACTCCCTGCAGTGCTTGTGTCCAACCTCTCTTCGGCCAGCTCTGCAATCTCTGGGGCCGCAAGAGGGTCATGATCTTCATATTCGCAGCGTACACTTTTGGAAGTGGTATTGCTGGTGGTGCTAATGGAGGCGCTATGTTGATCGCCGGCCGTGCCATTCAAGGCGTCGGCAGTGGTGGTATAAACATGGCTGCCGATGTCATCATTTCAGACTTGGTGCCCCTGCGATACAGAGGAAACTACATTGCTATTCTTATGCTTGTTGCGACTATTGGATTCGCCGTCGGGCCTTTTCTGGGCGGTGTCATTGTTGAAAACACTACTTGGAGATGGGTGAGTGTCCTAGATGGTTCTAATAGCTCTGTGCTAACACATACTAGGTGTTTTATCTTAACCTTCCCATCGGAGGCCTTGCAATTGTTGTCAGTTATCTCTTCCTCAACTTGCAATGGAACCGTCAAGAGCCAACAATGGCCAAACTCCGTCGAATCGATTACATCGGCAACGCCATCCTGATGGCGGCGAGCATCTCGATCCTTATAGCACTCACCTGGGCTGGCCCAGTCTATCCTTGGTCCGACGCTCGTATCTTGGTCCCCTTGATCGTCGGAATTCTTGGCTTAGCCGGATTTGTCGTCTATGAAGGTTCAGGTTTCCCTTCCGAACCCGTCATGCCCATTCGACTGTTCCCTAACCGCACATCTCGCATTATCTACGTCAACACCTTTCTCAACATGGTGCTCATCTTTTGGTGTTACTTCTTTCTACCTCTATACTTTCAGGCTGTGCAAATGTCTACCCCTTCTCGATCTGGGGTGCAGATGCTCCCCGTGGCCCTCATCGCTATTCCCGGCGCCGCATTATCTGCCTTTATGCTCTCCAGATGGGGCAAATACAGGTCGCTACATATAGCCGGCTTCTTTCTTATGACTCTTGGAGTAGGCCTCCTCGCGATTCTCAAGGAAGACAGTCCTGATGCAGCATGGATTCTCATCCAGTTCCTCCCCGCTATTGGCTCTGGTTTCCTGCTCAACACGCTTCTTCCTGCCTTCCAAGCGTCGGCAGATGAGATCGATCAGGCCGCAGCGACAGGGACTTGGTGTTTTATGCGTACTTTCGGCACCATCTGGGGCGTTGCCATCGCAGGAACTGTGTTTAACTCATATACAAAGCAGTACGCGCACATGATCGATAGTGAAGTGGCGCGGGAGGTGCTCAGCTCCGGAGATGCGTATGCTAGCGCAACCAGGGCCTTTGTCATGCAGTTTGAGGAACCCACCAGGGGTCAGATCCGTCATGTTTTTATGCTGGCTCTCCGAAAGGTCTATGTCATCTCTGTGGCATTTGGTGGGCTGGCCTTCTTGCTTGCTCTGTTTGAGAAGGATATTCCTCTGCGCAAGGACTTGGATACACAGTACGGCTTGGAGGAAAAGGTGCCTGATGATTTGAAGGGCAAAGAGTGAGCGTTCATGTGAAGAAGGTCTGTTGATTATGGGCTTCCAAATGAGTGTTCATCCTCGCGTTATACAGTCGTCGGTTAACTCTACACCCAAGAATTGGGTAGCTCTACCTAACACGTGGTCCTAATTTTAGGTAGACATAATCCAATCCATTCTTATTATTCTTAGGAAGTTTAGATAGAACCCTCCTAATAACAAGGCAGCATTGTCTCAACTATAGAAGGGGGCAACTTCACGCGTAGGTATCGGAGGGAAACCCATTCTAATTTCTTTTGTAACTCTATGTAGTATCTACACGAACTCTTTAACAGCTTCCCAGAAGGCTTGCGGATCCTCACTCATAGGGAGATGGCCTGTTTGAGGCACAATGTTGAGCTTGGCTCCATTATCACCAAGCAATCCCTTGAACCCATCCATCGCCTTGACCAAAGCACCATTGGCATCTCCTTCGCCCACAACGAACAACCCAGGCACCTTGCAGCCTCCCATCTTTGGCTTCAGGTCATAGTCCCAGAGCGCAGTGCAGCTATACTTGAAGCCCTCAACGCTGTTGGTGGCGACAATGTCTGTCATCCACTTGACAGTATCAGTCTTGCTCTCCATGGTCGCAGGATGGAACCATCGTGAGACGGTCTGCCCAGCCAGTTTGTTGATTCCCTTGCCATTGTCCTCTTCGGCAATCGCTGTGCGATCCTTCCAGGATTGAGTGTTTGCCGGGCTCGAGGTGGCGTTGAAGTCACAGGCGACAAACTTTCCAACACGCTCGGGGTATTTGATGGCAAAGTTGAGCGTGGTGGCTCCTCCCATGGAAACTCCAATCAGAATGTCAAGCTTGGTGATGCGTAGGGCATCTAGCACCGTGAGAAGATCGTCGGCCAGATTATCCATGGTGGCAGCAACAGGAGGCTGAGGTACTGAATGTCGGCCACGGGTATCATATCGCAGGATGCGGAGGTCAGGTCGCTCACGCTTGAGAATCTCAATGAAGGGATCCCACATGTGCAGAGATGTCAGCAGGGAGTTGCTAAACGCGACTGTTGGCGCATGAGGTTCTGGGTTTCCCTCTAGCCGATAAGGAATGGTGAGAGAATCAGATGATGTGATGAAGGACTCAACAACAGCATTTGGTCCCGGAGTTGTCTTGGTCTTGGAGTCGGAAGAGATGAATGCAGCTGTTGAAGGAAGCTTCGACAGCGAAGACAGCTCACGGGGAGCTGGACCAAAGACGTAGAAGAGAGAGTAAGTCCGGCGGCCCTTGGAGGCGACATACTTGTCAAAGACCTCAGTACGCCATGGAGTGTCCATGGACGCCTTGTGCTCCTTTCCACCCTGGCCGTTCACCTTGGCATAGTCGTGCAGCGCATAGTAACTCGTCTTGCCCTCTCCCTCAAGATACGACGTCTTGAAGATGCGCGAGCGCAACCAACCCGGGACCTTGGCGAGCATCTCAATATGCTCCTCAATGACCCACTTTTCGTATTGTTCACCAGCTCCTTCAACGTCTTTCAGCTGAATATCAACAGCGGTCGTCTGAATACCCTCTGCCTCTTTATCAGACAGCTTCTCGAGGGGAACAAACTCGGACGACTCCTTGGTATGCACCAGATCGAAAAAGTATCGCTTCACATCCACCTGACCAATCGTCTCGGCCTCTCTGGGAGATCGGTTCGCGCGTAATGTCAAGTAGGTCTCGGTCTCGAGGTGCGACATTGACGTCACGTCGTAGGCGGCGAGAAAGGTTGGCTCCAAGCCGTCGGTCGCCTTGTATCGGAGGCCGTTGGAGAAGATCTGAGGGATGCGGAGACGGGTCGGTCCGTGCTCGTTATTATACCACTCGTGGAATTGATCCAGAGACAGCCCCGGCTTGGGCTGCATGGTAACGTAGAGCATGCCTGGCGTCGACATCGTGGCGGGGTTTGATGATGCGGGAAGTGGTAAGGAGCGTGTTCTAGGATGTTAACGCCCGAGGAAGGAATACACGATACATATAACAGCGCCCTCAGCGCCTCCGGAAGAGTGATTTACATGACGGCAGGTGGAGTATCGTCGGCAACGACGCGATTCGGCTTCGGCAAATGAATCGGGATGTGGTCGATGCGGAATGTGTAAACGTTTACCCCGCAGCTCACCGAGTCCACCGAAGCTCACCGAGAGTTACAGGGGTCTACATAGGGACCCTTGGTCGCTGACCGAAACACCGTCAAGGGCCCCTCCAAACGGGCTGTTGGAACGTATGTGCAGTGCGGGCGCATGCGGAGATGCAGCTGTCTTGACAGTGACGGGTCGTTATCGACTGTTGATAGAGGGAGAGCTGATTTATTTCATTCTCTAGAGGCTAGAGCCTTTACTTTTTAACATCTCTCATTCCCCTCTGTTTCCTCTTCTTCCGTATTTCATCTCCATCACGCCTTAATTCGGCACATGCCAGGCTCTCGTCGTGGTCGGCCTCCCGCATGAAGCCTCCCGCTCGCCCAATCTGTTTCTGTCTTGCGGCGTCACAGTCTGCAAGCTGCCGCCTCAGCTGACGTGGAAGAGGGGTTGTTTCTGCTACTAAGCGTTTTGGAAGAGAACCTGCAGCGAGCAGCGCAGTCAAAAGCAGAGCTCCGACCTGATCCAGAGATAGAAAAAGCGCCCAACTTGATGCCCTCGAGCGGGATCCGGTCTTTTTAACCTACCAATATCGGGGCCTGACGACTCTATTCAACTTGACTCTTCAACTTGGCAGAGTGAGAAGTATCACCGCAGAGCTGAGCCTTTGCGCTCAAGACCCCAACCGCCAAGATGGAACTTTTCTGCAAAGGTGTCCCACAGGACTTGTCAGAAGAGAGCTTCAAGCTAGAGTTGACCCCTTTCATGACAGCCCTGAACATCTCAGATTGGACATGCGACAAGGCAAAACGAAGACCTCTAGGCTGGATCAAGTTTCTCCGCGCCGCAGACGGTCAAAAGTTCTTGAACAAGCATGGTAAATACATGCCCGAGGCAGACAAGCAAAAGGAAAATGAACCCCCAGGAAATCCACTCCGGCCAAGGATCAAGCCGCGCGCTATTGCCCGCCTCTGCATCCTGAAAACCGCAGTCTATGTGGAAAAGAGTACTCGACCTATCGACAAGCATACCATCGCGCACCTTAAGCATGATCGCGAACAAAAGGCAAAGTCTACTCCTAGGGATCCGGAAGCACCTACAAAAGCCTTCTGGGTTCGAGGTCTTAGTTGTGGCAGCAATGCATTTCGTGGCCCTGCAAAGACACTCACCTTTGTTGAACAAGTGAACTTGACCTTGCCAGATCTCACCAAGGGCAAGTTCACACCACAATGGTTGACCATCGAGGAGCATTTCAGTGCTCGATTGGATTTTCACAACGACTCAATTCAGGATCTCATCGCCAGTCGCAGTGACAATTCATTCACACTTGTTCTTGAAGAACCACCTCGTGTCTACCGCCCCTATAGCACGCCAGACAACAAGAACGTCAGATGGAAGCGAGCTCAGGATGTGAATGGGTGGGGACTGCCTCATTCATACTCATCAAGTTGTCTCGTCTATCGCGTCTATTTGATGCATGCTAGCGACTTTGACAACATTTTGCGCCAGATCAAGTCCCGAGATATCCTAGCCGTCACCAATCACGAACTTCCATCAGTTCAATGGAGCTATATGGAAGATGCGAGCATCAACGCCGTTTGGGGGCGACATCAGTTGATCGAAAGGGCCAAGCGCCTTCTCTCAACTGGACTCGTGCCGTTCGCCATCTTGTTCCAGGTCCAGGTTCTTGTATGGAACAACTACATCCTCCCCTCTAGCGGGATACAACTCTGCGATATTCTAGAACAGGTTGCAATCGACGCCAAGGAGAAGGAGGTTGCGATTCCTGTTACGACTGATGCAATGAAGACGCTGCTTCAAAGAATCCCTTACCCTTGCCCTGGTACCGACCCCGCAGATTTGGATGTTGTGACCATCATGACAGAGATCATGAACGCGGAGTACAAGGATCGAGAGAAAACCCCTCAGAGAGACAGAATCTACGGCTCTAAGCTACCAGATCACCAGGTTTGGGTCTTCAAAGCCTTGGTCACGCCAACACGAGTGCTTCTCCACGGCCCCGATGCTGAGAGCAAGAATAGAGTGCTGAGAATGTTTCCGGACAACAATGATTCGTTTCTACGGGTCATATTCTGCGATGAAGATGGACAGGATTTGAACTTTAACCCCCGAATCGACAATGAGGACACTTTCAATCGGTACCGAAAAGTAATGGATGATGGCATCGACATTGCCGGGAGGAAGTATACCTTTCTCGGCTTCTCACATTCTTCGTTACGATCCCACTCGGTTTGGTTCGCGTCTCCTTTCGTTGATGCGAACTACCAGAGCCAGACCATCTCTGTGATATTGAAGACTCTAGGAGACTTCCAGGATATTCGAGTCCCAGCCAAGTGTGCGGCACGAATCGGCCAGGCGTTCTCGGAGACCCCGTACGCAGTGCCACTCTTTGAAAACAGCATCGCGACTCGTTACATACCAGACATCAAGACAGTCGATGGCTCACGAGTGTTCAGTGACGGCGTTGGGACCATCTCCCAAGACGCCCTGGAAGATGTTCGGATGTATCTCCCCACGCGCTCTGCCGCACCAACATGTCTTCAAATCCGCTGGGGTGGCTGCAAGGGAATGCTCTCGCTGGACACCAGACTTGAGGGCAAGACGTTCTGTATTCGAAAGGAATCGATGATGAAGTTCCCAAGCGACGATATCACAGAGCTTGGAATCTGTGATACATCCTCGAAACCACTGCGGCTTTTCTTGAATCGCCAAATGATCAAAATTCTAGAGGACATGGGGACACAGAATGATTGGTTCCTTGACTTGCAGAACAAGGCGCTCAACGTGCTGCGTGGCGTCACGGCGAGCGCGCACAATACCAGCACATTCCTGGAATACCAGACGATTGGCGTCAACATGGGTCTTCCCAAGCTTGTGAAGCAGCTGGACAGGATGGGCATCGACTATCGAAGGGACAGGTTTCTCAGATCGGCTGTTGAACATGTCGTTCTACGAGAGCTGAGACTTCTTAAACACAAGGCCCGTATTCCGGTTGAGAAGGGCGTGACTCTCTTTGGTGTCATGGACGAGACGGATTTCCTCAAGGAGCGCCAGGTGTATGTCGCGTACGACAAGACGTATGGTGTGAATAATGGCAGGCGTATTAACGCTACTCTTGAGGATGGGATCATCTTGGTTACTCGATCGCCAGCTCTTCACCCAGGAGATATCCAAGTCGTTGAGATGGTGACACCTCCCAAAGGACATCCCCTCAGGAATCTTCAAAACTGTATTGTGTTCAGTCAAAAGGGCGAACGTGACCTACCGAGTCAACTGAGCGGAGGCGACCTCGATGGAGATCTGTACAACATCATATGGGATGAACGAGCCATGCCTGAGAAGGTCTTTGAGCCAGCCGACTATCCACGGGTCACACCTGAGCCATTGGATCGCCCAGTAACTCCAAAGGACATTGCCGATTTCTTTATCAATTTCATGAGAACAGACATTTTGGGCATGATTGCGACACGCCATGTCATGTTGGCCGACTCTCACGACTTGGGAACGCTTCATCCAGAGTGTATTTCACTAGCAGAGATGCACTCTACGGCTGTTGACTTTTCAAAGACGGGTATCCCAGTGGAGGTCAAGAAATTGCCAAAGCCACCACGCTTTCGGCCCGATTTGTAAGTCAGTGTTGAAGCGATTAGTGTACCTGCTAACTAGGACACAGTCTGGCGATGGCGCCACCACTGAAGCTGTATGACCTCGGCCAAATTGATCACATTGGAGACCCCGAGGAGTACGATGAGGACGATATGATGGCTCGAGCAAAGCCAAAGTATTACAAATCGACAAAGATTCTCGGCCATCTGTACCGGAGCGTTGATGAGAATAAAATCTGGCATGAGAATATCCATCGCAAGATTGAAACGGGTGGACCATCGGTTTGGGATCAGTTACTAACCATTGTCGAGAACGAGATTGTTAAATACAAACTCAATATCGATTGGAAACGCAGGACTGAGGAGGCTTGGAATATTCGCAACGTGTAAGTTGTGAGTACGCACCTTGAATCGAGCCACACTAACAAACTCGCTAGTTATGACTCGACCATCTCGGACAAGATGCGGCACTTCTCAGAGAATGCGCGATCAGGTCTATCCGAGGTTGAAGTCTTTTGCGGATTCATCTTGAACAAAAAAGGTGGACAAACGCGACGCCAACGCGATTCATCCATCAAGCTAAAAGAAGAAATCGACCGCATCATGACGTGGATCGTCAAGCTAATCCGCGACCGTGGCGTTGGTAACGACGCCGAGACCCTGAGCACGACAACCGAGGCATCTGCCGCGGCGACAGCTCCGAACCGGTGGAGAGAGGATGCGGTGGAGCTCTGCTGGGCTTGCGTCGCCGTTGCCTGTATCAAAAAGGAAGATGCTCCGCTTGTGTATCACGGGACTGGTGGACTGCAGAGTTTCCGCGTGGTGGCGGCTTGTTGTCTTGTTAAGGAGTTGAACAACCTGGCTAGGAAGATGGATGCTGGCTCTGGTGGGGGGTTTGTCGGTGTTGGACGTGGTGGACGAGGCGGTAAGCGGATGACGCTTCCGCTACGATGATTAAGACTTATTCATGGGAGAGCGATGATTTACAGTGGGAATGTTCTGTTTTTCGGAGTTTGGACAAGCTAGGATGTATCTTCTGGAAGAGTCTTTTCCCCTGTCAGGTAACAAGTTTGACATGTGAATTCAGGTTGTCAAGGCAATGCTTAAACAGAAAATCAGTACATAAACAGGTGACGGAATTATGCTTATTCGTAGGGCTGAAGGCGAGATGAAATTGCCTGATTGGCCTCGTGCAGAGAACGAAATCGTATCCGTTTTAATAACCCTTATCTCGTCTTTTTTTTTTTTTTAAATGTCATGTTACGAATCATCGTAAGTTGCATCACGGTGTTTTGTTAGTGAGTGATCTAGTCATGTGCCGGGTAACGGTATTTCCAATCTCCCCCTTTACAACGACTTCATCACAACGTCTTCGACAACAGAGACGTATATTCGGACCGAGGGCTTACTATGCAGATGCATCAGGCTCTTTTATTCCTTCTACAATATTCAGGGTCCAACCTCGTTCTGAATAAGTAGTCAGCCTTACCCTACATGTCAGCGAGTCAGCCAGAGAGCCGCGTGGCAATTGGGTCTAGGTCTAGAAGCGCCTTAACACCCCCTTTTGGTCAACTCTCCGTCGGAGATTTTGCCTCGTTTGTATCTTTCGCAGGTCCAAGCCCGCTCTCAACCAAATTTGACCGCTTTATTCTCTCTCCCACGTGAAGTCGTTTCAGCCTCTACTTGCACATGCTTCTTGGCAAGTTCCTTAGAAAGTAATAAGCTTCCCCCCGTCAAGATGGGTCCTGGTCCTGCCAGCGAATTCCAACACCACTTTGACATGTCCCTATTGGATAATGATCATCTGACTGTGCTTGCGTTGGATGTTTGACCATACATTTTGCCATTTCCGTGTACCTGGAACGTATTTCGTCATCCCGAGGTTCAATTCATTTT
This sequence comes from Fusarium sp. MBC 438, assembly GCA_030779245.1. Lineage (NCBI taxonomy): Eukaryota > Fungi > Ascomycota > Sordariomycetes > Hypocreales > Nectriaceae > Fusarium > Fusarium sp. MBC 438. The sequence goes on from JAPFTB010000036.1 coordinate 93,575, forward strand.
TATTTTTATTTTTTGCGAGCCTCAACAGGGATCTCGTATGATTTGTTGGTTGGGCTATACAAGATGAGGCCCCGTGAGGGAAGGCCAAGAGAGTCTCTACTCTTGATATAACGAACCTTTTTACTCTCGGCTTTTTGTTTGTTTGCAACAATCATGGACAACTTACGAGGTTTTGAATTATCAACAATGCCGTCTTTTAGGACACTACATCGAATACGTCAACAGTTATTTGGGGATGCGGTTCTTATCGACGACGAGGCTGCGTTGGGGTCTGACCCAACAAAGTCCGAAAAGAGGATTGTTGGACATGCAGCAACTGAGGATCTGTCGCATCGGTGGACAGTCGCCAATACCAACAACGGCCTCGTCAAGCTCCCGACTGAGCTTCATATGATGATTATGGAGCAACTCACCTTTGGACAGGTTGAGTCTCTGCGACGGACGTGCCGAGCTCTCCGAGGTCGTATCAGCAAGCCTGTTATCCGCGAGGTGTTTCCCGGTATCAAGTTTGAACTCTTGTCGACTTGTTATCGATGCCTCTGCTACGATCCCCTGAGGGATACGCTGATACGGGCCGACGAGTCGGATGCCCGGTATCCCTTGGCCAGCGAGTGCCTCGACTGCGTCGCCGCGAGGGGAGGCTTCATGGTCGGACGCAGGTACACCCTCGGAACATGGGCGAGCGTCTGGGTGTGCCGGTACTGCGGATATCCCGTCACGTCCGGGGCAGCGTGGAACGAGCCAGAGTTTCACCGCACGTGCTACAGGAGGTTTCACTGGATGCTCTTTTACTTTTTCCTCGTGGGGATAGCGCAGGCTTTCGTTACCATTATAGGGTCGGCGCTGTGTTGGGGGTATTATAATAAGGAGAAGTTGGTTCTGGCGCCTACGATTGTAAGTAGGTTTCTTCTGCTTCAAGAGGAGATGTGCTGACGGGAGTAGGTCAACTTCTTTATGGCGTCTTGGGTATTCTGCCTGACGCTGTTGAGAAACGTAGAGCTGAGGACGTACCACTGGGCTTTGATACTGGAGCTTGGAATCTTAGGACTTTGGATTCCTCCCCTGCTCACGATACTCGGGAGTGCTCAGAACAGACCAGGGAGGATGTCCCCAGCTGAGATCGCGACCATCTTTTTTGTCGTCAGCAACATGTAAGTCAAACTGTGAACTTGTGAAAGAACAGCGTACCAACACTTGAGCAGCATGTTCCGTGTCGTCAACGTCCTTGGCAACACAGTCCTTATGTCCGAGTACAAACTCTGGCGACGCCACCGACCGGGCCAGTCGCCGGTGCAACGGCTTCTGAGCAAGACTGCCGCCATCTTGGTCTTTTGGACGTACCCGCAGAGCGTGGAGCAAAAGTATCCGGGGAAATGGTGGTTGACGAGGAGAGAGCTGCAACAGGTCTGAACCCCAACGACACTAAGCGGAGAAAGAAAGAAAGAAACTGTCATAAAATCCGGGGGTTGACCGAATGCGCAGATCTTGCATGTTGGACAAGGGGGAAGGGGAGAGAGATTCTGGGGTAGTGGCCGGAGACATGGAGGCCAAGCTGGGCAGAGTGTCGATTGGCTCGAGGGAACCAACTGACACATCACAGTCGAATCTCTTGTCATCACATCTTGCATCTCATTTCAAGTCTCTCTGAATCTCGGATTCTAGGGGGTAAATGCACGGATGAGATCTAGCAAAAACCTGGGAATGCAACACTACTCGGGGGAAGTTACCAGGAGGATCCCCCGTCAGCTTCAGCTCAACACACTATGGCGTCCCAAGGGGAGATTGATCTCCGTCCTGCTGAGCTGAGGATTGCTCCAGTAAGACCGAGAGCACAAAACTCAACAAATGACTCTAGCTTCACGCGTGGTGCTGTTTCACTCGAGGCACATCTAATCTCGGAACACCCTTGGACAAGAGGAGATTAACAGTTTTGGACAACTCTGTTCAATCTTGTTTGCTTTTACAGGCTATTGCATCTCGTACAAGGCATCAAGGCCATCACCCCTAGGCTGCTCTCTTGGTCGGCGTCTCAGCGTGGTTGCTCGCAATCTTGGTATTGCGAAAGTCAGCGTTTTGACCATCCTGCTCACCAGATCTCTTTCCTCCTTGGCCCATGACTCCCTGCAAAGCCTGCGACAAGCTCTGTCCACTTCTGGTGTCTTGACCACTGGTATCATCGCCCTGACTACCGGCGGTGTTGCCGGACTTGGGTACTCGAGGCTGGTGCTGATCGTGGTGCGTCGCGTTTCTCCTCGTGGGCGTCCCGTCATAGTTGCTCGCCACCCGCGTGTCCTTTGTCTCGTCCCCGGTGCCCGACTCTGGAGTGGCTCCTGTGCCAAATATGCTGCCTAGGATGGCACTGCCGGATGAACCGCTCGGCGACACGCCCTCGCGCGGTTTGGCCGACCACTCGATGGAGGACCGGACGTTTGAACCTCCGGCGCCGACGCCCCCGCCTACTCCCCCGCTGGGAAGCTTCTCCAGGGGCGCGGTAGACCCTTCAGTCCTCTTGGGGTTGACGTGGCTCAGCTCGTGGCCGCCAGTTACAGCGTTACCCCCGATGCCCGCGCCCGAGAGGCCCTCGTCTCTCTTGGCCTGGGCTCGGTCCCTGCGTGCCTGCTCCTCGTTGACCTGGGGTTTGCTTCTGGACTTGTAGTAAATGCCGGCGCCGAGGAGGGCTACTCCTGCACCGATGGGGACGGCGGCGGAACGTTGTTGATTTGCGCCGAAGACCTGCTTCATGATGTAGGATATGTGAGGTTATAGAATTATTAGAATTGTGAGAACTGTGAGATTTAGCAGATAGAGGATTATTAGACATGGCCTAATGTTCAAAAGATTTTCTACTGAATCTGCTCGTGACGTCGTCGATAGAGTCGTCTACTCATCATGACAACATCGACGTGTAAGTCATGTCTAGAAACAGCAACGTCAGGAACGGAAAACAAGCCAACTTCTCATTGTTTCTTTCAACTTCAAGTGAATAACAAGCCATTGAACAATCATAATTACGACGAGAGCGTTAAATTGTGATTAAACTGTTCGTCTTTTGATCGAGTTCCCATGTTCAACATGTTCATCTCGAATATCCATGACGGCTTGACAGACCCTTGATGAGATTCGGTCCTTCTTTACTCCGATCTTGGAGAAGCAAGTACCGAACCAACATCTAATTGGTTCAACTCTCATGCATGCATTCCCCCCGGTTGCAGTGCTAAAAGGCGGAGCCGCGTTTTGGCGGATACTAGCGGGTGCTTCGGAGCCGCAAGCTAATGTACGGTGGTTCTTTTCTTTCCCCTCATCTCACTTGGTGCATTAGGCTGTTTTGCAGGGGTTTGAGTTGAAATGCATGGGGAAAAGGGAGTTGAGGATGTTGTTGAAAGATGGACATGATCTTCATTGTGAAGTCATGGGGTTTCCAGAATGGGAACTGACTTGTTTCTTGATAGAAACTTAACCAACAATCACAAGAGTTCTCGTATTGATAGAGAAAAAAGGTTGAGTAGCTGGGCTGAAGGAGAAACAAAAGCATGCCCTTGCTAAAACGGGCCGTCGAGAATTTGGAGAAGGTGCATTTCCAGTACGTAAAGTGCAGTCTTGGCTTGGCACCTCATTTACGGGCGTATTGAAGAAAGCTCTAGGCTTTCTTGGAGAGAGGCTGTACATAACGTTACGCAAAATGCTACCCATATCAATCTGCAACCGGCACGCGCCATGATCGACCCATCAACGCACATCTTTCCAAGAGAGAGAACTTCTGCCACGTAGTACACACACACGAGAGGAGGTCTCTTTTCAATGTATACATATCCACAAAACGAGATGCGGATCCGAAGGTTTGCTTCTGGTTGAGAGCCAACCATGACCACGGAACACCATGTCCACATCAAGAGCCCGGGGAATTGGCATCAGTCCGGGGCCCCGATCAACAGATCCAAGAAAAACATGGGGTTGCAATTCACTCTGGAGATCCTCTTCCCCAGATGTTGGCCCCCCTTTGATCCAGAGCTGTTCAAGGGGTCATGCTTCGAGGTCAGCTGCTTCACCAAGCAAGCGTCTTTCTCTCTTGGCTTCCTCCACGTCTAGAATGCTTGTCCCCATGCCCTCCACACTTTCCATCCCCTCACAGAAAAAAAGCCCCGTCAACGGCGCGTAGTGTAGACGACCAGGCTCTCGGTTGGCCGGAGGATGGATTCCGCCTTTCTTCCCCTTCACTGTTCAGATCCCCAACAACGCCCATTCCTGGGGCCCCATGCACACTCAGTCTTCCCCCTCTGCATCCAGAACGACGGTGAGGCTTTAGGGCTGTTTTGTCTCCTCTGCTTGGTCGAATCCTCGTCGGGCGAAGGGATCGTGTGGGGAATTTCCTGGGGGACTCCAACTTTTGACTAGTGTTCATCCCCCGCAACCAGCGTTGGTCCACACACTTTGTACGTACCTTTTCATGGAGAAGATCGCTAGCTTCTATCCCCCTGTCCGTTGCCCTGATGAATCCTAGACACTGGACTCAGGCCGGCACATGCTGCCCTTGACTCGTTACGGATGGACCGGCGGCGCCACCTTGTAGCAAAAGCTGTATGGTTACAGCGCGCCTGAACGGACAGGCGGCGCTTGAGGAGGAGGAGACAGACAAGAGATCGTCTTGGCTCCTCTTCCCCTAGTGGTGGAGATCTGGCTTAGTCTTTTCTTGGTACCACCATGAGCACTGGGGAAAAAGCAGACAGAGAGTCAGTGAGACTGGCCTGCTAATGCATGGGGGGAGACCGGATCAAAGGGTGGCGCCCCTTGTTCCGTGCCAATCTGGGGGACCTGGTCCTTGGAAGGGCTTTTTCTTTCTGCAGATGCCAATGGCCTGATATAAGTCTGGCGTTCACCTCGTTCCTCCTTCTCGACATTCTCGAATTGAGTCTCGACATTGACTGGTTTCATCCAACTTTCTTCTTCTTCTTCTTCTCGAGCAACATCAAGATACCCATCCCCATCAAAGAGGAAATCGATTCTTGAGGCCTCCCCTTTTCTCTCTTCTCCCATTTCTTCCTCATCCTCGAGAGGTCCCCCCGTCACTCTGGATACCATCACCACAATGGCCACCACCGAACACACTGAGCAGCTCCACGAGAAGCACAACGGCATGAACGGCAACTATGACCCCGAGGCCCAGCGCATGGAGGCCCTCAAGCAGTTCCGCTCTGCTGCCAGCGTCCAGATGAGCCCTGAGCTGTTCGAGAAGCTCTACCTCTCGCCCATGAACGAGGTCAAGGGAAACCTTCGACAGACCTTTGGCAACCCTACTCCCATGTACGCTCAATCGACTCCCAGTATAGCTTCAAAGGCACTGACTGAATGTATAGCGCCCTTGTTGGCTTCCTTCTCGCCTTCACTCCCCTGACCTGCTGTCTCATGGGCTGGCGAGGCGCCGGCGGTAGCGGTGCTTCCGACAAGTGAGCCTCACACCTCCACCTGCCCTATATACCATACTAACAACATCACCAGCGCCGTCTACGTCTTCATGGGCGGTCTCCTCATGCTTGTCGGCGGTATCCTCGAGTGGGTTCTCGGAAACAGCTTCCCCGCGTGCGTCTTCTGCTCCTTCGGTGGCTTCTGGTTCTCCTACGGCGGTACCCTCATCCCTGCCTTTGGCACCTACGCCGCGTATGCCCCCGCCGATGCTGAGTCTGCCGCCGAGGGTCTCACCACCACGGGCTTCAACGCTAGTCTCGGTAAGCTTGTACAGAAATCAAACGGTTATCGAGTGGTATAGCTGACTAGAGTGACAGGTTTCTGGCTGCTGTTCATGGGTGTCTTGACCTTTGTCTTCCTCATCTGCTCGCTCCGCACCAACCTTGTCTTTGTCGCCATCTTCTTCAGCCTGTGGTTCTGCTTCATGCTCCTGACTGCTGCTTTCTGGACTCTGGCTCAGGACTTTACTGGCAAGGCCAAGCTTGCTCAGAAGCTGACTATTGTACGTGCTCCTGTTACTCTATTCAGAGTGCATAAAACTAACTTGTCATAGGCTGGTGGTGCTTTTGGTTTCGTCACCTGCATGTCTGGCTGGTACATCCTCATCGCCGTCCTCTTCGCCATCGTCGACTTCCCCATCCAGATCCCCGTCGGTGACTTGTCGACCGTCATCAAGGGCAAGAGCGAGAAGGAGCGCCAGGCTTAATTACACTACACTGATGAAGATGAAAAGGAGGTGAAGGGAGGCTCCACGAGAGCCTGTTTCCTTGCGGCGTTGTTGAAGGCGTTGCTCCAGTCAACGGTTGGATTGGGTGGTTTATTGTTGGAATCTCGGGCCTCTTGGGGAAATAAGAGGCATTAGCGAGCTTCTGTTTGAACTATATTTGATTATCGGATACTTGGCATTGACCAATGTAGCTTTTACTTGCAGCGGACAAAATCTAGTCGACATCAGGGACGTCCCGAGATGTGTTTGCTCTAATTACTATTCTCTTCTTGGTGTGGAATATCCATTGTGTATCCAACGGAGGTGAGAGACCGAATGTGCACACGGGATGAACAGATTGAACCAACTACGCTCGACAGAAAGCCAATGCGCCCAGAGATGCTTTGTACGACAAGCATCAACCTCGTTGCAACACGTGTTGGGCGGTCCAGGCCGTCCCCCATTTGTTGCTAGCTTGTGCATGCAGGTTGCACCCATCGCTTACGAGCTTCGAGAACGTAGGGGGGCAAGCAAATTGCTTTGGGTGTCAACACGACTGGATAAGAAGAATTGCATACGCAAACCCCAATCCTTCAAGGCAACACACACTCAATGCTAGACCGCTGCGGGCGCTCAAGACGGTTGGCATCTGCAGATCTCTCTCCTCCGGATCCCCGGCTTCGTGTTTGTATGGGCTGCAAACTGGCCATTCTTCCCCGCACAGAAAACGAAGCTCTACCAACCCCCTGAACCTTGGGATCGGGGTTGGCCGCTTTTGGCATGCCACGCGCAAGGACTATCCCCGTCTGCCCCGGATCCGCAACCCAACATCTTGTCTCTTTCCCATGGGATCCTGATCTTGGAAAAAAGGCGGGGGAGAGATGTTGGTGACGCAGAAAGCATCAGATTCAGGTTTGCCGTATTTGCCTCTTTGCTTTACAGGAGATAAGCGAACCTGCCAACATCTCTTGATAATTCCGAATGTCAGATCCACAATGAAACCAACAACACGCGTTTCCCCCGCAGTTTGCTACGCGATGTTGGGGAAATGAGGGCTTCAACGCGTTTAGTCCGGCGGAAATATCACTTTGGACCATTGCGCGATGCTTATCAGACAGATAAGCTTTGATCATCTAAGCTATCGGGTTTATTAGATTCCGTAAACCCGTTAAAATCTTGGAGAAGTAGTTGACGGGAATATCACGTTGTGTTGCGTTGTTTCGGACATAAGAGTGCGCGACCGTGTCATCCGGACAATCTATCACCGACTTCTCCTATAAGGCCACTTGCGACTGAACAGAGATGGAGCTTTACTTATTTGACACGACGGCAATACCGACAAATTATTTCAACCTGCTATTCAATACGAGTTCGATTCTTGTCGCCCCCAGGCGTGGCTGATATCATGTGCTGGTATCCCTGGCAATAACACTCGCTGCATATCCAACTAATTCCGCGTCAGCAGCAAGTTCATCCCATATTAAAACGAGACCCAAAGCCCACATATTCATCCACTGAATTGTTTGGTCTCAGCTGAAGTACTAGTTTAATTATATGTTGGGGGCCACGACGCATCGCCGCCCACTGAAGGCCTCACCAGAGAAAAGGGGCTTCGGCGTGGGGGACGGAAAATCTCTTAACTGGTCCTTGAGGCTTTTAGAGGTTTGGAATGCTTTGAGCTCTGGTAGGCGCATATGATGCCGTGGGGATGTTCTATGAGCTGTGTTCTGGGGGCGCCTCGACAGGAGGGAATTCACATGCTGTTATCCAGCAACTTGCATGGTTGTGTATCGAAAAGTGAGTAAGTGAGCTACTACACGACATGAGAACGCATTTCATTGTCTGCATGTGAAAAGAAAGATCAGTTGTACGCGTCTGCTAGTGCGAATTGCAACACCTGCGCTAGGTTGCTTGAGGGTAATGAGGTTAGTGATACATGTAGGCACCTAAGCAGAGGAGGAAAATTAACCGTTTATGATATAATTACGTCTAATCATGTTTCACCAAAGTGGTCTGTGAGTGAGCGTGGATAAGAGTTGCTTATAGACCAGCGGATTGACCTCAGAACTGGTCTATCTGCGAGCAGATTTCGTACGGGAGCTGTCAACGTATACTTCATTAGCAGTATTAACTCGTTTTGAATGAGAAAAAGGGAGGAGTCTGGTAGCTTACGCTTCACCGAGGTGTGAATGAGGTTTTTCTTGGTGATCGTCCTCTTGAGAGTGACCAGTGTTCACTTGGACGTTTCACATTTATACTCGACCTGCGACATTATGAATCAAGATATATATTTTGATTGAGAGGCTATCATAAGAGGCAGGTACTGAACCTTGTGTATATGAGGATTAGGAGGCCCGTTGGTGTTGTTATTGTGTCTTGCATTTAGTGCAACCTGACCCATGGTTTGTCCACTGCAAGGTCGAGCGTGAGAGATGGCTGGCGCCTGTTTTAGGTACGCCCAACGCAGCAGATCCGAGATCAAATTTAAAGCATCTGCAAAAGTACCCTACAGTTCCTTCCGTATATATACACGCACTTGCCTCGCGAATGATGTCCGTTGACTACCGCATTTGGACCATCGCCCCCTCAACACTGACACGAGAGGTTCAATCTAACATGGCGTGAATGGTTTCAGAGTTATGATTCTTGTCAAGATGCTTTTAGCAAATAAATACAGGAAAAAACCATAGATAGAATGTAGTTTGTCAAGCAAGTGTTTGCGCCTGATTCTAACCAACAGTACAAGCCAGCGGGCAAAGGTGAGGAAGCTGAAGCAAAGCTTTGTGTTGCTACTATGCTTTTGGACCTGATTGAACAAGGAAACCATTGCTTCAAGCTTTAAAATTCACGTAATAATGGGTACTAAAAGGGCGCTCTTATCCCCATCCTCAGAAACCCAAAACCCACAGATGTCCGTGCTGCCATCCTCGAAGGATTTCCGTGCTTTCCGAGACCGGGAGAAATGCGAGCCATGTTGTAGGCTTCCCCTGGCCCTCTGTCCATTGAGAACGAGGTGCACAGCGTTGGGTACCGCGAAACAAGCGGGCTCTTCAGCGTGGAGAACCCGATGCTATATACGTTAACATGCCCACCAAACTCCCTCACAGGCCAGCATTTTCGCGCACAGTCCTTCAGAGTTCTCTTGTCCGACAACTTGAAAAGGGTTGTAGCCGTTGGCCTGACCCTATGTAACTTGCCATAATCCAAGGGCGGAGTTGAGGCATGAATCAAGCAGTATTCCGTCATGCATAGGTTCATGATATATTTATATACACCAAAACATGGAAACATCCCGCCAGCGTCAGAAATTGGCCGCTCAACCGATGAGTGTCTAGAGCATCGCCTTCCGGCCACTTTCACCGCATGGGGGTGATGACTACTTCGATCAATGATCTAAGCCGACTCCTTCGAACAGACTTGGAAGTGGATTATGGTATATATAGTCAGGCACCATCTATGACCTACAGCCCAAACACCGGATACGTGGCCAACGCGGAGCACCAAAGCACTCGACAAGACGCCAGAGCACTAAGACTCACTGCGGCGCTCGGGGATGAGGTTACTCTCTATATGAAACAAGCCATGGGCCCCAACACACGTTTTTGAGACCGAAAGAACTGTTCATGGCCGAGTATACTATAGAGTCGAGCATACCACGCAGTTTCTGAGTGACATAGATTCTCTCAAGGGTTCCCCTCGTGGCAACCACTCAAAAGGACATCAGCTATGAAGAAAGGTTTACATCGCCTCGCATGCTGGAAGGGTACACGGCCTTACTATCTCTTCCCGCAGTGATGCTGTGTGCGTCGACCGGGACAAGTTCCAAGACGAGCATCTTGCGACAATCCTGCACCAAAAGCCTATCTATATAGAAGTACAAAGGCAGCCCTGGTTAAGAGATGTCAAGAATGCATCAACACTTCCTTGGCATGCCTTCATACGGATCCTTCGGATTCCGTCCCGCGTACCAAATGAGTGGGAGTCGACTGGATCCATCGGGAACTGCACACCCCAGATTATCAGCTGGGCTTTGGTGTACTTCTACCATGAGGATATGAGTCCTCCTAGGGGACACCGAGCACAGTTGAAGAAGCCACGCATAAGGAAGTGGTCCTATCATGCGGACACATATTCGGCAAATACTGTGTACAATGGGTGGTGAGGAAATTTCCTTGTCCTGCCAGACGTAAGTGCAGCCGGGACGTCACAAGTCAGTCATGGAAACCACGCTATAGAAGAGTTTCCCGATGAGGAAAGCGACAAAGCTATTGTCGACTGCGTTCGAACTTTGGGGCTCGGAACGATCGGGAAATATATAGTTGGTCTCTCCAGCTAGATGAGCCGCGTCATGGCGATCAAGGAAAAGGCTCGGTTTTCTGGCCTGAGAGACTTACACCGACCATTGACCTATTCGGTCTGGATCACAACATTGGGCTCAGCCGATTGGTGAACTGGTCCTTGAAAGACAGACGATCCCATTTCAATGCCTTAACATCATGGTAGAGGATGTTCTTGGACAAGTCTGAAGCCCGAAGGCCTCTCGCGAAGGACAAATCGACGTGCCACCTACTGGCTTTTCCACCCTGAGTGTACCCTTCGCAGACAAGACCTTGACTGGCTTTGTCACATATATATATTGCCAATCTTAGCTTGTAATAGGAAACGACCATTAACTGAAGTCATTTATATATAATCACTATGCCACCACATCGAGGCCCCCGTCGATCCGATCCCTCCCTATATTGAACCATATTGGGATGGGGGGGGGGGGGGGTTAGCTTCGCCTTACTCAACCTTCCAAAGACACTATATCTCATCTTTCACAGCTTCCGTCAAGCTTTTATCGATCCGAAAGCATCCGGACGGAAGGCACATGGGAGGGTGCGAATAGATATCCACCTGACCAGATATATACAATTGCTGGATGCCACCAAGTTACGACACCCTATGGAAACGAGCGACGACCAGCTCCCTGACAGACATTTCGAGTTATATCATTCCGGTCTTTCAAAAAAGGAGAAGTAGAACAACAACTCACCCTTTGAGACTTTTTGGCGTGCCATGAGTGCCCGTAAAGGGACCAAAAGAAGAAGGACGAGAAGTCCATGGGGTGGAAACACAGTGAAGCCCGGCCAGCAGCTTGCTTCTTCCCTGTGCTGGTAGGCCTGAACTGGGAGAAAGAGAGATTTTGGCTCATCATATGAACCAGTGAGACGCAGCCGATCCCTTTCAGGAGAATGATCGAGAGGCAAAGGCTGCAACCGAGAGATAGTAGTCCTGCGCGACCGAGACTGCGCGACAGCCATCAGTTGTCACGGATGAATGCAGTCCTTGACGCAGCCTCCAATTCTCCAGACTCATTCACAGGGATTGCTACCCTGATTATATACACCTTATTATTGATGAGAGGGTGGAATTACAAACTACTCGTCTTGTATTTCTCGGTCGACAAACTTCATTCTGCCTCACCAACAGATGGCTACCATGGGGGACCAGGTATTACAGCTTGCTTCAGCTATGGTCCGTGGCCGATATCCTCCTTCAAAGGACACGCAGCCTTCAAAGTTGTACCGCTGAACGAGGACTATTTCGATAGACACCTCATACGACAAGAGACCGATCCTGAGGAGTCTGAAGGCCCCTCCTCAGCTAATCAATCCCGTCGACCTCGCCTTGGCAGCCCATCACCCCAAGGAGATATTCCATCCCAAGCAGCTATATGTAAAGAGTTCTATCAGCGTTTTAACCAGAGCGGACAAGAGTTAGCACCGACGTCTACCTGGCGGCGCCTCTGCTCGGTTCGCCACCCCTGACCCAGGCGACGAGTCCGATCACCACCGAGAGCGTGGTATTCTCGCTATTGCCCCCAAGAGGACTGACTGATAAGTCTTGGTCTCGTAAACTATACATCTGCTGGTAAAATAGCCATCCTGACTAATATTCAGGATAGCCAAGTGCCTGTTTGCAGCAAACCAATCTTAACATTTCCCCAGCCCGTTTAATAGCACCTCCCCTTCGAACTGCCCGCCGCGTTCGACTTTTGGAAGTATATTTGGGGTCCACGCGGCGCTGAATGGGCCGCCTTCCAAGAGGCAGGGCGATTCCAGGATGAGCTTCGTTTCTCCTGGGGATATAACCCTTAGAGTAAGAGATAGTAATCCAAGGCAAAGGAAAGCTTTAATTAATTAGTCATCTAAATTACATTAGGGCTCACCAAAGCATTTACTTAAATGTGTTGAGAGTCGTCCATAAATTTGGCAGTGGTCTCTTTGGATGTTCTGCTTCCCATCACGCGATATCTTCACCTTTGCCACGCACTTTGCGTTTTTTCAGGAACTTATAGGCTCCTCATAAAGATTCAAAAACAATCACATAAAACATGGCAATCTCCAAGATTGTCTTGATAAGGCTCTGAAAACATGGAGTGTGAATCATGCCGCGAATGACATGAGGTTGGCAGTCGGGTGTACATCAATGCAGAGCATTGGAGCGACACTGCAGCTACGTTCTGAACGTGAGTATAATTCACGTAATATATTATATGAATTGGTATCTGTTGTGATCAGTCTTATGGAAGGATTAACACTATTGACTCTCAATGAGCCTACTGTAGCAATGTCATGATCCGATGCAGGGAGGTTTCGGCTGAAACCCCTATTCATCCACAGGCGAAGGGACCACGTGATGCATTGTCCAACTCTAATCAAAGATCCAAGTCTCTCCTTGTTGGTCAATGGAAGCTTGCAGTTCATATACCATTTGTCACGGGGCGGCGGTCAAAGGGGAGAGGACAGCCCATCTTGACCCAATACAAGTCAAACAACACGATGGCATTCACGAATACAGTAAGAAAGACGATGAGATCTCCAGTCGGGGTATATAATGGATCCTCATCCAAGTGGTATTGGCTGATCAAAGCCCCTATGTACAATTACCGCAGTCTACAAAGTATATACACCAGAACAACCACCCCATCCCATCCACATTTGAGCCATAACTCAAAAACTAACTGGCCCAGCCAGCTCAGTATTCAACATCAGCATGGTAGTTATTGGTAGTAAACACAGCATTGGTACCCTCGAAAGGCTCAGTACCGGCTCCCACGCTCTGCAGGATCTGAGAGCTGCTGACGCCGTGGTTGTCGACGAGGTAGTCGGTGAAATCTGCCAGGTCACCGCAGAAGTTGTTGACGTCTGATTCAGCTACGAAGCTGAAGACGGTCATCTGGTTGTTCTTGCCTTGGTACAGCTTCCATGAGGTACCGGCGAGCTCCACTGTTGCGACGGGTGATCCGTCGTTGCTGATCGGTCCAGCTCCTCCCAGAGCTGACAGCCAGATCATGAACTCGTACTCGGCATCTCCCGACTCTGTAGAACTCGTAAAGAGGTCGTACGCAACGTTGGCAATGATCCCATTGCCAGTGTACGTCCAATCCCAAGCTGAAGGAATGCTCGAAACCTCCCCGAGAGTCTTCTTCTCAATCTCAACGACAGCGTTGGGATACGACTTGACCTGTCCCTGACCACCGGTCCAGGACCACTCGACGGACCAGGCGATGCTGCCGTCGCTCTGCTCGCCGCTGTTGGTGGTGCACTGCTCCCCAGACTCGGCATTGTCCTTGCCCCAGAGGTTGTTGTAGATGGTGTAGGCTCCCGCAGTCTCGGAATCCCACTGGCCGCAGAACTGGCCACGGGGGATCAGGCGGGTTGGTGAGGCAGCGGCTAGGCCGGCTAGAGCTGCGACGATGGCGGACTTCATTGTTGAATTATTAGAGAGTGTAGATGTGTGAATGAGTGGTATGATGTAAGAATCACAGGGAATGAATGAGAGTAAAAGAACAGTAATGAAAATGAATACAATAAAGAATGTTTGTTACTACAAAGATCTACACTGCCAGCTCTATCATTATATCACTTTTATCCCCCTTTGAGAAACCGCCCCTTGATGGATTATCTGTAGATTATCTGCTGAGATGACGTTCGAGGTGGTTTGTTCCTCTCGCTATATACAGATGATGAACCCCGGGTCGATTGAGTTTTCGCTCCATTCGGAGCCGTCACCGAGCAAGGCCGGCCGGGATCAGCGGCCGGAGGAGGTGGGGCGACCGGCCGAGGTCCGGGGTGCGAATGGCATGATTGAAAGGATCCTTAATAAAGCTGACGGTGGACGTGGTGTGATTCGTTTCTTGGTTCTTTGTTTCGTGTTTGGTTATCGTATTGTTCTCCTAAGTATGTAACAGCCGTGAGCAGTTTTGAACATCATGAGAGATGACCGTACGACTTGCAACACGTTTGTTTCGGTACCATTACGAGCCCTGCCCGAGTCCCTAGGATCGATCTACCAGGCCACGCATGCCCCGATGTTGTTCGGACCTGTTTCTCCCCCTTGTTCATCTTGTCAGCATGCATAATCCGACGCCAACAACCTGCCAAGACCGCCGTCTCGTCGAAGGGACCCAACCTCCCGGGCAGATCTCGATCTTTGCCCATCTCACTTACGGATATTCCGCCCAGATAGACAAGGCTGCTCCGAGGATTCCGGGAGTCTGGGCTGGCAGAGGGAACTATTTCGATTTTCGCCCATGCAAGGAGCGGGAGTGTCCGCCATCCACTTTGAAAGGGCACTGTGAGGATATTCCCCCCCTCTGCTAGTCATGATGCTGCTGTACGCACACGCCTCTTGTGGTGTATTTCTCGCATTACCTGACTAGTATGTGGTCTAATCTAGACCATCGGAGTTGGTCCCCAGATCCCCGATAACTAAGGGGTGAGATGACCCCAAGAATGCAAGAGATATAGCGCTGGTGTCGAGTGTGGTGCAGCGGCGAGGCCGGCACACGCCCTGTATCCATTTATCTCCTCCAACTCTCCCCCAACCGTGTCAACCAAGATTTAGTTCATCTTGATACTACCTAGCGTAGGGCGCACATGGGGATCTAGCAATCTATCTCGGTTCGTGCTAACTTAGTTCATACTCCCGCAAAATGTCGCGCAGTTACATCCCGTCCTCGTGGGAAAGGATACGAAAAAGAACTCCTCTATGTTGCATTAGAAAGTGTCTCTACAAGGTTCATCTAGACAAATTCTGCGTCGACTTTTTTTTTTCTTACTCATGTTGGACCCGACTGGCTGGTCTAGGCCCTGTATTAATCTCCACGCTGGGGAACCGGGCATTTTAAATAAAACGACAAGTCGATTTTTGTAAAGTTCGCGACGGATGAATCCAGCCAACGAGAGAGCCTCAATCGAGGCCGACGGCTCGGGTCGCTGCGCTAGCGCTCAAGAGGTTGCAGGATTGGGCGCATCTCTCTCACTGTGAGAAGAACTCTGCCATTGCCGCGAGGGCAGTTCCTCAGAAGAGAGCCCCTCGTGTAAGCCTCATCGCGCGAGGTCTCAGTTGAGATACACAAAAACTCTTGGGTCTGAACCCTTATTCTCTTTTCTGGTTCCTCAACGAAGGACCCTGCATCAGTTGGAATAGCCCAGACCGTGAAAGAACTTCTCCGCCAAGGACTCCAAAGACATGAAGCACAAACTGTCAGATCTCAACCAGGCGGTGCAAGTCAAATGGACATTCCAGGCCGCGGAGTCGGTTTGACGCAGGGGCATGGGGTCTCTTTCTCGAAGAACCAGCGTCAAACACCACACGACTAACCGGCGCGGGCGCGCGTGGCATCGACGAGTTCCCATTGTCTTGGGACCGATACCCCTCCCTCTTTCTCCAATGTTCCTGTTCCTGGAATGCGAGGGGTGAGTATGCGAGGCACTGGCCACGTCTCAAGTCTGGAGTACTCGGGATCCGTGGATCCCACTCCATCCATCTAATGCGAAAGGCTGTAAAGGGAGATGTCAAGAGAGACTCTCTAATCAGATCAACCTTTGTAAACTTTGGATCTTGTTTCTCGGTTCTGTAACGCTTTGACACATCCTCAGCTGAATACCTCGCAACTTATGCCTCAAATAATATGAGAAGACGATGAGAGGGCTGGGACGGAACCACTCCGATACAGGGGATCATCCCAGGTACCTGCAGGACATTTCACGATTAAAGTTTACAGTTGTCTTGAACGCTGTAAGCGAACATTTCCCGACACGAAGTGATAGTGGATAAGAAAAATCCGCATCTCCTCCGTAAGCTCCGTGTCAGCTTGTCATGGGAAAGTTCCTCAAGAGTGGCGAGATGTTACAGGTCACTGCCGTAGTTGGCAACTATCGACAATTTTGAGTTCCCATGATCGGGTTTTTGGCCCAGCGGCGGCATGGACTGCCAAGACAGGTAATGTTGATGTCTCACTTCCTTGAGCCTGAGTGGCTGGAGGGAGACCCAGGTACCTGGGATCTGACCCTCGGTAAACTAGGTGGCAGCATCGCCTCGTCAGCTGAGTTGGTTCGAGGATCATGTCATGTTACAGGTCTCTTGCAATGACGTTGAACGTCGGAGCCATGCTTCCGACGCTTGAGAGCCAAGATGTTCCTAAATGGGACGCCCGTATCTAACGATGATCGGCAACTCTCGAAACGGTTTAGACAGATCTAAAGACTCGATACGCGTAACAGCAAGTGACATTCGTGTTACAAACGGTTGTGAATAGTTACAAGGCCGTTTGACTTAGAGTGCTTCAAGATCTGACTTGGCTTCTCTCAAGTCAAGAGACTATAGAAACTCTAACATGAGAGTTTAACGTTCGCCCTACCTCCTAGGGAAAACAGGCTGGCCGTTTAGTCTTGGCTTTTTACCTGAGTCGTGAATATTCACTAACAAGAGCCCCGTGGTCATCAGTTACCGGCTCCTAGTCTGGTTCCCCGAGGCTAATAATTTAGCAACGCCAGATCCGTGTGAATGCCGAAGCTAGCATCGCCCATCCCGAACGCCATCCGCTATCGTTGACTCCTCCGGCGCTAAATACATCATCGCTCACAACCGGGGTGGCAGGGATCTGAATAGTCAAGTTGGTGAATGACTCTCCAGAACCCCCCCTACCGCCAGTATTGTGAGGGTCTACTCTGCGGCATCGACTCAAGAGTTGACACTTCGAGACGCCCCAGCCAGAATCCGTGAGGCGACCCGGGGGGTACTCTCCGACTGCCAAACTCCCTCTGCAGGTCCCGATATTTAGCCCTCCCATCCAGTCGGAACCGTTTCAGCTCGACTAGGACATCCTTCATAGCCTCAAGGTTGGTACGAGTCGGCGTTTCGATAGTTGGAGGCATTACCGCCATGCACCACGCCGTGTGAAATACCAAGGCTGAGGGGGGTATCCCCGCGAGTGTCTGTTCAGGTGTCGCCGGTCCGATATGATCGTAGATGTGATGCTCCATCACCAACCTCCTATACTCACTTACGACAGAGTTGCCACTCACCTTGGGTCCAATCCATACCTGCACTTTGGTAAGCTGCTCATCCAACGAGGCGTCTACACTCAGGTATTCGGGCTCGTGTCGGACCGACTCGTCCCCAGGCTGAATAGGAAGACTGGAATTCAGCGTCTGGCTGATCGTGGAGGATGGTCTCGGAAGCTGCGGCCGAACCTCATCGTCAAAGAAACTGAAGCCTTTATCCCCGGAGTTCAGCAATTCCTCAGCATCCAAGTCCCCGGCCATGGAGAAGCCCTCCTCGTATGGATCAGGCTCAAACTCGAGCCGCAAATGTCTCAGACCAACCAGAGTGCAAGGTCCTCGGTGTGATTGGGCATCCGAGATGATTCGCTCCTGGATCGACAACAGCTTCAAAAAGTTGACGAGTTTACTGATCAATGGGCCGCAAGACCGTCGCGGGATTCTTGTCAGAGTCAAGGACGTCAAGCGTGGGTTTGTGTCTGGAACTAGGGCCTGAGGAAAGGCCTTCTCGGACCGTGGTAGTATATAGGTCTCGGCGGTATATAGGCGAGCCATAGTAGAGAGACCATCAATCTCCAGCGTCGGGATCTGCGTGACGACCGAGTGATGCAGCCTTACAGCCCGCAAGTTCGACGATAACACGGGCCGTAGCGTGTGCACGTACAAGTATCCATACAACTTTGCTGTCCTCGGCCAGGCTCGTGCACTGGCCTTTGAAGGCGGGACCAGGGGCATTGAATCACAACTGAATTGCTGCAAATGTCCACGACCGAGTGTGAGCAACTTTCGAATCCCGAGCGACGAGATTTGGTTGTCGGTTAGGTTCAGATGTGTCAGGCCTCGAGAGGACTGGAAACTGACCGAGGCGAAATAGGGATCCTCGCCTAGGAGGCCCCTACACACACCATCTGACGAGTCGGGCTGGATGGGGCCTCTCCCGTCCAACCGCTTGAGCTGGTCTTCCTGCGGCAGAGTATCATGGGGATCATATGATGGTGCATCAACAAGATGACGCTCGGGATGATCAAAAGAACCACTCCAAGATGACTCCACCACACGGATCCAACTTCCGTAATCTGGCGCGGCCCTTCCGAATTCCAGCTTGCCCTCAACGTCAAAGTGCACGTCGGAGCGCAGATCTGTCGGGTACAGGCACCGGGAGCCGAGAAACTCGAGTGCATGATCCGTCAGTTTATTGCTACCGAGATCAAGGCTCCACAGGCGCGTCTCAAACTGAGTGGTCAGGGCCTCCAACGCGGCATCGTCAACCTCTTTGTGCCGTATTTTCAGTACTCGCAGCTCCGGCAACAGATCCCGCTGCAAGAACGGCCGGACAGAGCCCGGGGTGCCAGAGATGTCAAGGTACACCAGCCCGCGAAGGCATTCGTATGACACAAACTTGGTGGGCAGCGGAATCGGACAGTCTGCCATGCTCAACAGAAGGACATGCCGCTGGGTGTGCATGAACTCAGCTGGGTTCAAATCTTGGCGTCCATCAATCAAAAAGGAGGACAGATTTGGCAAAGTCTTGACGGCTTCTCTGAGGCTATTGTTGGGGTTCCTACCCATGTTGAATGAATAGAGTCCCCCAGCCAACCGCACATCAAAGACTCTCACAAGGCTCCTCGTCTCGGGCCTTATGCGGCCGAGTTGGCCAAAGACAGAGTTGAGCAGCCATCCAAGGCCTAGAATCGTCAGCAACAGGTCGGCTTCCTTTGACAATGCCACAAAACGAGGCTCTGCAGCATCAGGCTCGTAACTTGCCATCTTCAGAATCTATGCCAACATCTCTCCGCGACTGCGCAACATCCCTCCATAGACGTGGGGCAAACATGTCCCAGAAGCGACGGTTGACGCGGCACAGAGCGGCATAGTCACGAGGCGAGATGTACGGCGCCACAAGGCGGAGCCAGTCAACGGAGACGGCTTCCTGGTAGGAGGGAAGGGAAGCCATGAATCGCGTGTGTATGCGCTTTTTTTTTTTAGATGAAAGTTTGCCCGGGTAACAAAGAAGGGGACCTTTTCCGAAAATGCACGGCAACTTGAGGCCTGAATGGCCCCCGCTCCGATGATGGTGCCACCAACAAGCAAACAACCAGAGAAGAGGGGGCGGCACGTGCCTGAGTGAATAGGCTGTAAGAGAATCAGAGAATGAATGAAGCTCCGCTGCTCAGCTGTTGATGAATCGGCTGAAGTGGAGGATGGTTTTCGGATGATGAAGGTGGAGGGATGGACAGACAGCGACAGTCTAGGCCAGCTACGCACAGTCCTCTTTGTGAGCCCTCCACCTCCGCCAACGCCAAGAGCCTCCAGACTGGGATCAAGACGACGACGCGGAAAAGGTCAGTAAATGATATTCATTAAGCGACCATCAAGAATGATAAATCACGATAATAGTAGCTCTACTATAAGGACTAAATTTTAGTGTAGTTTGACAACTCAGGCCCCCGTACTGTACTGTAGGTAGTTTGCAGCTAGTAATGGGGGCATCCCTCAATACCCATCATCTTGCCTTTACTGCGTCATAATGCAACGCTTCATCTGGCCCTGATCGCCCTAGGATCGTGACACTTCCCCAAGATCTCTCTACTCCAAGTTAATCGCCAAGTAAATTTCTCCAGCAGGCTACACAGCATCTCTCTCCACTATATCTCGCATCTCTACATTTCTTCTTTCACATCTATCACATCTCACAGAGACAGAAGCAATTGTCAATCGTACTGTACTACCTGACCATCTCCGCACGGCGTACGTACGTCGATCCCCATTCATGTCGGACGCTGAAAACGGTCATGTCGTCTTTTCTTTTTATTCCAGGTCACTTTCTTTTTCCCACACTCCTCCGTTTTTAGCTGCCTCATTGTCACTATCACAACTGACGGTTCTACTGCTGTGCAACCATCCACTCTGGCGCGTGGCTTTTTTTTTTTACTCAGATACGGATCTCCCTAGAACCCCTCCGTATTCGCCAGAGGTACGAGCTGGGCTTGGTTGAAGAACCAACAGCAAAAACATGTTTTGTATCACGATATTTGCTTCTTATTTCCTCTCTGCCGGTTAAAATCAAGAGAGTTTCGGCAGTGGGATAAATAAACTCTATCTAATCAACCCGTTACAAAAAGTCCACTTGCCGTGCCGGGGAAAAAACGTTGACAAAAGATCCCAGCTGAAGCCATTCCCGCTAGTCTCCCGTCGCAGGCGAGCGCCAATCCTCCAAAGAGGGCAAGGCTCGACAGACCCTCTTTGTCATAGTGGTCTTGGCCCTGTTGACCACTCTGGGGACTCGGTCGGAAGCTGAACAGATCGCCCGAGGGAAGCTGAATGGATGAATCTCTTGTTGGTGTTGGTTCGAGCATCATGGCTTCAAATTGTGGACACTGTTCAATTCCCCAGAATAGATAAACGCATATTCCCCAAAGCAAAGAAGACAAGCCCGTCATCTGTATGTCTGTGCCCCTGGTTCAGTTACATGCTGTGTGAGGTTCCAGAGCCTTCTTCCGAATCAACCTCGTTACACAAGCCTCGTCTCATCTCGTCCCATTCCATCCAACACACCCACCACCACAGTCTCGCATGGACGTCAGTCAGTCTGAGTAAACATGGCTTGAGACTGTACTGGACCCCTCTCTCCAGCTCAACAATAGCAGCCAGCATAGACCCCTCTCCCTCGCACACAGCTCACACACAGGGTCCACGGCCCTGTGTCAGCCCTCTTTCTCAGCCCCCAATCGACAAGCCCTCTTCACCATTTCATCACATACACTCTTATTTCTCTCAGATAGTACAACTCCAAAGCGTTGAATCAAGACAAATGCAATGCAATACTAGTAATGAGCCCCTAACGTCTGCAGATCGTCACTCATTCCCCTTATCAGCACTACCGTTCAGCCCCATAAGGCCAATTCTTGGCATTCCCCCAGTTCCATCGTCGACTGGTCTGATTTACGCACTTTGTACCAAAACCAAAGCCATGGTGGTGAGCGAACGAGCCCATCACCATTTCCACTCTGCCTCCTTATGCAATCTCCGCCATTCTGCATGCCTCGACCTTTGCATCAGCCTGCAGTTATGCATATCCTGCCACCTATAGCACACGTTCACCTTTTCTTTTCCTCAACGGGCGGCGGCGGGTGAGAAGGGGGGAAGGGGAGGGGCTCCTTGTCTCCCATCCCACATGCTCTCACTCTCCACCACGGCCCGCAGAGCATGCGAGACAGTCGACCAGGACCATCCGTCGGCCATTGTTTTGTCCCCTCGAGCTAGTCTTGACTGGAGTCCTCGACTTGCTTGCTCCACTGTAGCCAGTTAGTACAGGTAGTCTACATTCCTCGCGTCGACATTGGTCGAGGCGAAGACGCAAACGACGCCATTGACATTCCCTCACTATCAGAACAGCAAAACAGACAGACGCGCAGTTTTCACTAGACTAATCTTTCTCCTGGATTGACATTCTCTCAGTCAAACGCCATGTTTTCGCCTCCCAGATGGTCACCGACCAACAGCAGATTTGTGCAACGTATCGACCCGTCCAGTCACTTGTCAGATCCCGAAACTCATCGCGCACCTCTCTCCCACCGAAACCCAGCGCAGTGGAATACCTACCACTTGGCTGCATCTCACAGAAGAAACGAGTCCGTGTGTGCCCTCAAAACTCCGGACGCCGGCGCCGGACTGGCTTGGTCTGGTCTGCTTTAAAGTGGTCCCTTTTGACTCGCGGATCGACGGTTCCTCGCCCGAGATCTGAGACAGTATGGGGTCTCCATTGTAAGCGAGTATCCTCGCCCGTCAATGATATGCTGGGAACCCAAGTCGCAACTCGGTGGCTCAATTTGCGTCAGGCTCCTTTCTTCTTCCAATCAGAGGCTTGATTTCTTCAACCTCGCATCTATCATATTTGATATCGTTTGCCTCATGTCGCCACGTCCCCTCTTGGAATAGGTAGTCAGTCTAGAGTCCAATGCCAGCGTTGCCAAACTACCACAAGTCACGATGCTAGCAGCTTGTCTTCGTTCCTGTCTCCCTTGGTCTCTCTAGTCCACTTGGCCACCAAATCTGCAGTGGTCATCCATTCACCATTGTCACATCTCCGCGCCATAACTCCACGTCAATCATCCACTCGACGCCACCTTCATCAAGTACTGCCTACTATCGTCATGTCACGACGTCTCAGAGTTCACTTCAAACATTGGAAAGTAAATGGTGAAAATGATTCATCTTTTTTTTTTGAACTACTAACTGGGCTTTCCTTTGCTCACTCCAATGCCCGCCACCTCATCTCTTCTGAACCATTCCATCATCAAGAATGTGCAATACAGCCGTGACAAAAACCCAACAAAAAATTGACAAAATGATTTCCTTTCGTGTGACACCGGTACAGAACCCCCGTGAAAAAAAAAAACGCCTCGACACCGCCGTTAATGGACTTGGTTGTGTGTGTGTACAGCAAATCATGCAAACCAAGAAGGCAAACCCTTACCGCCTCTTCTCAAATCAAAATCGTACAACCATTACACCTTAAATCCTCTCGTCGTCTCTTTCCTCGTTGTTGGTCTTCCCAATGGAGCCTCTTGCTTGAGCCACGCATTACTGTGCTGCTTGTGGCGTCGACATGACGGCCAGGCTGCAGATGGTATAAGCCTCTCCTCTCTTTTCCCAGCTCCGCTTCTTATGTCGAAAATGTTGAATGTGAATGTGTGTGGCCAAATATGTAAGTAGCTGTGTGTGCGTGCATGTCTCCAAGCGGATGGTGCGGGTGTGTTGTGCTGTATGTCTCATCTGAACGTCTCCACTCTCCTCTCGACTGTCTTGTTTTCTCGCAGGTGGCGAGGGTGCAGTTCCTTCAAGCAAGGTACCCGGCGAGGATGAGTCCATGTGTTCTGCTCAGTACTCGGGGTCCCGCTTCTCGGCCTTGGCCTTTGACGGTGCTCGTCGCTTCCGGCTGCGCTCCTCCTGCTCGATCACAGGAACTGCCGCGGGGATGAACTCAACTCCGCGGTTGCGGCTGTTGGGTCGTGCGTGCAGCTTGCGGTGGTTGTTGAGGTTGTCCTGGCGGTTGAACTGATCCTTTCCGCAGAACTCGCAAGAGAAGCGGTTGGGGCCTTCACCGTGGAAACTGTCAAGTTGGTTAGTCACTGTTTGAGGCTCATCGAAGGGAGGTAGTACTCACGTTTGCTTGTGACGCTTGAGATGCTCGTTGCGTCGGAACGCCTTGTGGCAGCCAGGGTAGTCACACTTGCACATGGCTCTTCGGACAACGTCGACTTGTGCGGACTCAGGCTTGTCAGATCGCTTCCGTGATGATCGAATCTGGGCACGCTGAAGCTCTGTGGTCTTTCGCTGAATCTCGTGCACCATCATCTTTCGCTGAGCACGCATCCGGTTGGGTGAGTTGGGGTCATGCAGAGAATAAGCACCCATTGGTGACTGGGAGTGTCGGTCAAGCTCAAAAGACTCGAATTCGTTCGAGAGCTGCTTGTTTGGGAAGAAGGAGATGGGGCTATCGTTGGCGCAAGACCAGGATGAGGCAGTGTCGGCAGCTTCAGAACCAGATATGCTCTGAGTGGGGGTCATCATGAAAGAGGCACCCATGGATGTGTCTGGAGAGTATCCATACATGCCAAAAGAGTTGGATGGTGTCAATGATCCCATGGAGCCTTGGTGAGCCATGTTCATCTCAATCATCTGCTCATAATCGAAGCCCATATGCTCTCGCTTGATGGGAGTGTTGGGAAGACCATCTGAGAAAGACATATGCTCATGATGCTCTGTCTTGATAGGGCCAAAGAGGAACTTGCCCATCGAGGACGAAGGAGGAGTCAGTTCAGCTCGTTGCGAGGATGCGCTGTAGGGGCCGTCGAATTCCATGGTGCCGAATTCATGAGGAGTAGACCGTCGAGATGTAGGCGTGAAGGGGTCATAGGCGGAAGAGGCGGATGAGAAGCTAGTCGAGGTTGAAGGGCAGGACATGGGTTGGCTGCACAGGCTGAAGCTGTCGTCCATGTCGAACCGGAAATCCGACTCGAACTGCATCTTGATGATGATAAAAGGAAGTGTGGTTGAAGGATTGAATGATAGAAAGAGGAGTGTTGGAATAGGTGTATGTGTCTGAGTGCCCTTGAAGAGAAGGGTGATGGTTCTCAGAGTTGTTCCAAAGTCTGAACAGGCTCAGTCGAAACAGTCAAGAGTCTTGGTGCTTGCAGGCTCTGAATGATCTGTGAGTCTTGTCGGAATGCTTTTTCGACAACGAGGACGGACGCCCTTGAAGATATAGAGAACGAGGTGGAATGAGCTTTGCTGTAAAGAGACCTGCGGCTTTAAGACATCCACTCTGCAGATCAACCACGGTAGATCATCAAATGTACCTGGTGCTAGTCGTAAGTGACCGAGAGACAGGAAGTGCGCTGCAGCAGACAAGAATGCGGACCGGGGTCGATGGTCTGTAGCCAGATCGAGATCAGTCTCCCCAGGAGTAGGGCGGGAGAGGCGTGCTCCACTGTGGATTCTTTACAATATTGCTCGCATAGAGAGGTGTGATGTTTTGGATGATGGTGTATCAGTTATCACCAAGTGTCCCTGGGGATGTTTCGCCGTGCCCTCGAACACCCTCAGCTCGGCTAGCACACTACTAGTTATAACAAGAGCAGACCCGATAAATTGACCATGACAGACTTGGCACTTGATCCGAGCGGCGGGCACTTGAGCACTTGACTCGAGCCAAGGCCAGAGGAAGGCGCAGGACGTTTAAAGCGAGAACAAAGGATGTCGTAGTGGTCGAGCTACAGTGAACAAGCTTGTTAGCAGCGACGGCGTACGAGCCAACTGTGGGCGTGTGCCAACGGGGTCCCTGACGCCAGCGCCAGTGTGGTTCCTTGAAGCCACACCTTACCAGTTGAGCCTTTGCCCTGAACCATGTTGCGGATCCCGACGGACGATGAGGGAGGAGGGTGGAAGTCATGATGCGCACACACCTGAAGTCCAGGATCAGTATGGCCCACGACCAGCAAGAAAACAGATCGGTCCCTGCATAGTTCATGAACCGTACCCCATGGGGTGGGCTCTAGTGAGGTCCGGCGCCAACCCACTATCTCACCCATCTGCCACTGGACATGTCAAGCCTTCAAAACTATTCACCACACCTCCCCTCCATCCCCAGAAAGCTCAGCAAACCCCATAGCTGCCATGATGGGTGCACGAGCGGGGCCATATCAGATCTCGTTTAGGACCGCCGATTCTTGCCCCCAGCTGTAATGGACAGGACACCGAGGAATGGGACAAGACTTGGAATGGACCAGGTGAAATTTCCGCCTAAAGGACCGTCAAGCTGAGACAAGGCTATTCTGGCCGAGAGGACCCGAGTTGTGTGTTCCTGAGTGTGCCTGGATGTGTAACTTTCAAGGAGAGACAGTCCCCATCCATAGTGGTCTGGGTGTTCAATACTCGACTCCCTTTGGCCCTCTCAGGTAAGAAGCATCAATGCGAAAGGTGCCCTCAACAGATGAAGATGTGGAGACTCTAGATGTCTGCAAAGGGGGCAAAGCAGTAATCTGGCCCTATGTGGGAAAAGCAATAAGACTGGTGTTGCGGCGCAGGTCTCACTCAACGCGACCTGCGGCTGTTCCTGAGGGCGCATTATCAATTATGACGGTACGTACTCACAAAACGTACTGTCCTTGGACCCAGTGACCTTGGGGAGCCGGCCGTCGGGGTGCTGACCCCTGTTCCGATATGGACGTTTCGGAGCGTTGTGCCGTTGACAAGCAACGCGGGAAGACCAACGTCGGCCTCTCTCTCCAGACTGATCGCCATGTGCGCGGGAAATTCGTGATGTCATTCCACGCTCGGCACCTGTGCGGTTCAACAAGGCTGGCAGTTGGCTGGCCAGGCGTCAGGTCCGGTGAAAGAAGAAGCATCGACTAGGTTGCAGCACAGGAGGGTGGCATGGGTACAGTAGACCAACGTGCCTTGGTGTGGTACAGGCCGAATAGTGCGCATCTTGAGAGGATGAACGGCCTCGCGCCGAGCTAAAAGACGCGTGTGAGCATGGGAAGGGCGGCTGTGGGGAGTGAGAACAATAGGAAATGGGCATCCAGACCCTATTGACGTTTGAGAGATGGTAAGCCCGATCCAGAGCCTCACGGGCATCAACTACCGTAAGAGGTTTACTGTGAGCCACGCACGGTTCTCGTTGTTGACTAGCCTCAACGCTTGGAGAACGGTCGTTGTCCTTACGGACAGTGCGCGCGCACCATAAACGAATCCTCGGGTTACTCAACATTAGCTTGGCAGCTGGAGGCGCTGGGAGGCTATGGTGGTGTGGATTGTGGTGGGCTCGTCAGGGCTGGCCGATCGAGGCTACTCGGCCGGGGAGGCCAGGCCCTGGCCATGTCCAAGTCCAAGGTCCCGAGGCGTTCAAGCTGAGAGCCGACGGCCAAAATAATGATATGTCGCTCAACCATGGTGGACGCTTTCTCAACTGTCGGGGAACTTGTCAGGTCCGAGGAACTGCGAACATTGCGGACTCGGCGCCGCAGTTGAGAAGAGGGCAAATGGCAATAGTTCCAGCTTCCCTCGATTTCCTCATTTCCCATGTCCTCATCTTTTGGCAATATCTGTAAATCTATCGTCTTTCGAAGGGTCAAAAAAGTTAAAGGGTTAGAGGGGTAATGGAGCCGTGCCCGTGTCTGTGGCCATCAAGGCGCCCTGAGAACGCGAACGCGCTCTGGATCAAGGGCGACTGGAGTCATAACAAAGGGGCAGATAGCAGCACTTCGTTAGGGCGTTAGCGGTCCCTCGAGCAAAACCGCTAACGCGAGGCTCACGGGAGCCCGTTCGTCGCGGTAGCAATTAGACAAGGCTCTTGGACGCACTGAATCATGATAGGACGAGATGCGTGGTTCTGTCATCGGCGTGGAGCCCGGTGGTGACCCCGTCGCGGAGGCCGCAGGTCAAGGGCCCTCTTAGCGTTGCCGGTCGATCTTCCGGGGCCGATCCAGGGATCCTCCTGGGAAGCTAGGAACCGAGCGAGCAGGGCAGGGAACGGGGCGGGGGTAACGTTAGGTCGTGGGTACCGGACAGGCTGAATCGGCTCTTCTCACGCCCCTGGCCGGCTGACGGTAAGTTTACGGATGAGACATTGCGATGGATGGATTGGCGTTTGGTAATAACTCAGATCCCATCTTTGGGAACTACTGCGCAATACGGCTACCTAACGGAGTACGAGTAGAGCAGGAACGAGAGACGACGGTATGCGCCCTGACGCGTGTCGCACTGTGCTACGATGCCCCTTCCCTTTTGGGACGGTGCCCTGAACTGCTCCTGCTGCTGCTCCTCCTCCTCCTGCTGTTCCTGCTGTACCGGCAACGCCGGGTTCGGCCCCCGCCAAAACCGTTCTTTTTCCAGGTCCATTTTTCTTTTCATCTCCATCATGGCTTTCGCCTCTCTCTGCGTGTCTGTGTGTCTGTCTGTCTGTCTGTCTGTCTGTCTGTCTGTCTGTCTGTCTGTCTGTCTGTCTGTCTGTCTGTGTGGACTGTCTTTGTCGGGCTCCATTTTATCTGCACTTCATTCTCAACGTCCTGTCGAGCAAAGAACGCCTACTGCAGCGAACCAGCGTGGCCCCAAGCGTGGCAGCTGTGCCTGTAATCCAACCACATACCGACCTACCCACCTCCTGCATTCGCTCGTCATATCGTAAGTTTTTCAGCGCCTCAGAAGCCAGAGATGGGGACAGAGATGGGGATTGACTGCGTTGACGCGCCCTAGTCAGATAACCATATCCACTTCCCGCTCAGTCTCGCGTGCTTCAATCCTCCTAGTCCCAGCACCCCAGCCATCAGAGCTGGTTCCCATCGGGGCTCCGGGTGCCTGTCCACAGCTCTTCAGCTCAATTGATTAGATGAGCACTTGGTAATCCTCGATATGGATCCCAGGCCTCGCTCATCGCCGTTGTCATCCCGAAATGGTCTTGCTCCGTCCCAGTTCCGACACTGGATATCCGATCATGGGATGAGTGTTTGTGTGCAACCACAGACACACTCCAGTGTTTTGTGTCACACAGAATCAAACGGCTCTCTCTGTTCAAACATCCAAATCTCTTCAAAGCGGCGATCTCATGTCGACTTGCTTCTTGGCCGCACAAATGTCATCATCGATCTGCCAGCTCTCTACCGAGTCTCACCCCGCGTCCTCTGGTCCGCGACCTCTCCCTCCATCTCCAGAGTGACAAGCCCTGCTTCTACTACTCCTGTCGAGACCTTGTGTTGGATAATCCAAGACTCGACAGGTTCTCGCAGAATGATCAGTCATATCCTGCCACCACTGTCAAAACCAAGGTGTAATCAGACAAATGTGGCCGCCTACTTGCGCCATCCACGCCCTCGTACAGCACCGTTGCTTTTTTCCGCCTCCCATGGCCGGCCCTAGCGTCATCTGATGGACAGGGGTTCCCTAGGTGGTGGTCCCTCTTCCGTTCGCCGAGATGGCGCTGGAGAACTCTCTGTACGAATGGTTCAAGCGGCCCCAGACACGATATCCTGGGTTCACCTCTTTCAGCCCAGATGCGGAGGCACACTTACTACTTGATAATGGTGTTATCATCCTGTTGGCCTTTTTGGGACATCCCTTTGCACGGGCGGACGCGTCTTGCGCAGCTAGACTAGCAGCATTATTATGGCTATTGCCTATTCTGTGCTGTCTCCCTTCAAAGGGTTTGTCACGGGCACCGCAAGCTGCTTCTCTTGCTCTCCCTCCTTCTCACTTCTCAGCATCACCGAACGTCTTTACGCACCTATTGCATACTATCAGGCAAGCTACTGTACCCTCAGCCATAAGCAGCCAAAAGCCGATGGCCTAGTGGCGGCTCCATGGTCAATCCGCTCGGTAGCAGTGGCTCCCGCTGCGGGCTCTCGCCAGATATCCCACAACAGAGCAGCCTGTGACAGTCCAATGCAACCATTTTTGCGGGCTTGCAGCGCCAGCATTTTTGCGATTTTGATATATGACGGGAAGCTCGTCTTGTCCCCTGATCTCCGGGGTCTTACCCCTCGGGATGCCGCCGGCAAAGGCCTCTCCACATGAAAAGCTTGGCTCGGATTACGCTCTGCAATGCTGGGCATGCGACTTTTGGGTAGCTCCCGCACGCCTCGCCTCTCCGGTGCCTGGTGGGCTCTCGAATTGTTGCTTTGTTTCTGGTGATGGTCCTCGGTTCCCCTCGCGTGGCCCACACTGAGTCGAGTCAGGCCCAACGACCCATTCTCTCCCATACCTACGAGGATCCAGACTCATTATTTCTTTGACTTGGGAGCTATGGGATCTCGCGATCGCCGATGCGATTCTCGATCCTCCGGGATGGTGGCAGACTCGGCCGGCATTACTGTATCTGATCTGGCAGCTCTGGTGTTCCACGGGGATCGGAGTTACACTGCATGCGAATCTCCCGAAGCTTGACGGGAGATGACCAACATGAGCCGCCAGGGTCCCGACTCTACGGTGACCCTTGGGCTTTCAGTCACTGATTTGGTCTTGCCTACCGGATAAGCATTATCCGCACTCTTGTGTCTGCTGGAGGGGAGGCCGC
The DNA here is from genome assembly GCA_030779245.1 of Fusarium sp. MBC 438. Classification (NCBI taxonomy): domain Eukaryota; kingdom Fungi; phylum Ascomycota; class Sordariomycetes; order Hypocreales; family Nectriaceae; genus Fusarium; species Fusarium sp. MBC 438. Next base: position 123,648 of record JAPFTB010000036.1, read on the forward strand.
CACCCATGTGCCTACCAGCCTACCTACCTATGCATCGCCACTGTTACACCCGCTCTGTGTATCTTGGCCGTGTCACAAACAATCTGCATTCTGTGAGATTCTGCACATCGTGTCAGCACGGCCTCTTGTGCGACGTTGGGGCTTCCTTTTCTGATTCAACCGCATCTTGTGTTTCCCCAACCCGCAAGTGGCTTCTGACGCCCAGAGCTGTCTTCAACGGTTGGCTGTGGAATGTTATTAGAGCGCCTCCAAGTCAAAGTGACCGTTGGACGCGTGCCCACCGTCTTTGACAAGTGTGACCCGGGGCGATACCCCAATCTCAGGCCCTGTCGCCGCGTCCTCGCCTGTCCATGTAACATGCTTCAAGATGCTTCCCAACATGCGATATTATCAGGATAATCACACTTTGTAATAATCCAATGTCGTTTCAATGATTTAATCTGAGGAATATTTCCTCCTGAACAGGGTCACACCTCGGAAGTCCAAGGTTGTAGGGTAGGCGGAGGTGTGGTTGTGGTACACCATTACCACGATACATGAAGGACCGGCAATTGTGTTTGTTGAGGTACTTAGTGTGGTCAGACCATTCTGCAACGCCTCATAACTCTATATGACATGATAGCTCACATGAAGCTGGTCTCGAGGCCCGTGGAGGGAAATATCGCTGTCTCGACCTGACTTGTGCTCTCACCACTGCCCACTCAGAGCCGCCCAAATGCATATCAACCTTTACTAGAGAATGCAGTTCCGGCGACTTGCATGGTAGCGAGCTGTCAACTTCTCAGATTCTGCGCGAAAAACGCTCCTGCAGACGATGACCTAACGCGGCAAACGCCGCAATTCAATCTAGATGCTGCGAAGTAAAGCCTCAGCTTACAAGCCGAGATGCCGAGTTGACAACTCTTGGGGGTCATGGGCACCAGACAAGATGCCCACAATATCTTACTCTTGGGGGTAAATGACCTGTCTCTACGATCACCATGATTCAGCGTGGCCGTGGATTCATAAATACGCATGCCATATGCCCCCATTCCCAGGCTTTGAGTCTTTATCCCCTAGACCCAACGGTTTTGTGATTTTCCCTCGTCTGCCTCTGCCCCCGACCCAGAATGTGTACTATCTGGAGAGTCACCTTTTCTTGCCGGAAACCTGACCACCAGGAGTATATAACTCGGTGCGATCGTGGTCCTGACTGTCCAGTCAAGAAGAACTTGTCGCCCCCGGACAGGGGGGAGCGGGTGGAAACATGCATGGTCGAAAGCCACCGTCAAGTCGATCCTCACCTGCCAAAGCCTAAAAAGTAGGCTCTGTAAGTTAAAAACCACTCGCCCTGTGGTTTGGTTCGTCTCCGCCGCTGACAAGAGATTATATAACGTTAGTCGGGCCGTAGGGAGGTGTGCCCGCCTGGGCCTTGAGCCTGCGGCAACGGACGACAAGTCGGAACATAGCGGGTCAACTGCTGAATCCTACCCCAAGTCCCGGCCAAGAAGCTTCTGGAGGATACAGAACATGGGTCATCTCCTATTTGGGGGCTTCACAGCCCAAAGTTGGATATGCTTCTGGTTAGTGACTCCACCCGTACCCGGGCAACGCGGGTCATCATGATATTCTCTCAACGTGTGAGAGTCCCTGGAGGACAGCAGCTGAAGATGGGATTCTTGGGGGTTCTCTGCATCTTTTGGTGCCATTTGATTATTGTATAGGAAACGACAGACGGATCTCGGTGGCGCAAGTGACGTGATGCAACTGCCGAGGTGCCCGTTGGCAGACTGGGATATGAACACTTTCAGGCTAGCCTGGAGCAATAACAACGGAATATCTGCACAAAGCAAAACTCTGGAAACCCTCTAGTTGAACTATGGCGCCAGTGCCATGTGGTACACGGGAGTTGGCTGCTGCACGAACCTGGGTCTTCCGGCCGTCCTGCCAGATATAGCAAAGAGGGGATGGGGAAACCCAATGAAAAAAAAAAACAGACGGCGGCCACACATTCCCATATTGTTTTCTCTTGCAGATAAGCAAGTGCCTCATGTTTTCGATAAGGCTGCAACAGTCCGGGGTTTGCGTCGGGTATGTATGGGGCCGAGATGCGGTCTTGGGCAACCCGTGTAATCATCCCATGGGTTTACTCCTCTTGGCGCCTATTACAGGGCAGGGCCAGGTTTCCTGCATGTTCGCCTCGTCTGAAGTATAGTGAGTGATAGGCTGAGTTTCAGGCAAATCCTCTGCGGGAGAAAGTGACGTTACTGGACACTATGCGCGTAACGGTCTCTGGGCAACTACATGTGCCGTGATGGCGGGACGGGAGAGGTGGTTGCCGAGTATCACGAACCTTCTTGACTCGGACCGATGCTCTAATTGGAATTCCGCTTGACTGGCAGAAGTTCCTATGCATTTCCTTTTCTGACAATATCTAAGTTTACTTTTGTTCCATGTGGTTGGATTAGTCTACCACCGCCAGCTCAGTTTCAGCTTCCATATCCTCGAGCACCTCATTCATCTCAGCCTCGGTAGCTTCCAAACCCTCGGAACTCATGAGCTTGTTATCCTTGTCCTCAGCTGCACAGGGCCCGTGTGATTAGCGCGGCTCAAAACGTGGGTGGGGGCGGGAATGTGAGACTTACTTCGACGCTCGACAAGGAGATTCTCTTGGACTTCACAATCAGTCAGGACGGATCCATCGCCAATCACGCATCGCTTTCCGAGGATGCACCGAGTTAGCTTGCAAGCCTTGCCGACAACTACACCTTCCATCAACAGGCACTGCGAGAGCTTGGCTCCTTCATTGATCTGCGAGTTCGCTCCCACCACGCATTCCTTGATAGACGTCTTCTCCTCGACGGTGACGTTTTCAGCGATGAGGCTGTCCTGCTTGGTGATTGTGGTGCGTGGTTTGACACCTTCGGGGTATGCGATTTTTTTCGCATGGGCATAAGGTGAGGCGGACTCGGGGCCAGTCTCCTCCAGTGAAGGCAGCTTGGCCAGCTGAAGTGAAATGGCAAGCAGCAATTGAGCCGTGTCCACGCGGCGGATCAGCGGAGCGGAGCCACCAGCCGAGTGAACATAGGCAACGATCGGCGGTACCTCGAATGAGGCCCTTTTGTCGGGCGACGACGACTCACCCTCGATAGAAATTCCTGGTGTCGCCGAGTCCGCGGCGTTAACTTTCGGGGAGTATTGCTCGAGGCCGTGTTTTCCATCCGGACTGTGCTCCCGGGGTGACGCGGCGCCCTCATGGGAGTTCTCTGCCGTCTCCTCGACGCGTCCAAGGCCACAGACTGAGTCCATCTTGAGCTTTTCAGCTAGACCTGACTGCCAGCCAGCCTTGGCCCACCATCCGATGACGTCTTCTCCGATACTCTCCAAGCGCTCGTTCTCCTTAATAAAGTCCAGAACCCACCGAGGGAAGATGTAGATGTGTGCGTCTCTGTGGGTAGTAAACATCCGGATACGAGGGTGGGCTCGCAATAGGCCATGGCGGACTGGGAAACCCTTTCGCTCTTCCGTGAGGTCGTTCAAAGAATCGGTTGGCATCGAGTACACAACCTTGGAGAGACTCGAGAATAGCGACCCCTTGGGAGGTGTGACAGGTGACTTGGGCAGGGGAGTCGTCGCAACAAAGTCGGTATTCTCGCCCTTGACTGGTGTCGTAGTTTTCGTGTCATACCAGACACCCAATCCTCCACTCGGGAGAGAGCGGTGGCCATTGGAAAGTCTTGAGGCTCCGAGAAGGTCAGTCAGGCTGGCCGACTTGACCATCCAGGACTGAAGGAGCTTCTCTCCACCAAGTTCGCAAACCAGATCGCATGGGAGAACAACAAAGTCGCCAGTGACAAGTTCCCTGATTTCAGGTAGCCTCAATATTTCGGCTGTGCCCGTGTTCTGATCAAGATCTGCCGGCGAGAGAATGTCTGGCCGGGGTAGAGGCAGCGCTGTCAAGTAAGGGTTGGTGTTGAGTGCGGTGGTGAGGGCAGCAGAAGCCGTGGGCGGGCAAATAAGAGTGATGCCTAAGTGATATTAGATCTAGTATCGTATGTAAAGCGAAATGGCATATGGCAGTCCGGCTGTAGAGCAGGCTTCTGCTCTCAGCGCCTAGTTGTGACTCACTCGTGATGCCCATTCGATAGCAGAAATCGATGGGATACCAGACCATAGGTCGGTTTGCAATCGGCAAAAGAGCCTTGGGGTTCTCATCGGGGTTGGAGGTGAAAGTCGGAAATGAGGACCCAGGCCCGCAGAGAATGAGGGCTTGAAGCCCAGTTGAGGGCATCGAGACAGCGTGGGGCATGATGCCGCGGGGTGCCCTGGGCTGAAGTCGGTGCTGAGAGGTGTTGTAGTAAAGTGAGACCTCTGTAACTTTGCGGATGTGCAGGTCTATAGTCTGGCGATCGAATCGGCCTGCTGATGCTCGGGTGCAGGTCGCAGCTGAGTCGTTTTCATTGACATGCAGTGAAGAGTCACTCAATTCATCGCCAAGACCTCAAAAAAGTAGGTGGGATGTCCCACCTGTGGCTCAGCGGCCACCACATTAGCCACAACCAGTAGCCACACCTAACCCCTGGGCCATTCACGTGCCGGAGCTGCAAGGCTGACCTCGGCGCGGATATTCAATAGTCCCCCGCAATGTTGCCCCTGAGCTCATCGGACCTCGGGTTGTTGACCCCGGGTTGGGTTGCTGGGGGTGGATGGCCTCAGCTCCACCCTCTTGTTGATGTTGGTGATACCAGCCACCGCGTTACAGATGAGCTGTATTTGACCATAAGATTTCGTTTTCATCGAGGCGGCGTCATCAATCCGTCGCAATTACCACCAAGAAATATCCCTCGAATCTTCAACGACGTTACGAGGCCCTCCGCCCCCCTCTGCCACCGGCGCGTCCCCTCCACCTAGCGATGCGACAGTGCGCCGCTTAAATGTCTCCCGATCACGGATCGTCGCGGTCGCGACGGGGAGTTTGGAGCCACTGGGTGCCCCTCGCAGTTACTCTCACGGTCGCGACTGTGGGTGTAGCAGCTTGGGTATGGAGCCAGCGAAAGGACGAAGATGAAGACGAGCACCTTGCCGGACTCGACTACGACAACCAAGCTTATGGCAGTGGCCATGCCCGCCGCTCGGGGGACTTGGGTCGGAGCGATACCAGAGGATTGGAGAAAGGACCGCGATCCGAAGAACAGACTCACGGCATTAGACAGGTGGATGAAGAAGCAACAAGCTCCGGAGGCTGGCGACAGTTCATCGACTCGACAGGTAAGAGTGTAGCCGCCGGCGTTGCAGCTACAGGCACAGCCATGGGCAAAGCCTTGGCCTCAATTCGCGAAGAAGACAAGAGTCAATATGGCGATGGCAACCCCTGGTCGGAGGAAGCAGATGCTAAGAGAGAACGAGCGCCTGCGACGGCACCCTCGCCCCTCGTTGGTGGCAAGCGACGCAAGACTGTCGCTATAGTAGTCTCTGCCGATACTCAGATTGGACCCGAGGATGACGACCCATTCCACGAGCACGCGGTAAGTAAATCTGACACTGGGTCCATTTTAGGCACTAACACGGCATCCAGTCTATTTTGTCGCATATTCCCCGACACAACGACTTTTCCAAGGTCAAGGTCTTTGTTTTGATCTACGCTCCAGGTCTGAAGGACACTGCAGTGGATACTGCTACGAGTAACCTTCCACCAGCTTCACTCAGCTCTTCATTTTCTAACATCGGACACGATCAAGCTCAAACTCCTGGTGAGGAAGTGAAGAACCCTATGTAAGTTGTTGCCCTGTTTATGTAGAATCCTACTAACCGTTCAGGTCTTCTGGAAGCCCTGGGTTCAACTCTGTTTACTCGCAGGCTTTGGCTCTGGTTGAGAAGGAGACTATGGTTCTCCCTTTCACCACGCCCAATGGCCATGTTCACATCCTCCGTCATCTTCAGCCAGAGGTCATCTACCTCCAGAAGGCTCTGTCTGGAGAAGACGGCAGCACCATCACAACTCTCCAGACCTGGCTTCGTCACGATGTCATCCTCGTTGTTGGGGCTGACGGTGGCTCTGGTGGTCTGGCAGATAGTGAGTCGGAAGCTGAGAGAGCTGGAAAGAGCCAGGAGTGGTGGCAGAGGCCTGAGAGAGTTGGCCGAGGACGCGGCGTTGTTGTCGTCGATAGCACCAGGCTAAACGACGACTGGGCACGCCGAGTTCAGGGCCAGGAGTGATTTATGAACTGGCAGAAGATACCAAGCTTTTGACATTTAGTTATGCGAGCAGGATAGGAACTTATGTAGTTGGAAATACGGGACATGCTGCTTTTTGTTGATGCAACTGTCGAGATTCTAATTGCATGAATATTGACTGAAAGAAAAAAAAAACATATTGCCCGTCTTGGTGATATTTCCCTTTCTGCTTCAACTCTCTCAAATGCCAATCTCTACCTCCCGATGCTGGTTGCCGCGCTCACGTGACCCACCTCACCTTTCGGCGTCGGCCACCTCAGGCCAGGGAACGAACCGCACTCGTGATGCGGCGACTAAGCGTGCAACTTCATCAAAAGAACACCTGACTACCATACAACACTACAGGCTTCTGCAGACGTCTAGACGACCGTATCGATTTATCCTTGACCTCTAATAGATCATCCTTATTGATTTTGAGTTGCGCTGCATTTCACGACCCGCGCCCTCAACTCCGACCCCCTCGGCTCCTCCTACGTAACTCCAGGCGACGTGCGACCAACACCCATCATCGATCAAAGGCATCCCGACCTCGGACCTGGCGTCGCGCCATTGCGAATCCATCATCCATGTTTGCGCCGTGATATAATCACTTTGATTGACACCGATCTGATACCGGCGGCCGAGAGAAGCCGTCTTACCTGCTGCCCCCCGCGGCGCAGCGCGACTTCAACACGATGGCGCCAGTCGGACCTGTTGTCCATCAAAATGTTGCCACAAAAGCCAAACGTCCTATCCCGCCGGGAATCCAGACCAATGGAGTTATATCCTCCTCAAAATCCTCGCCCTCACCGTTGATGTCGGCAAAGAAACCACCTCCGAGCGCGAAGCAACCACCGCACTCCGCCAGCGAGCGGGCTATAACCGCGTCAACCGTGCGGCCCATCAACCGAGCACGCCGAGAAACCGCATCGCAACTCGCAGGCAGGCATTCAAGAAACAGCGCCGGCCTTCGCTCAGCATCCATGGCTGCAGACACAACACCGCATGATGCGGAGCCTCCACCTTATGGTATACCACCCTGCTGACTGACGTCTTGTCCGGTTAGCCGCTAACTTGCCCACAGTGGTTACCGACAGCTACATCCTGAAGAAGTTCGCCGGTCGACCACCATCACTTATCATTCATATGCACCCGACACATTTTCGATTCGATAACCAAGATGGCATGTTTCCGTATAAGTCGCCGATGAAACTGTTCATCGATCACATCCGGAGTCGCACGGTTCCTCACGACCTTCTCCAACATCTTACTGATGCGGGCGTGCCATTCTACGAAGGCTGCCTTATTGTTCAGGTCCACGACCACAAGTCCGTCGCCCAAGCGAAAGATGTCGCCAAACCCACACCAGCCAAGGGGTCGGTGGTGCCGTCGTCCATACACAATTATAACCAATATCTCACGCCTTCCCCCTTTGTCCCTTTTCCCAAGGAAAGTTTGTCTTCGGATGGCAACGTCAAGGGTGGGGATTCAAAGGACAAACCCGCTGAAGAAAAGAACAAGGAAAGCACTGTTGCCGCTCCCGTTCCCGAGGATGTGAAAGGAAAGACGAACAAGCCGAAAGTGTTTACGGTTGTACTGCATCCTACTGCACTCAGCCTTCAGATGGATTTGTTGATTAAGGGTTCTACTCCCAAGGACGGCGACGGCATCTCTGCCATTCCACCTCCAACACCAATGTCCATAGTTCCGCCAACGCCGACTGCCACCAGCATGCCACCACCGGCTAAGCGACAGAAGCGTGAAAAGACGGAACTTGACGGGAGCAACATCCATGCTGCAGAAGGCCAAATTCTACTGGCTACGACTGCACCTTTGATGCTGGAGCCAACCAAGAACATTGAGGAAACGATTGTTCTCCTTGAGGCAATGTCTCATCCCAAGCACTCTGAAGCACCACCGCAGCCCAAGACTCGCAAGAGGACTGTGGCCGAGGTGGCTGCTGATGAAGCCGCAGCCGCTGAGGAGGAACGCTACATGCTCTTTGGTGACGAGCGGTTGTCTTCAAGTGTTGCTGGCGCTCAGAATGGTGGTGTAGCAGACGGAGATGCATCGGGAGGTGCAACGTTTGAGCCAAGATTCGAGAGATTCAAGGTGCTCGCCGATATCAAGCGAGAACACGCCGAGAAGAAGGAACAAGAGAAGCTCAAGCAGCAGGAGAATGACCGAAGACTCCAGCAGCAGAGACAGCAGCAGCAACAGGAAGCGGTCGTATTGGCCCAAAGACAGGCTGCAGAGCAAGAGCGCACTCGACGAGAAGCTGCTGCTAGGGAGGCTCAGCTACGACAAGCAGAGGCTCAGCGGCAAGCACAAGCCCGCGCGGCCGCCTCTACGCCAAGCAACCAGAACAATGCCAGACCCAACACGGCTCAAGCCCAGCATGCCCATCCCCAGAATAACGCAATGGCGAATGGAGTCACCAACGCAGTCAACGGGGCCACACAGAACGCTGTTGCTAATAACCAACAAAACCAGGCCCAGGCTCAGGCCCAGGCCCAGGCCCAGGCTCAAGCACAGGCTCAAGCACAAGCTCAGGCTCAAGCTCAGGCTCAGGTGCAACCCCGTTTCCAGGCCCAGATCACACAACCGCCGGCCTCTTCTCCCATTGCTCGGCAAGGTACTCCTCAAAACATGTCGTCTCCTATGGTCGCGAGCGTTCCGATGCAGCAGACCAACTCTGGAATGGCAGGAAGCCCGCCACGACCAGCCTCGGTTGTCCAGAATGCACCTATGTCGGTGCCCATGGCGCATAACATGTCTTCTAGAGGCAGCCAGCAGAGCCATCCATCTGGGACACCACGCATCCCTCACTCTACGCCTAACATGTCTCATGGCACACCTATCAACCGACCTGCGATGACGTCGACCCCTCGCATGACTCAAGCCAGCCCGCCCCCTAACATGATGGCTCAGAATTCGCAGATGGGACAGGCCATGATGATGAACAACCAGAACATGAACCAGGCGAACCAGCAGGCCATCGCCCAAGTGGCGGCTCACCAACGAGCCATTGCTCAGCAGCAACACATGGCGGCAATGCAGAATGGTGTTAATAACGGCAACATGAACGGCCAAATGTCACCTCAGCAGCAACAACAGATGATGCAGATGATGCAACGCCAGTTGATGTTGCAACAACAGGCGCAACAGTCCCAGGGACAGCATCAGCAAGCACAGCAGGGCAACAACATGATGACCCAGCAACTGGCTCAGCAGTATGCCCAGCAGATCCAGAACATGTCAGGCAACCAGATGCGACAGATGACGCCACAGATGCAGGCTCAATTCCAGCAAATGATGCGCATGCAGCAGCAGGCTAATGGCCAAATGGGTAACAACATGCAAGGCCAGATTAACGGCCAGATGATGAACGGGAACAACGTGAACATACAGGCTCTTCAGGCCATGCAGCAGCAACAGGCTCAACGGCAGGCTCAGGCACAACAAGCTCAGCAGCAACAGCAGCAGCAGAACCAACAACAGCCTCAGCAAGGACAGCAGCAAATGGGTAATAACCCCATCCAGACTCAGATCCAGCACAATGCGCGGGTTATCTACCACCAACTGTTGCAGCAAGCCATTCTCAAGCACGGCTCTCAAGACAGGATCCCAGCGGAGATCAATGAGAAGCTTAAGCAGACCAGCATCTCGCGGGCTCAAAACCTGTTTCAGCAAGGGATGATACAGCGTAGGAATCAGCAGCAGCTCATGATGCAACAGCAGCAGCAGCAACAAATGCAGCAGATGCAACAACAGCAAATGCAGCAGCAACAGTTGCAACAGCAGCAAATGCAACAGATGCAAGGAATGAACAACATGATGGGTCCCCAAGGAGGGATGTGATGAGTGTCGGACAGAGGAAGGACTGGACACGGCAAGCAACAATCTTGATTTGCATGGGCTGAGTTGGAGTTTCGGCCGGGCAGTGTATTTGTTATTTTTTCAAGGGTTCTCTTCGACTTTGGAGTTGATGTTTTATACCCCGCGGAAAGCGTTGAATTCGGATCAAGGGTTTTCAATCAAGGCCATCATCAATGGAATGGATGCGAGTATGGCTCTCACAATTTGGGTGGGCTTGGTCATTAATGGCAAGGAACGGCAATGGATTGGTTGTTGCATGGTGTTTTCGGATATGTTGGGAGATGCGTTTTTGCCAAGTAGTCTTAAAATGGATGCTTTCACGAGTGTATCGACAAGTTTAGGTAATGAGTATAAACGATGAGTTATTCTTTGATCTGCTTCAAACTGTCCAGAGATGCTACTTAGTAGATATCTTGAAGGTTGATGTTGAATGCCAGCGCAGTCGCGTCGAGTGTCACGTGCGTGGAAGTGCCGGCGCAAGATGACACAAGCGCCAAGCCCGAGAGCAAGCTTGGTCATGTCGTCGACGCTAGAGACCCAAACCCGCGATAGCTCAAACTCCAGTCAACGCAACGTGACCATTTCATCACGCATCTGCTCAACGGCACGCGACAGATATTCCTCCGACGGTCCCCTGGTCCTGACAAGGCAGCAGTATTTCCACGGTTCCTTTTCATCCGACTTGCCGCAACGCCCGGCTTCGTCCTTCTTTCTATTGACATTTCTCCTATCTCGACGTCAGGATGCATCGGCCGGAGCTATTCTCATTTCTGCTGCCTCTGCTGGCAACGTCGGTTTACGGCGCAGAGAACCTCGACTGCTCGAATATCCGGGTAGATGGCCAGAAGTTTGACCTGTCCAAGCTCAAAGGCGCGCACTCGGTTGTCACGACCCTCCTCGAACCCAGCACTATGGAGCACCACAACACAACATACACATTGGACGTGTGCGGACCTCTAGAGAAGAAGGGGGCAAACAAGTGCCCCAACGGCACGAGAGGTATGTACCTAGCTTGATACTTGGGCCGGAAGCCCGTGGCTGACTGATGGCAGTGTGCGCCGTCACTCATCTTCTTGGCAACGACACCAAAGGCGAGTCTGATACCATCATAAAGGTGGCAGCCATAGCGGGTAACCTCGAGAATGCCGGCGGCTCCCGATTCGACGTGACTCCTACAAGACTCAAGACGAGCGACTCAAATTCCGACAGACAAAAGGAGGGACTTCGGCTGGTCCTCGGTGGTGGAAAGTATCCCCTCAAGGGCAAGGCCCCGTCAAAGGAGATAACGGATCAAAAGGCCATTATCGAGTTCCTCTGTGACCCGGACAAGGAGGGCACCGAAGGAGAATGGGTCTGGGGGGAGGGAAGCAGCAAGCTCAAGACCCGAGACGATGAGAAGAAGGAGGGCGATGACAAGGAAAAGGAGGGCGATAAGGACGGTGATAAGGACGGTGAGGAGTCTACAATTGAGCACCAGCTCAAGCACGACAATGCTACCCTTATCTGGGACAGCTATGGAAGAGAAAAGGATGTTGATGTCCTGCGCCTGACGTGGTACACCAAGTACGCCTGCGAGAGCCAATCTGAAGGTGGCGATGGTGACAGCAGCGCCCACTGGGGCTTCTTTACCTGGTTTATCGTCATGTGAGTATCTCGAGTCGGTTTTCATACCACACTGACACTTTTTTGCAGCGCTTTCCTAGGCATCGCCGGCTACCTCATCTTTGCATCCTGGATCAACTTTACGCGCTACGGCGCCCGAGGCTGGGATCTCCTCCCCCACAGCGACACCATCCGCGACATCCCCTACCTACTCAAAGACTGGATCCGTCGGGTCCTCAACACCGTGCAGGGAACCGGCAGTCGAGGCGGATACAGCGCTGTCTAAGCATAGACGCGTGTTTGCTTTTTCATACTTCATTTACACCGAGGTGAAATGGCCTATCCTGGCCTGTTAGGGAGGGATTTGGTACGGCGCTTCAGGCAGGCTGGACAAGCTTGCTCTCTGGTTGGAATTGTATACATAGTGTGGTGATTTTTCTATCGTCATGGGCTCGGGGGTTTCTTCAACATGTAATTGGGTGTTTAGATTCAGATTCAGAGAGGCAATGCAGTGCTGGGTTTGTGGCCTGGTTGTTTTATGCCGGGCATGCGGTATTTACAGTCTGCCGATAGGTGTATTGAACTGTTTAGACCAGGAGTGATGGGATTCTTGTCATTGTTATGGTATAAGCCATGACGCATAAGTCTGCCATGACTATTCGGCCCCAGTTCCAAGGTCCGGAACTTGCTCCGAGGTTCACGATAGAGGAACTATGACTGAGTTCAAGTACCGCAAGTCAAGACGCAACCGAGGTCCCCCACGGGTATTCTTTTTCCTAAAGAACATGGATCAGACAAAACATGGATTAGACCTGAATCATACTATATCCCTCTATCCCACGAAAAAGAACGGGATGACTAGACCAAAACGTGGGTATAAGCTCCGTCCAAAATGGGTCCCCCCCCCTCAGCTAAAGCGCGCGGGATGCAGACAGTTCGCCATGACTCTAAGTATGCAAGAGACGACGAAAAAGGGAATGATTCCAAATAATGAGCCAATTGGATCCCTGTCGCTCTTTGACTCTATTGCTCCCTGTGCCTGGGTGAGTCGAATATGTGAGCTGCGATAGCGGAGGGTGTTTTTTTTCTTTTATCGATAAGATCTATAACCACAAATAATTCTCAATCCCCCTCCAAACCCCTCTACCACTTCAACCAACATTCTCTCTACCTTGTTTAGACGATAGAATCCTACGAGGAAAGGAATTCAATCAGTTACAATGGCTTTCCGACTTCCTGCACGATGCCGATTGGCGTCCATCGCCGCCGCCGCGTCTCGCCCTCGGATCACCTACCGAGCCATCTCTTCGCTTCCCAACGCCGACCCCTCGTCCGAGTCCAAGAGCGCCGCCATCGTCAATGAGCACGCGCCGTACATGGTTGCTACATATGCCCGTCCTCCTCCTGTTTTCGTCAAGGGTGAGGGTTCGTGGCTTTGGGATGCGGAGGATCGCAAGTTTTTGGATTTCACCGCCGGTATCGCTGTCAATGGCCTCGGACATTGCGATCCCGAGTTTACTAGGCTCTTGACTGAGCAGGTATGTTTCAACAACAATTGATCAACGACATGACACTGACTTGTGTGTGATGTAGGCCAAGACTCTTGTTCACGCTTCCAACCTCTACTACAACCCCTGGACAGGCGCCCTCTCCAAGCTCCTCGTCGAAAAGACCCTCGAGTCGGGCGCCATGCACAACGCCGCCTCCGTATTTGTCTGCAACTCTGGTTCCGAGGCCAACGAGGCCGCCATCAAGTTCTCCCGCAAGGCCGGCAAGATTACAGACCCCTCTGGCGAAAAGGTCGAGATTGTTTCCTTTAAGAATGGCTTCCACGGTCGAACCATGGGTAGTCTCTCTGCTACACCCAACCCTAAGTATCAGGCGCCTTTTGCGCCCATGGTTCCTGGGTTCAAGGTCGGGGATTATAATGATGTTGAGGGTATTAATGAGCTTGTTACTGAAAAGACTTGCGGTGTTATTGTTGAGCCTATTCAGGGTGAGGGCGGTGTTACACCCGCGACGGAGGAGTTCCTCGTCGCTCTCGCTAAGCGCTGCCGTGAGGTTGGCGCTGTGCTCATCTACGACGAGATTCAGTGCGGTCTCGGCCGAACGGGCACTTTCTGGGCTCATGGCAATCTTCCTAAGGAGGCTCACCCAGATATCCTCACTACTGCCAAGGCACTCGGCAACGGATTCCCTATCGGAGCGGTGCTCGTGACACAGGATGTCGCCGATAAGATGAAGGTGGGCGACCATGGAACCACCTTTGGCGGTAACCCCCTCGCCTGCCGACTAGCGCACTACATCGTTGGACGTCTCTCCGACAAGCAGCTCCAAGCCTCAGTGACAGCCAAGTCAGACGTCTTCCGACAGCGTTTCACCAAGCTCCAGGAAAAGTACCCAGAGCTAGTCAAAGAAGTCCGCGGCCGCGGTCTCATCCTCGGTCTCCAACTCTCCGAGGACCCTACACCCATCATCAAGGCTGCTCGCGAGAGGGGTCTCCTCATCATCACAGCCGGCACAAACACGCTTCGATTCGTGCCGAGCTTGACTGTCACGGATGAGGAGATTACCAAGGGTCTGGATATCCTTGAAGCTGCCATTGAGGCGACCCGGTAAAAGAGGATGGAAAGCTCGGTGTTGGAGGTGTTGGATATTTTTGAGTTTATTATTCTTGGTTCTGTTTGGCATTGGTTAAGATTTGGGTTGAGGAGCGTAAAAAGTAAGGTTAGATAATAAGACAGATACCATTCACTTACTGTCTTGCAGACGTGTGGCTTAAGAAAGGCCCGACTTGATATGACCTGGTATTTAAACCCTCGCTTCCTCCTCATTGAGCTGCTTTGTGTTATTCCCTTCAACATCAGCGACCCATGGAGTCCCCTACAGATGGTCTAGGAGCATTGTCTTTTTAACCAGCACCACTGTCGATGGATTCTATTTCCCTTAGTACCTGTTCTTTTCAACATAGCTGCGGCGAAGTCGCTTTGCGTCGTCGTCACCATCGTACGGTGTGGCTTGTGTTTTGGGACAATCTGCTCCTGTTCGGTGAGCTATGATGAAGCAGCCTTGTAAGGCTCTGAGCTCATTTAACTTGATAGGTTGAGATATTCAAGTGAAGCTCAACTTCATCAAAAGGTGAAGTGCAATACATTCACGTAAAGTGTTCAAGTCCAAGATTGCAAAAGAAGTAACCAAAAAGTCATCCAGATGTCAATTCATGCATGGCTGTATATGTCCGCAAACCCCAACTAAACCAAAAGCAATGCTGTGCAAAAATCATACCGCACGACGCCAGAGCCTTGATCCTCACACCGAGTGATCGATCATGTCCTCTATCCCTCATCTTATCTAGCAAATAGCATGAGTCTTGCCAGTCTTTCCCTGAAGCGAATGTTGCTCGTTCTATGCATGTTAGTGAATATCCTTCAGTGATAGAAATAGAAGTAAGCTTACCGAGTAGACAGGGTGGCCGTGCTTCCCCCGGCCCATGGAGCTGACGTGGTTCTTGATGTATTCTTCCCTCTTGCGGATGGACTCTTGGTCTGTCTCCTTGAGAAGACCGTGGCAGAGCTTGATATCGGCGATGAGAGAGTCGCAACGGGTCTTTGTGAAATCCTCACGGACAACGACACGGAGCATCTTGACGCCCGAGTTAGGGGCCATGGTGTAGGCGGGTACGACCCATCCTCGGGAGCGGAGGTGATGAGCGAGTGCGAACTCGTCGTAGTAACGGTCGGGGTCGCCGCCCTCCTCTGTAGTTCGGAAGCGGAAGGCCACGAGAGGAAGACCGGCACCTGAACGTTCTGACATGATGACGAAGCCGAGGTTCTCGAGTGTCTCGGTCAGGTAGTCGGCCGTTCGAGTCAGGTTGCTCATGATGGCGCGGTAACCATGCTTACCCAGACGGATGAGCTGGTAGTACTGGCCAATGACCTGTGAGGCACCCTTGGAGAAGTTAAGGGTGAATGAAGACTGGTCGGCACCAAGGTAGTTGATGTTGAAGACCAGTTCTTGAGGGAGATACTCGGGGGATCGCCAGATGACCCAACCGACACCGGGGTAGACGAGACCGTACTTGTGGCCAGAGACGTTGATGGAAATCACCTTTTCACATCGGAAGTCCCACTCAAGATCGGGGACGACAAAGGGAGCGACGAAGCCACCGCTAGCAGCATCGACGTGAATAGGGACGTCCATGTTCCGCTCGACGAGGAGGTCGTTGATGGCCTTGATATCCTCGTACTCACCAGTGTAAGTGGTACCGAGGATACAGCACATGCCGATAGTGTTCTCATCACACAGATCAACAGCCTCATCAGGGTCCATGACAAAGCGCTCAGGTGTGCAGTAAACGAGCTTCTCCTCAATCTCAAAGTATCGAGTGGCCTTTTCCCAGCAGACCTGAACGGCAGAGGACATGACAATATTGGGGTGCTCGGTGCTCTTGCCCTCGGCGATTCTGCGGTTCTTCCAACGCTTCTTCATGGCCAGGACGCCCAGCATGATGGCTTCTGAAGAACCGACGGTGGATGTACCGACAGATGTGCCTGGAGGAGCGTGGAAGAGGTCACCAATCATATTGACACATCGGTTCTGGATATCGGCTGACTGAGGGTACTCCTCATAGTCGATAAAGTTCTTGGAAAAGGACTCTGACATGAGCTTTTCAGCTTCATCTTCCTGTAAGTGCGTGTGTTAGTGAGCTATGCAGTGACGTTTGCGATGGTGGAGTTGTGGCTTGCGTCTCCCCCCCAGAGCCAAGAGAGCCAAGACGTGGGACCGGCTCCCGCGGGCGAGTGGGGGGAACACATGCATTGGCGTGAGACGGGAGCTGTGCTAGCACGGAAGAGAGAAGCCGAAGGGAGGAGTAAAACGTACCATGTAAGTGGTGACGAAAGAAGCGAGGCTTTATTACCAAGTTAGTTATTTCAGCTGTGACAGAAAACATGCAGGTTGTGCTTACTTGAGCATGGGGTTGTTGTCGAGGCTCAGATCGTCCTTGATCATGCGATACGCGATATCGCGGGGCATCTCGCACTCTGGCATATGATGCCGGGGGAGGTCCATGCCGGCAAAGCGGGATCCATAGACGCTGGTGGTGAACTCATCCTGGTAGCTTGCCAGCTGCAGGGGAGGTCTCCGGGAAGCGCGGGAGCTCGTGGATTTCACCGAGGCGGCGTCCGAGTCGTCTCGGGCGCGGACGACAGAGAGGTGAGCCATGCTGTCGATGTAGGAGGGAGTAACGGCACCGTTGTTTCCGTTGGACGTTGGGTTGTGGTGACCGTTGGAGAAGTAGCCGTTGGAGTGGCCGTTTGTCTTGATGAGGTTTCCCTCGTCGTCTGTCTCGATCACGGCAGGTGAAGGAACCTCGTTAGGTTCCGTATTTTCGACAAGACTCATGATGGAAGAAGAAGAAGAAGAAGAGAGGGGAAAAGAAGAGGGGAAGCTCTGGAGATAGGTACAGCAAGGTAGCTGATTGTTTGCGTATGTGTGGCGTAGGGTTAGGAACTCTATCCGATGACGGCAAGCCGCAGATGGGTAGTGGGGGATGACAAGTCAGTTAGAAAGTGACTGAAGAAGAATTGTGTGCCTGGATTGGAATGCTAAGAGCGGATGAGAAGGAAATCAAGACTGAATGTGTGGACGAGCCATGGACTTTTTAAACAAAAAAGGACTCAGCTCAGCTTAGAAGGAGGAGGGAAATAATACGCAACGGGGAAACGAACAGCAGCAGCAGCATGAGTGAGAATGGGTATGGGGCAAGGCGCTGTTGACCGTCGTCGTGCCTTGCCTGAACCCGACCGAGTCTCTCCGTGCTTCGAGGCCATCCCAGACCATAGAGTCAACTGTGCGCAATAGATCCATGTCCCAGTAAATCCATTCATTGCCAGAGTACCTAAAGTCCCTGTAGTACCGCTCGTACAGTTACCGTCCCTTCTACCGCGCCACCAACCGCTGAGAGATACCCCCAGAATACATGACAACTACATGAGGACTGGCTCACTTTTTTACTCTACCGGACAACCATTCGCCGGGGGGGATCAAGGACCCATGTCTCCCGCAAACTTGTCGGTGATATTGGTTGCTTTTGGGCTGACTTGGGCCTCTAAAACGACACACACACCTACGCCTACGCCTTACCTTGCCGTCCAATTCAGTCTCTTCTCTTCTCGTCCCATATTCTCGCTATGCTTTAGACCGAAATCCCTCATATTCTTTTTTTTCACTCTCTTCTACTTTCGGCCCGTGGCGGGCGGGCGGCCTCTATCCCCAGCAAAACGCCCCAACCCCCTTCGTGTCGGCTCACCTCACCTCACCTCACCCTCACCTTATGCCGACCAACCCAACCCCTTTGGGTTCACCCACGCCCCCCGGGGACTTGATGCCGAAAGAGGATTACGGTATCTCTCGTTTCGTTCTTTTGACGAAAAAACATGCGCTCTTTTTTTTGTATGCGTTTCGGCTTCTGGTCTCCGGAAAGCCGCAAGGGTCGGTGAAGGACGCATTGCTAGGGTGTCCTCAAGGTAAGAGAAGGTGGCCGAGCATCCGATTTCCTCCAACTGGGATTTGTCCTTCTGGAAACAAGCCCCGGGTCAAAGGGGAAAAGACCCATTAGAACGTGTCATCATCGCCGCTCAAGTTGTACGTAGTAGTTATCGTCCATCGAAAGACCTGTCCAGGCTCCATGCCCCCAAGGATGTGATCCCATTTGGCGATGGTCGATGGGGGTTCTGTGACATACTACATAGAACGGAGCATAAAGAGATGTATCTGCATCGCCCCCCCTTTTCCCCAGCTCCGAGTCGGTGTGAGATGGGGGGATGGATGAGACGGATGTTGTGCTTTCTTCCATCTGGACGGGCGCATCTGGCGGGCGCTTCAACCTCGCAATGTGGGCACATCTACACGCTTCTATCTCGTGTTTTCTTACCTTCCAATACCCTCCAATACCCTAGACAACTTCTTGTTCAAGACCAGGCAGCATTCACGGACAAGAGATCCTCTCCAGAGTTCCCAATGCTCTGGAACGACCTGCAGTGCAGAGGCGCCCCTTGCACTCACCCTTGGGCCCGCTCACCCCATATCTGTAGCATCAATGACGCAAGTTTGCAGAGCTCATGGTTGAGTCGATGGTCTTTTTCTCTTGCTTTCTTTTTCGTACCTCTTTTCTCCTGATACATCATCCCCTCAAAACTCTCCTCAACAGAGTTTATTCATGACTCTTTGTCTCCTCAAATCAGCAATCGTCCCATAAATACAGGTACCAAATTCGTCTACTACGAAGTACAGGGCTGAGATGGGAAATATCGGGCACGGCAGCCCGGGGCAACAAGGCCAACCTCGCGGCCCAATCACGGAGGTTGCCGGCCGGCCGGCGGGGGACCCACCGGGGGTGTGAGCCGCCGAATGGGCAACATGGGTTATCGACGGGTTTACCTCTCTCTCTCTCTCTTCACTGACCTCACCTTGGCCTGTTCTTTCTTTCTCACCGCGGTATCGAACAGGTAGAGACTCTGTTTGACCTTTGCGGAAGCGCATCTCTCCCGCAAGACCCATACGAACTAATACTGTAAGAGATGGTCTGTCTGTCTGTCAACAAAACGCCAACACATCAGTATCAAATCGTAACAAATCCACATTAAACACATCTCTTAAAATAACATTCCAAGTTAATTCTACCACGTAGTTTAAAGTATCAAGTAGAAATCTACTCATCCAAACGAATGAAGAAAAAAGGGGTGCCTTGTTTCTCCGTGAGGTGCTTTACATCCCGAATAACCTGACCATTTCCAAGTGGCGTGTCTTTTTTTTTTTTTTCCAACCGTCCGCAAATCCGTTTCCGCATTGAGAGGCATCGAAGAAAAGGAACAGGACCTTAAATCCCTATACCGTACAGAAAGAGGTAGAAAATGTACTCCCCACAACCCAATCGGCCACCTCCCCGTTTGAGTCCCACCCCCAAGTTGGTGATGTTGCCTTGTTCTTTTTGCCTTGACCGGGGAGCCCGTCCTCACCGAGAATCAAACAACCCCTGACATCTGACGCAACGACCGCGCCCCCTTTTGTTCTCGGTACGTAGACAACTTTGCATTGATGATTTACACGTGCGTCTCCCCAAATCCCATTAATAGCCTGAAGCAATTCACACACACCCCTTGATCCCCCAACCACGGCGTTTCCGTCTGCCTACCCCGGTTAATAACACCACTTGTTCCCGTTTTCCCGCGACGGTCCGTCCGGTTTTCAATGTCCGCGAACCAATCTCGTACTTACTAGATCAATCATTCCATCTGCTGTTTTTCGCTTTTCGTCCCTGTTTTGAAAATCCTGGGGGTTATACAAAAGCGGTCAAAAACTGTTGAGAAAGAGATGAGACGTAACAGTCAGGGGCCGTTGACTCGTGTGTTTCCAGACTGTATGCTCCCCTCGTCGTTTCAGCTCGTCTGGAATTCTTCTAGAAGCACATACTGCTTTTAGCTCACCGAGCATTTTCACCTGCGTTATCATAATGATCTACAGGACATACCCGTCTCCTAGGTCAAGACTACTGTCGTACATGCCCAATCATACCCAGCCGTGTCAGCCATTCCCGTAAGGGTCTCCCTTCTTTCTCTAACTGCATAAACGTGCTAAGCTACTTGTCGTGTCTTCGTGTAACCTTTGAAAGGTACTGTATATACATCCATGCCCTTCAACAGAAATCGTCAATCTCTCCAGCAACCCTCCCTAGCCATGTATGTAGCTTGGGCCTCCAGACATTCCTTGGCTCCATAAATCGTTTCCCCCCGACGCAACCCGGACATCAATCAGGTTACGCATCATCCCGCTGCATGAACATCTCACCTCGACATCTAACCACCATGGCAAGATCCCATCCTCGGCGCCCGCAACTTCGTGTCCGAGATCCAACCTCTTGGACCCTCGCTGAGCAAAGCCTTACCTTGCCCAGCTTCCATGTTCCGAAATGGCCAATCTCGGGAACCCACCTGGCCTCTGCTTCAGTCGTCGTCTCCCATACCCATCCCCGTCAGCCCGCTCGCCAGTCCCTGCATCCGTCGCCCTAGTAGATCGTCGGAGCTGTTGAGCTTGACGAGACTCTTGTTCTTGTTCTTGCTCTTGCTAAGACTCTTCTCCCTCTTCCGACGAATCCCGTTCTTCCCGTTCTTTTCCCCATTCACCTGTCCATTCGGCAATGCCCGTGGTGTCGTGTTTCCACTCTCGCTATCATCACCCTGTGCTGGTGTCGAGTATTGCTGCTTCGCTTGAGGCGGCGTCTGCGTTGAGTTCCTCCTCTGGTTCATCTTTGTCATGCTAATCTCGAGAGGCTTGTCTTCCTCTCCACTTGACTCTGTCCGCAGATGCCGTCCCTCGTCTCCATTGAGTCCGAAGCCATTGGATCTAGCCCTATCTCGTTGAGACCGCCTCACCTTTTGCAGTCTCATAGCCTCGGCGTGCTCAAAGAGTTGATCAAACCAGTCGATACACCTCTCAAAGTGTCTCCAGGCTGGCGGATATACAGTCGGGAACTGCATAAAGCCATGCGACGTTCCAGGGATCAGCATCACCTCGGCTGCATCCCGATCATTGAACTCCGCCTCCCTGTAATCCCCACGGCCTCTTGCTGCAGATTGGTCCTGGGCGAACGCCGCCTCCTTGGCTCGCCGCAGTCTCCCCGCAAAGATGACGGTGTCGTCAACCAGCGGATCTCGCTCGCCAGTCATAAAGTACGTCTTGGGAAAGTCGACCAGCAGGGCCTCGGGTGCCAGCACAGGGCTCAGGAGGTAGTCCTGCGAGAAATCGGGTCGGTTATGCGCCCCAATGTACAAGATGATCATGGCCCTCATCATCTCAGGGGTGAGGACCCTGTCGTTAAAGTACGAGATCATTGACGATGTAGCGAGCCTCGTCTTCATAGGCTCAACTTGGTGAGATGTGTGCTTTCCGTTCGGCTCCGGAGTCTCCTTCGGCATACTCAGAGACCGAGGTCCAACGTGAGAGAACTCGGGGTGGGGACTTCGAGGCCCTTGAGTGTTTGCGATCAGAGCTTCTTGAGCTGTCAACACACTCAGCTTAGGTGGCGGTGGTGAACCATCCTCTTCATCATCAGAGTGGTGAGGTGTTCCCACGAGATCATTATACTGCATGCTCTTTCGACGCATGATGGTGCGATTCGTTCCTCTCATCTTGCGATCTCGAATCAACGACATTTGCTCATCTGTCATCCAGTTGCCGATATTCATATCCAAAGCAGGATAGAAGCAAACCAACCCATCTGGGGCTGGCAGCTCGGCTCTTCCCGAGGGTCTACGGAACGCTGGATGTCTTGTCTCAAGAATCATGAGCGTTGCCGCAACAGCGAGGTTTCCTCCAGCACTGTCCCCTGTAATAATGACTCGGGGGACTTCTGTTCCAGGTAGGCCTACACATCTGCCTTTGGTGTTTACGATAGTAGTGTAAACGTCAAAGCATTCGTTTATGGCATAGGGGTACGGAAACTCGGGAGCCTTTTTGTAATCAAGACTGAGGACAGGCAATCCCGACTTTGCTGCCCAGGAGAACAACTTGTCGTCGTTGCATCGAGGATCCATGGCAACGAAACCACCGCCAGGAATATCCAGGATCAACCTGTCATGACGCTCCAGCTCTGCCAAAGGTCCATCATAGTATAGCCATGCCAGCACGGGCTCCTTGTAGTCACTATCGGCGGGTCTCGGAATTCGGATCTGCCTCGGTGGCCAACGCATGAAACGGGGACGCATGAGCCCCTGGAAGAAGCTCAGATATGGGGACGTGCCCTTGTTCCAAGAGACGCGGAGGTGTTCGACGGTAATCATGCCCCTGACCTTGCGGACCTTTTCGTCGGCCTTTTCGGCGGCCACAAGGTAAAAGAGGGAGAAGACTATGCTAGCCAGGTCGCGCAGCCACTTGGACCGGATCTTCATTGCCGTCCAGAAACCAGCGTCCAGGGCAGTGAGGACCCATGTGGCGCGGAAGTAGTTGGCATCGTACATGTTGGCCATAGGCTCCGGGCTAGCCAAGCCGACAAGGGCGCTGAAGTTACGGGCGGCGTATAGGTAGAGCATGGTGATGACAAAGGTCTGCCATGCCGTGAGTCGCTTAGAAAAGACCCTAGAGAGCATCTTGGCGCCGGGAGGACCATGCTTGTGGCCCCTGTGGTACGTGTTAGCCGACAGTCGCGTGATATTACCCCACGGGGAGAGTAGGGAGCTGACGTGCTTACTTGACGAGGTAGGCAGACCAAAAGGTCAGGACGGCGAGGACCTGGAGACGTCGGGACTTGGCCGAGGGCCGCCCGAGGACGTGATCTATCATGATGACCAGACCAGAGTTTGATTTATCGTAGGTTTATCAGATGTCGTCGGTCGAATCTTCGGGGAGCTTTGATGACGAGACAAAGAAGGATCAAGAGAGGTCCAGGCGCATGTTGCTCGGGGTGGGAGAATCGGCCACGTTCACATGAAAGAACGATAACACGAGTCGACGTGGTCCAGACACGGAAGACAGGGGATAAATAGCTCCGAAGCCTCGGTCAGAGACGATAATACGAATCGAGATGTGGTTCTTGTAGTTGGACGATGAAGCGAGGTATAAGAACAGTCGAGAGGTGAGATTCAACTCAAAGAAGACACAAGAAGCATGAAAGAGGAAGACAAGGAGAGAGAAAAAAAAAAAAGAACAAGGCAAAAAATAAAATCAGCTGCGCCATCTTCAATTGACATTGGTTCCATCGTCTTGTTCTACCAGGCTCGATTCGGCCGTACAAGCCGACGACTCGTGACTCGTGACATTAACGTTCCAGGTTTGAGTTGGAGCTGACTGACATGTGAAAGTGGAATGGAAAGTGTCAGACCAAAAAAGTTGGAGTCGTCGACGAAACGCGGGGGACTTTGTGGGGCGTGATTGGGTCGTCATGACGTCGCATTGTCCGAAGCCCCGAGATAAGTTCAACTGCTTCTAGAAGGGCGTCTGAGGAAAGCATGAATTGAGTATTTTTCTGTCTGTCCTCGGGGAGATAATCTACGTGCCTGACGCTTCTCTTACGAGGCCAAAGCCTCCTCCTTTGTCACGACTCGTAATCCAGGCTGAAAAGGATCAAGGTAAGCCTCGATTCCCCCGACGGTAAGGAATGCATGGCATGGCGCTGCTAAATGCAGGGCACATGATTAATGGCTTGTGGCGGCACGTGTCTGTTCCCCGCAGATTCATAGCCTAGCACCCCGGTGAACATATCATGGGGTACTCTAACATTGGAGAGTCTGTTGATGGAGAATTCTTTTGAGTATATTGACAGACGCAGTGTAACCAGGCCTTTTCGTTGTTGTCTTGAGAATTTCTCGCAGTATATATTGCTTGGTTGATGTATGATCACTGTACTCGTACATGTTGATGTACCCATGTTAAGCGGGAGAGACAATGGTCAATGGTGGAACACTAGACTCTTGAATAGTAGCTGCAATAAATCAGAGGGTTA
Organism: Fusarium sp. MBC 438; assembly: GCA_030779245.1. Taxonomy (NCBI): domain Eukaryota; kingdom Fungi; phylum Ascomycota; class Sordariomycetes; order Hypocreales; family Nectriaceae; genus Fusarium; species Fusarium sp. MBC 438. The sequence continues at coordinate 147,817 of JAPFTB010000036.1, forward strand.
TTATGTTTTACTTGGTGGCTTACGAAATATTCGATAGCATTCACATGGCTACGCTTAGTTGCGGCACTTGGTCAACTTCGTTCCCTGCGCGCATAGGTATAGGGTGACGATGGTCTCGGCTGAGCACTAACGTCAAGAAACTATGGGTAGGGGAAGACGATCAAAAGGTATGGATTGTTGGATAAAGGATAAATATCGAAACATTCTGGCTGTTCCTGTTTGCTAATCTCTGTAAGCCCAACATGAGGTTGTAATGCATGACGGGTGAATGTATTCGGCCTCCTTCTGAGCACGATGAACCCGGAGAACAAGACCAGCACCGCCGACATTGGGAGAGTACAAGCAGAACGATCTGACCGAGGGCTTCTCTCATACCAATTGATTGAAGAAAGGGCGAAAAAAAAGCACCCAACACAAAAAGAACATTTGCTCCGAGAAGCAAAAAATGGAGACTGAGGGATTTGAACCCCCGACCTTCTGCAAGCGCCGACGAAGATGCAAAGCAGACGTGATTCCCCTACACCAAATCCCCTGTTATTGAGTGATGCTCGGGCCTCAAAATTCAACTCATGTGCTCGAGCTCCCACTCTCTGGCGACGCATCACGATTAATACCCTTGAGCTGTCATGGTCTTGAAAGCTGATACGACATGTGTCGATTTGACTATTCTAAGTCTTGATTCAATTGCTGATCACCTGGAACGTGCCCTGTGTTACTGCCTTGGTTCTATGAACAAGTCGGACCGAGTTATGAGAAACACTTACAGGGTCAGTTCAGCTGAAGCAAACAACACAATTTAGACGTACACCGAGAATTGTTCCGGAATAACTGGACCTAGAAGTATTGAAGATTACAGTGATTCTCTATTTTAATTGTGTCGGCTCGATGACATACATCCGAAACAGTGGCTCTGATCTCATTTACCATCACCACTCTCGGATTATCAATTTTAGAGCAATCACTGGCTTAATTCAACACGACTCTAATGGTTTCAATTAATCACACAGATCTCTCTGTGCGAAAAGGTAAACTGCCACATCCAGGGTTCCCGCCCCTAACACTTTTGTTTCTCTTCATGTATCAACCATCACTTAGAGGTTGCCGGCAACAAAGTCGGCAGCGGCCTGAGCATCCTGGCCGTACTGCAAGTGAGCAGCAGTAATGACAAAAGAACCGGAGCAGACGCTATCTCCAGAGCGGCAAAAGACCTTGCAGCGCCCCTCGTCAATGCCCTGGAAGCTCTGGGACTTGACTAGTTCACCATATTAGCCTCTGTCTTCTCTATTCTGGGTTGAAAGAACACTTACAGGGGTCGCCAAAGGTGACGACGGCGGCAATCTTGCTGGTTGTAGCAGCGGGGAGGGTCTTGGCCGCGTTGTGAACAAGCATGGCTCCTTGGGAGTAGCCCGAGAGAACGACCTTGGTGTTTGGGCACTTCTTGTAAGCCTGCTCAACAACCGCCACCCTATCTCGGAGTTAGACTTGTTTCTGCCACAACTCCAAAGACTAGCCACTTACATCTTCTTGCCGCCGTCAGAACCAAGATCCATGATACCCGCGATGCTGGCGGGGTACTCGACGCCCTGAACAGCGAGCTTATCGCTGCCAATCTCCTTGGCGAGGGCCTGGAAGAAGGGAGGACCCGCGACACTGCCGACGTTGCCCATCTCCGAGGTGCCACGGGCAAAGATGACGGTCACGTCCTTGCAAGCGCCCTCGAGGCCGTTCTGCGTAAAGCCAGAAAAGCCGCTCTGTCGGGCCGCTAGGGGGCTTGCGGCGGCAAAAGGCGCGAGGGCGAGGAGGATGGTCTTTGTGAAGGAAGGCATTTTGTGATTTATGTAGCTGTCGAAGCGAAAGGAAGTTTTAGACTAGAAACGAATGTGGTCTGAAAGAAGCGAAAGTAAAGAAAAGGTTGAATTGGATTGTTGAGATTGTTTACTACCAGCATGCCTTCGGTCTTATATGCATTTTCATCCTACAACGCTCAAGCCTTTTCCTCCATCATCCCAACCCTGATATCATGACAAGTTCATCCAAACTCATGTTGAGTCCGCAAGCTCTTCCCAAGAAGGAAATCTTTACGAATTCCCCATCAACCTCTCACATTTCAGCCCTGCCAATAACCACCCCAGTCTTTAATGCAGATTGAATAACTTCCCTGGTTGAAGAGTCTAAAAGTGGTTCAATCCCCTGGTCGTGGCGTGGGGCCATATCATGGTGAAACGGGGGGCGGCGTTGCCAAGAGGGTCTGATGAAACGGCGGCCTTGGGGGCTCGAACTGAGATTGAAACGACGTCTGTCGGTTTGGATGTGAATATTTGTGCGTTTCTGTTTCATACAAAATGAAAGAGTCCTGGACTATCTTTTGCTTCAATGGCAGCGGGAGATCCACGCCGAGGTAACATTCTTGGCGGGACGTTGAGATGGGACCGGCCTCACCGGCGCGCTCTTGACGAAATCATCTCATGATTGGAGCCATGTCATGTGAAAGAAACAAAGAACAGGGAGATTCAAGGTAACATGCATCTGTATAAAACAGCCTTTGATCGATATTAGTTAATAATTGCCGTGTACAGTGCCTTTTCGGGCTAGCCATTCGAGGACGCATAGCTCACCATACAACTATGGTAGTTCACTCTATGAAAAGTTCCTTGAAAAGAAGTATGCCCTGATGTTATGATTCAGGAAGGAAAGAATGCAAGGAGAGCATCTATCAAACCTCTACTTAATATTCAGAAAGATGTAGCAGTGACATGTCCACTCAGAAACCCGTCGCTCCCATTCACAGCCTACCCATGCTATTTATGCAACAATTTGTACGTGCCAAGTCAAGTGAACTCTCACTCCTCCACCAAACTCCGTTCTTTCGGAGTTTTGCACTCTCTCAAATCCCGGTTTAGGATGTCGACTTGGTCGAGTCATCCTCCTTTGCTGGAAGACTCTCGGCAGCGTCTTCAGCCTTCTGCTCGGCAAGCCGGACACTGATACCGGCGTGTTGAGCATAGACCCGTAGACCGATAACGCACACGGGATTCCATGGCTGCTTCTTGCGCTGCTTTCGAACTGAGCTGTCGTTGCTGTCGTCCTGATCTGAATCATCATCGTCAGATCCCGGCTCGTATTCCGACTCTGTGTCTGAACTGTCTGAACTGTTGGCCTCCTCGGAATGACCTTCAGTGGATGGTGTTGAAACGAGCTTCGACTCCGTACTTTGGCTTGTTGCGATTCTTTCCATCAGGGGCGGGCTTGAGTCCTGCGAGGGCCTTCGTGACTCTCCTTCCTTCTTCTCTTCGACATTCTCCCAGGTTTCCTTGTCCGATCCAGTCGGGGTGTCAGACTTGGCCTGGTCTTCCACAGGGTCCTTGAACATGTCGTCAGGCCAGAACCCAGGTGTCGGAATTCCCGACGTTGACAAACTTACCTTTCCTGACCCACCACTTACCTTCTCCAGGATCGCCTCGTCGTTGCTTTCAACTCCCTTGGTCTTCTCGCTCATGCAACTGTAGTACTCAGTCTTCTTCAGGACCAATGCCTCCTCGATTTTTCTCCTTGCGTCGTCCTTTTCTTTCTCCTCCTTCCGAACCATCTCCTGCTTCCGGCTACTCTCCAGCTTTTCCTTCTTGTCATTCTCTCGCTTTTTGCGAATAGCCTCGTCCTCGTCCATAATTCCTCCCTTGGCATGCGCAAGGTCATGCAACAGTCCGACTTGTTGAAGCTTCCGGGGTTTCTTGTCTGCAGCTATCTTCACAACCTTCTGGACTGTAGGCCTAAACTCTGCGTGCTGGGCAACAATCTTGGGAATGACTTCGTAGGTCCCTGGCTCGAGTTCGACCTCGCAGTTGGTTGACCGTGCACTAGCTCTATGGGTTGCTCGTGTCTGACAGATTGGCGTGGCATCATCAACAGATTTGAGAAGAAACTGAAGAAGGAACTTATACTGTCCTTCGAGTCCTTCGAAATATCTCTTGTCAAGCTGATTGTGGTTAGTATCCAGTAAGAACTGTTGGTGAAGGGGAACCCACCTGTGATAGGGTGATGACCACAATGCCTTCTTCTTTAACCTCTATGATAAACTTCTTCTTGAGGTAGCCAGAAAGCCATGGAACATTGACGCTTGTCCACTGTTGAGCTACAGTCCATCGCTTATCAAAGACTCGGGTCCGATGGATCCAGACAAAGTTGTCAAGCATGTCGTTGTAAGACATCCACCAGCAACCATCGTCACCAAACCGATATCTCAACTTCTGGATCATGTGCGAAGTCCACTCTTTGGACCCATCTGACCAAGGCCCATGCCAGGCCCCTTGGCCTCTGTAGTTTCTGCCCCCCCAGGGATTCCTACAACGGTTAATATGAATGTTTACAAGCAGAAAACTCAAGGGAAGGGCGTACCGAATCTTGACCAGGCGGACCTTGTCACCCCTTTCATCCTCAACCTCAGTCGCCTTGAGAACAGAATATGCATGACACTGAACGATGCCATTGTTACAATCTGTCCCTTGACGCATCGCGGATAGGCTGAAGACGAACTCCGAGTCCTCGGTATCGGACACCAACATCTCACGCCAGAGCCGGTCCTTGCGAAGCACGCTGTTTGCCTGCATCATAGTGGCGACACCACCAGTAAGGTCTTCGACAGCGAGGCATGACCATCCACCCTCCAAGGCCTCGTAGTCGCCGTGAACTTTGGCAAACTAGGCCTAATCAGTTGTTGTCGCGTGTTTTTAAAGGGAGTTACTTACTGCTTTCTCAAGCAAGGGGAACCAAGTCTCATTGGCGTCCTCACACTTGGCAAAGGCCAGAGAGTCGGAGCCCGTCTGTTTCTCCCTTTTGTGGCGTCGTTCCTTCTTGCCGGTTGGATCATAAGTCTCGTTTGTGTGCCCATAGTCCTTTTCCTTGAGGTACAGATTGTCGTCTACAACTGTCGGAATCCACTCCCCGTCCCGGAAGAAGACGAATCCGTAGACACCGCATTCCTCATTTTGTTCAACACAAATCTTCTTCATCAGGTCTTGCCGGTGTGCGATCGTGGCCAAGGCAGCCACCCACCAGCAGTCGCCCAGATGACCCTGCTTGATATCTGAGCCCGAATAGCCACCGATGGTGAACTGGGGGTTCTCAAAAATCCACGGGATACGGTGAATTGAGCCAGGTATGTAATCGGGATCAGGGTCGGGACTGTTTTGGGATAGGGTTCTCCAAAGGCTCCAAATATCAACCTCAAGCTTGTTGCTTGACAAGATCCCACTGTTCGTGAAGAATTCAAGAGACTTCTCAAGTGTCTGGGTGTTGACCACATCGTCAACACATCCAGTATGTTTGAGACCGCCATCGCCTTCTAGAGTAAGGTTATGGAGGAGGCCAAAGAGGCAATCGTAGGTGCGCCCTCTGGAATCCAACTCGATATCAAACTCGGGATCGCTAAACTTGGAGTTGGTGCGCTCACACTCCTTGACGATGGCGCGAACTCGATCCTTGCATTGTTGAGCAGCGGCCTCGTAGCTTTGTGCAGCGTTTCGCGACTTGGGAATTGACGAGTCGGCATCTGCGAGAAGGGACTTGTGCAGGCTCCGAGGGAAAACGGAAGTGACTTTGCCTGGAGCCTTGGAGTTGAACTTGTCCCAGAACTTGGACACAACAGCTTGAGGACTGAGAGCTTTATGCTTGGTCTTTTTTTCATCGGAGGGCTTGGTAGATGATTTGGTTGACTTTGTCATGGTGTTCAAGTTGAGCAACTTGGAGAAGGAGGTGGTTTAGGTTGGATTTGGCAACTTGGTAAAAAGAATGCTTCTTTCGGAAGAACTGTAAAGAGGGATGGTTTAAGATCCATAAACTTTCCATGAAGAAGCAAACTTGGTTCTTATAGACAGAAGACATAGCTTGAGAAAGTCATCTGTCGCCCAGCTTGGCTTGGATTCAGTTCACCAAGAAGTCGGGCGTAACATAAAGATGTCACACATGCCGACGGGCAAAGCATGCTACACCCAGGCTGAAGATTGAGTGGTCACTTAGATGAGCCGAGATGGTTGAGTTGCTGACACTTGCAGTCGGTGATGAGACCGCACAAAGCTGGATCCAGGATGTCCTGCGGTGTTGCAACAGGCAGCAGAACAACAAGTCACAGGACGATGACTGAAAACGCTCTGCGGTCACGAGCCATTTGTGACGGCCTTGGCAAATAGATGAGTAGTCAATCTGCATTGTCATGAGATATAAAAGAGAGGTCGAGGCACGTCGCTCATTTGGAGGTTGAAAATGCAGATATGACTGCAGGGACGGTGCTTGTGCTGGGTTACCTGTGGGGGCTAATGAAAGCCACACAGACAAGGGTTGCCTTCTGGGACTGACATCCATGTTGCCTTGCACTTGAATGATTGGAGATTTGGGTGTGCAGTGCTGATATCTTCCTGCCATTCAAAATCGCATGAATGCGGGCGCAAGGGTTAAGACGAGGCGAACATGGACGTTTCTGATTGCTCAACTTTGCCGTAAACCAGTCAAGATGGCACCTAAGGTCAGCTTCAGCTTCATTTCGTCGGTAGGCTGCGAGAGCCATTGAAGTCGGGCGTAACGAGGGAGAAGATGGAAACGACCGGAGATGAAGGAGGGGAGAAGAAGACCTATGGTTGAGCCGCGGTGTGATGGAAGGACTCGATGTTACGGGACTCAAGAGGAAACCACTTTGGGGGCACCTGCCATTGCTTGATGCTTCAGTCCACCACACCCATTACCTTTAGATGCCAGATTAATACAACGCTTTTTCAACTCCAAGGCCTTTTTAAAGCAGTCATTTAGAGACAATTGGCATCTTTGTATCCTTGGACTTACTCCAAGTATTATTTTTTGCTTGATCCTGCCGAGATAGGGAGTTCAATTTCCCAGATACCAAGGAAGAACGTCTGTCGTTGAAGAACAATAGGATTGGATACGTGTCAATGAGGTATTGCAAGATATCCACCGGGAAGATAACACAATGGAAACACGATCGATACACAGACAGCTCGGGCTTTATATCGATGCCATACACGGTAGTGACAGGTGCCCCAGCCAACCTAGACTGTCAACAGTGCGCCAAAGTCGGAAACGGAAAGGGTTCCTGGGGCAAGTGCACGGCATGACTTGCCGAGAACCGGGGCAAAATGATGTAATTGACAAAAAAAAGCAAGAAGGGACGAGAAGCCGGACCCCAAAGACGTCAATATATTTCATCGCAAGCTGCCCAATAAGTGTCTCGAACAATTAACAAGAATGTCCTAATAAGATTCACCTAAAGTCATTCATGGCGCCCCTTTAATTCTTCAATCACCCTCCCTGTCCATCCTACGAATAGTCATCCCTGCTCCGAATAACCTCTCCAGTGTCGCGGTTCTTTTGTCGACCCCGCCACAATGCGACCTTCGACCCTATCCGCACTATCTTATCACCTCATGGTCCCCGGCTTTTCCTCCACCTCAAGTTGATCTGCCCATCCATCGAGATCTTCATTCTTCTCTTCCCACGTTCATCAACTCCCCGCACATGAGCGTCATTTCGACGTCGCCCGACTCCTGTACATGCCTCGACCCGAAAACTTCAAAACACCGAGTTAAACGGCCTGAATCGTCGTCTGCTCCTGTTTAAGCTGGAGCTGCTCGAAACGCAACCTCTACTGCCATGGCGACGACTCCACCAACGGCTCCCGAACCCGAGCAGCCGACTCCCACCTCTCCGGCCGTCGCTACAACCTCTGCGGTTCTTTTGACGTCCGCGTCTGAATCGAGTGACGATGGTATCCGCTTGAGTCCTGCCGCTGCTCGTCGGTTTGCTCGTCGCAACCTCCGTCGTACATCACCAACTCCCGATCTTGTCACAAGCCTCGTTCGACCGCCGTCGCCTGATGCAATTTATTTTGGGGCTCAAGTCGCCCAGCAGGCTCGGCAGGATATCAGGAATAGGCTTGATGCTTCATCTGCTTCGGGCTTGTTGATACCAAATGTCAACTCGGATCGCCGTTCCGGGCCCTTGCTGCCGCCTCATCCTTCTTCCCTCGGCATCCCTAAGCGATATGGCGGAAACGGCATCTTCGACATGTACTCCCTGACATATGTCACCGAACCGGACCCCAACCTTCTCTGTCCCATCTGTCACGATCCGCTTGTCGACCCTGTGACGACTCCTTGCGACCACACGTTTTGCTATCTCTGTTTGCGCCAGAGCATTGACTCAAGTCCGTCTGGTACCGCCTGTCCCATCGACCGAGAGCCGCTAGCATGGCCAAACTGTTTCAGTGCACCACGACTTGTGCGCACACAGCTTAACAATCTCAAAGTCAAGTGCCCATATCATGCGAGAGGATGCAAGTCAGAGGTTCGCCGGGAGGTGGTCGAGATCCATGCCACCACAGAGTGTCGGTTCAAGGATTTTACTTGTCCCGGCACCGACTGTGACAAGAGGCTGCGATCAAAGCCAACAGATGATGTCTGCCCTCACCACGAGACCAAGTGTTCCCACTGCAAGACCTCATTTGAGGGGACCGATCGGGACTTGCATCTTCTTGCATGCCCAATGAGTAAGACCCGCTGCGAGGGCTGTTGGAAGCTTGTCTATCGGAGTTCCATGGAGACACATCGCGATCTGGAATGCGAAGGTGTTGTTGTTAACTGTCCCTATGATGAGCTAGGCTGCCCTGCAAGGGCTCTGCGTGGACAGATGGACATTCACACCTTGGGTTGCGCATTTCACCCCGACACTCCATCCGGCATGATAATCCGATCTCAGCGGGAACTTATCCAGTCTTACGGTGACCTCGGACAACAGATCCAACAATTAAATTCCCGCCAGGACGAAACGAGCCGGCGGCTCAACGAGATCAACTCATCCCTCAGTCGCCGAGGCGGAGATGACTCCGTGGTAGGAGACAACCGCACTATCCAGGATCTGGATGCTGGCTTTGAAGAAGTCCACCAAAATTTGACCCATCTCGAGGCCCGGCAAAGTATGTGGACAATCAACCAAATCATGCCTATCCGTGAGGAGGTGACTGAACTACGAAATAATATTAACATGATCCGAATGCATGTCAACTGGCTTTTGAACCGGAGTCGAGAGGAAGGTCGCATTAGAGCGGCCAACAACTCTGGGTCAGCATCAACCATACAGCGAGACAGGTCAATGGAGGGCCCCCGTCTGTCAGAGCGTCGCCGCTCAGCCAGCGCCGAAGGGGCCGATCTACCTCGACTATGAGAGAGACAAGAAGTGCTCCATTCTTTTGCCTTTTTTTCTGGCGTAATAAAGGTTCGGGATACCCCTAGCATATACACAGGCATGGTGGAAAAACAATAGGAATTATGGTGTACATAGGTATTAAAATTTTGTAAATTCTTATAGAGCTGGACAATCAAACAAATATGGTCATGATACTCGAGGGTAGGTCTCGTTTCGCTGTGACTATCTAGGCTAAACAAAGTGACGTTGTCAATGTCAAGACCGAAAGGTTCCGTTCTGACGTCAGCAGAGAAGAGACCTAAGTATAAGCAGTGATCCTTTGCTATTCCGAAGACGCGAACTGGCGATATCTCCGATGATAGTTGAAGGCGAAAGTCAAGCTTATTAGAAATTCCGTCCACGGAGCCGAATGCGGGTGGGTATTCAGACCGGAGCGGAGTTTACCTTCTTTCTGCGGAGTTTGGGGATTTGCTTCTCAACACGGAACTACCTTTTTAACTCACTCTTGGATTATTATCATCGTTTATTGAGGATTCAAAGAAGTAGTAAAGACGTTGGCCACTATCCGGCCCAAGGCAGATTTCAAATACATCCATCCGTCTATTGGTTCATCTTCCTTCTTCCAGGGCATTCCACGTCCTCAAGAGACCCGACGGCACAGGCAGCTACCCGCCGCTACAGCCTACTTATCCAACACGCTAGGCTCCAGCGCCACACACAGGGGACCAGTCACTGAACTACAGCGCGTGCAGCCTCACCGCCCCGCGTTGGGTGCTGTCCATCCCGTGGCTACCTGGTTTCCCCCACTATTACCAAGCTGCCCGCCTTCCATCATCGTTTCCCTCTATCCATATCTATCTGCCATCTGTGAGGCTCGGGTCCACACAGACCTCCCACATCAATCTTCAGCCTCGTCATCCATATTGCACTTCTCCTGCACCATCTTTCTTTATTCCCCCTCTTTCTCATCGTTGCATTTCAATCGACGCCGGAGAACGCCGCAATGGATCCCAACGAGCAGCCTTCGTGGGCTGGCGGCGATGCCCCAGACAAGGAGAAGATGGAACAGGCAAGTTAACTTCATGCGCCGATGGAGCTCATGATGGACTTCCTGTTAATGTGCAAGGTTCAGATCCGTGCTAGACGCCTGGCCAAGCTGGGAACTTCGACTCCTGCTTCAACCAAATCGGACGAGAACAAGGCTCCAGACTCCGAATCGTCGAACCCGTCACGCACGTCCACGCCGAAGCCGCAGACCACCTCGACCGACTCATCACGACCCAAGATCAACATCACCCCCTCCGCGCCCTCCTCGAGCTCCGCCGCGAACCCCTTCACCAAGCTAGTGGCCAGGACTGAGAACCAGAGCGAGCCGTCAAGCTCAACAGGTAGCTTCCGTGTGAATCGTAAAAGACAGGCTTCTGAGATTGACGACGCTGTTCCAGCGGGCCGACCCTCTCCACGCCCGTCCAACTCTCAACCTGAGTCCGACGAGGCCTATGCCGACCGAGTCCTGTCCCAGATCTTTCGCATCACTGTGGACCCGCACAACATGTCCAGTCACGGACACAGACTGGTGTTCCTCCCAAACCTGAACCAGGAGCTCAACGACTCTGGAGAGCCCTTGAAGCTTTCAGCCGCTTCTTTGGATCAAGCGCTCATGGAGGCGGCTGGAGCATGGCCCCAGGATAAGCCCCTCATGAACTACTTCTTGCCTTGCTGGAAGCGGGCTGTGAAAGCAGCTACTCAATTCAAGGCCACAGAGGGACCCCGGTTCGAGGTGCATAGCGAAGCAAAACGGCTGTGCATGAGCAACTGCCTGTTCGCTTTGACCATGCCTGATCTTTACGGGTGAGTTGTGCTGTAACTCTGCGGAAGTCAACCCTAACAGGCATGTGTAGACGTGACCCAGACCCAAGGCATGACACACTTATGCCGTACCTTCTGAAGGGTGTTCTGGACGACAATGGGCTATGCTTTAACTTCATCCAGGAAGCTATTAAGCGATTTGACGACGATGACGCCATCCCCGCCCTGTTCAACGACGCCATGGTTCAGATCTCAAGTAAACTGGGAACTTTGTCCATGAATAGCGATTACAAGCCATACGTCCAGGTGCGCCCCATGAATGAAATGCCGTCAAATTCACGGCCGTAGCTCTGACATGGTTGATAGGCGATGCTTACATATGCGCGATTCCCACGTCTCATCGTTAACTTGGCCAAACACCCTTGCTTTAACATGGCACAGAGCGCCCCTGGTATCGAGAAGCACACTCTTCTCGGCCCCTTTTTCCGCCTCTCACCTCTCCAGGGCGAGGCTGTAAGGAGCTACTTCCCTGATCCCCGGACCATTGAGAAGAACAAGATCAGTGTCGCACAAGATGCCCTCCGCATGGTGTTGCGAACACACCAGGATGATCTCTTTGCGATTACAAACGCCTTCATCCGAGCAGGCGCTGATACTCGATCTCGGACATTGGACTGGTTTGCTTACATCATGAATACAAACCACAAGAGGAGGGGCATGCGGGTTGATCCTAGGGAGGTTGCCTCAGACGGATTCATGATCAACGTGACAACGATTCTAGACCGATTCTGCGAACCTTTCATGGATAACGACTTCAGCAAGGTGGACAAGATTGACGACGACTACTTCAGAAAACAGCCGCGAGTGGACATCAAGGATGAGACAAAAATCAATGCCGACCAAGCCCATTCGGACAACTTCTACGCCAACAAGGTGCCTGGTGAGGCCAACTTTATCTCGGAGGCCTTCTTTCTCACTCTTGCGGCGCATCACTATGGAAGTGAAGCTTGCAACTCACAGCTGAAGGGCCTGGATCGGGACCTCCGGTATTTTGAGGGTCGCATCGAAGCGATGGAGGCAGAGCGTCCCAGGATGGCCAACGTTCCTGACCAGGCTCGGCGGCTAGAGGCAGCCATTGCAACCCACGTAAGGACATTGGAGAATGCCCTTAGTAAGAAGTATGCTATCGAGGGTGTGCTACTTGACGAGCGGATGCAGAGTACATCTTTGCGTTTCATGCGATATGTGGCCGTCTGGCTGCTGCGTCTAGTGACTCGATCCAAGTACAAGCCTGGTTTGGAATCGTCAGAGATTAAGTACGTAATGTCTTTTCTGGCGTCTTTACCATACGCTAACATGTTAGGCTTCCTCTTCCTGCCGAGCAATCAGATGTGTTTTCATGCTTGCCGGAATACACCCTCCAGAACATCGTGGACAATTTCACTTTCCTCTTCAAGTGAGTGTTTCTGTTGTATGCATGCCTTAGCTAGACTGACAGATTCCAGATGGATTCCCAAGATTCTTCCTAGTGCGATTGGAGATGAGATGATTGCGCTCTGCGTGACCTTCCTTCGTTCAACTGAGTATATCAAGAACCCCTACCTGAAGTCGTCGTTGGTTTCTTTGCTCTTCTCATCCACCTGGCCCCTGATGCATCTGAAGCGTGGCGTGCTCGGTGACCAGCTTGTTGGCAGCAAGTTCGCCAATGAGCACCTTTTGCGAGGATTGATGAGGTTCTATATCGAGTGCGAGTCAACAGGCGCCGACTCTGCCTTTTACGACAAGTTCAACATCCGATATGAGATCTTCCAGGTGATCAAGTGTGTTTGGGTGAATGATCACTACAAGCGCCAGTTGGCACAGGAGAGCAAGTGAGTTTTCACAGGCTAAATTAGCTGTATTGGTGGCTAACAAGGTCAAAGGGTCAACAAGCAGTTCTTTGTTCAGTTTGTTCACATGTTGTTGAATGATGCCATTTACGTCCTTGATGAAGCTCTCACAAAGCTCACTAAAATCAGGAGCCTCGAGAGGGAACTTGAGGACCGGTTCCTTCCCCCAGAGGATCGCCAGAAGAAGGACGAGGAGCTCCAGCAGCTTGCTAACACGGCCAAGTCGTTTATGCAACTGTCCAACGAGACGCTCGAGATGATGAAACTCTTCACCGAGGCTATGGGTGAAGCCTTTACCATGCCTGAGATCGTGTCCCGTTTGGCAGGCATGCTGAATTATAACCTCGAAACGCTGGCTGGTAAGAAGGCAGCTGCCGAGCTTAGCGTCTCCAACAAGGAGAAGTACCACTTCCGTCCTGTCCAGATCATCTCGGACATTGTTGATATCTACCTCAACTTGGAGGACTCGAGCGTCTTCATCGACGCTGTTGCTGCCGACGGACGCTCCTATAACCCTGAGGTGCTCAACCGCGTCAGCCAGATCCTGACATCCAAGCACCAGAAGGATCGGGCCGAGATTGCCCGCTGGGACAAGCTCAAGCTCAAGTTTATCGATGCCAAGCTTCAGCTCGACCAGGCAGATCTGGACCTGGGAGAGATCCCGGCCGATTTTGAGGACCCCATCATGGGTGACCTCATGACGGACCCCGTGCTGCTACCCAGCAGGCACATCGTGGACCGTTCCACCATTGTGCAGCACCTGCTGAGTGATCGCAAGGACCCCTTCACTAGACAGCCAATGACCATCGAGGATGCCATCCCACAGCCAGAGCTGAAGGAAAAGATTTTGCAGTGGCGCGATGAGAAGATAAAGGCGGCCAGGGAGAAGATGAAGACCGAGGCTATGGACACTACTGAGGGTTAGAAGGGTTGTCTTTAAGGGGGCTAATGAGTGCATGAGGCTGTTTAGGGGGATTCATTGAAGGACGGATGCATGCATACTTGGCTTTGATTTTTCTACCATGGGTTTCCACAGCGCAGGAGGGAAGGGGGATGGACCCGGCGCGGGAAAGCGGTTTACGACTCAGTGATAAGAACAGACAAACAGACCAGATTTTGTATGCGTGTGCCTACGAGATGCGGTCTACGGGCCGTGACACATGGCTAGGTAGATTATGATGCTTTTTCAAATATGAAATCACCAGCGTTGTCTCTGGATCATGTCAAGATCATGTCCCCATTTTTCGATATCGTCAACTATTCTTCAGCTACAAGTTCTCCAGCCGATCCCGGGTATCTCCAACGCAGTCCCTGACTCCTATCCGATCTCACACTTCCACAAAACGCAGTCACTTATGCTTCCACGGCCTTCTCCTCCTTAAACTTGGTGACAACTTGGTCAATCTCCTTCAAAATCACAGCCTTGCGCTCATCGGCACACCAGGCTTCCTCCACACCACCACGAACAATCCATGCCCAGTCCTCGATAGACAGGTTAAAGGTGTCTTGCACACGACAGTAGACCTCCTGAATGTAGGCGCCAAAGTAGGCAGGGTCGTCGCTGTTGACACTGAAGCAAACACCAGCATCAAGGAATGCGCGCACAGGGGCATCAGCCAGGCTGGGCAGGTTGCAGAGAGCAACGTTGGACCAGGGGCAAAAGGTCAGAAGGGTCCGGTTCGCAGCGAGGGATGCCAGAAGCTCTGGGTCCTGGGCAGCAGCAAGACCGTGGTCGATACGCGTGACGCCCAGGTGCTCTAGAGAAGCCGTGATGAACGAAGGAGGAGCCTCCTCGCCAGCGTGCGTAGTGAGGTGCGTACCCGTTTTGGCGACACGGGCAAAGACGTCGGTGAAGAGCTCGGGCGGGTTGTCCTTTTCGCTCGAGACCATTCCAAAGCCCGTCAGAGTGCCATCAGTGAAGTGGCCACGCTCAAGAAGAGTGTCAACGAGAGCGTGAGACTCGGGAACTGGAAGATGACGAAGGATGCAGACAATTAGCTCAACAGTAATGTCCAGCTCCTTCTCAGCCCGGCGCTTGGCCGCCGTGAGACCCGCGATGACGGTATCGTAGCTGACTCCACGAGCAATATGAGCTTGGGGGTCAAAAAAGATTTCGGCATGGCGGACCTTCTCTCCTGCAGCTTTGCAAAAGTAGGCCCATGCAAGACTCTCAAAATCCTGCTCTGTGATGAGCACACTCATACCCAGATAGTAGTAGTGCAAAAAGTCATCGAGGCAGGTGAAACGTCCATATCGCTCGCGCAACTTCTCAGGGGAAGTATAGACAGGATCATCAGGAAGAGAAATCCCATTCTTTTCAGCGAGCGAGAAGAGGAGCTCTGGCTCTAGGGTGCCCTCGATATGAAGGTGCTGCTCGACCTTTGGAAGAGCGACGAGGAAATCGTGAAGCGGGGATTTGCACATTTTGACGCCTGAAAACACGGCCACTTGTCGTATGATGCTCTGATAAAAAGATTTTGTGATTATTGCTCACTTGAAGCCTTTTGAGTGAGCTTGTTGCGTCGTTCCAACTTGGTTGTGATGGTAACCCAAAAACTCCCCAAGTGTGCGTCAATATCCTCGTTCAAGCAAAAGCCCCGACAAGATTGTGCGCTCGTGACCAGATCGATTTTTGATAACTCGTTAAGCTCGAACGATGATTAGACTCCCACGGTCCGATAGGAGGAAGCACGGCCGCGGGAGCACCCGGCCCCGTTACAATCATGGCAGTATGTCCGGAGCATACTGTAGGTAGGTAGTCAGAGTTGAGCTGAGATGAGATGGTGGACGAGATGCTTTCCAAGTTCCTGGATAAGAAACGTGGCCCGTCTTCTGGCTGTCTTCTGGCCGAATTCCGTCTAGAAACATGCAAAGTCTGTGGGTAGGCTCTCGGGAACTAAGCAACGTGTGAATATCGGCACCACGTTGTTGGGCGTTGCAATCACAAGCCTTCAAACGTTGTGGCTTGGTTGGGCCAGGGCTCTGGAACGATGTGTCGTCCGCAGCTAGAAGGGCGGCGCCTCTCGTTGGCGCTGGAACCAGTGCCGAAATCTCTCATTGCTTCTTCTGACTGATCATCGCTTCAAGTGCTGACGGCCGCGTCTAGTCCGAGTCTAGCGGTTACCACATGTCGCTATGCAGCATATGCTGGGGCACATGCACAATTGAATCACCGTCGCAATCCTAGGCTTGAAACTGAGCGAGCCTCGCCAGAATCCACCTGAGTGAGATCCTTGGGATGCGCCAGAGTCTGAGATGGATGGATGGTTGGCCCACTCCCACACGACGAGGAGGATTCCTTCCTGTCGTTCCCGCCCCAGACCGAGACCCAGGGACCAAACGATATCCATCACATCCACCCATCGTCGAGGCTTGCACCAACCCAACCCAACTGCAACTGGGCTGGGCTAGGGTGCTACTGCACTGTATGTACCAACCAGCAACGCCTCACCCTGTATCCATCGACTCCTGTCGTGCCATGCCATGCCGACGGGTCGTCTTCTGGACCCATGGGATCCAGGGACAAGGGACAGGGCGCAAAAAGCAAACCACCGACAAGGGCAAACATTCCCGTTCCGACACCCGCGCCAAAAGTAAAACTGTCCTCTCCCCGGCAGCGCACATCGGACGGAGGCAGGCCAAGGTGACGATGGCTTGCCGGGTATTAGCAGTGCATGCGGTGCGGTGCGGCTGCGGCGAGTCAAGTCGCTCATCCACATCTGAGATGCGAGAACGCCCTTACTCGAGTTGAGCCCTCGGCCGGCTAGCGTCAAGCAGTAAGTGCAGAGATACGTCCCCGAAGCTGCGTCCCGCCCTTCCTTCGCTTCTTGCCGGACACCGCCGCTCCGGATTCCCTTGAAAGCACCTCTTGGTCAACCCCACAGGAGGGCTTGGCCCCTTCCGTTGGTCGCCGGATCGGCCGCTGTCTTGAGTCGTCATGGTTGGGCGGGACTGTGATCTGACGGGTAAAGGATCAACAGAACACCACGAGCTGTTCCTTGGCGAGCCTGTCTCGTCCTCTGTTAGTCGAAGCTTGACGACCGAAATAAACTAGATCCCGGCCTTGTCAGTCACCATGTCCTTGCCCTGCCATGCCCTGTTCTGCCCTGCCCCAAGCCATCCAAGCATCACGAGGCACGATGTAACAACGCCGTTGTTAGAAGCAGCAGCAGCCCGGTCAGGAGCGAGGAATGGTCGCTCAAGGCACCCGCTTCAGAGGCTTGAT
The DNA here is from genome assembly GCA_030779245.1 of Fusarium sp. MBC 438. Classification (NCBI taxonomy): domain Eukaryota; kingdom Fungi; phylum Ascomycota; class Sordariomycetes; order Hypocreales; family Nectriaceae; genus Fusarium; species Fusarium sp. MBC 438. The sequence continues at coordinate 164,944 of JAPFTB010000036.1, forward strand.
GCCAAGGTAGCCCGTCCTGCCGCCATTCCGATTCATCGTCTCCTGAACATGGATCATGAGCATATGTACATGGGACGGGGCATGAGGGGATTGATGAGTGAGTGAGTGAGTGAGTGAGCAAGCAAGCAACTCATTCACTCAGTCGATAGAGTAGCAGCATTAGCACCAGCAATATCAAGCACCCACTGGGATCGAAAGATCTCGGCTCGTCGTCCCCCACAAGCCACATGCGCGCGCACGCGAGTCGCGGAATTCCTGCCAACTTCCCCCTCTGGTCCTTGATTCGTCTCGGTTTCGGGCGAGCACATAACCTCATTGCTGATCCGCCTACCCGTGCAAGGGTGCGAATCGGAACGGCTCCCATGATCGGTACCAGACGCATGGAGATTCACGACATCTGCGTCGCGTGGCATACACTTGTGCTGCCTGCATACATAAGAATAAGCAAGTCTGCCCTCTTGACTGGACTCGCGCATTCATATCTGCCCAGGGCTGGCTGAAGTGCGGGCATGTTCGGACAGCCTTCAACAACCTGTGGGTGCCCAGTATAACGTAAGAGTGAATATGGAACATGCCGCCTCCTCCCCATCTTTTTCAACGACTCTGCGCTGCACGGCTCGGTTTCAGGCATTGCGGGGGTTGGCGGGATTTGTACCGCTGTGGTGATATCGAGGAACGAGATCCGTGCCATCGTTGAGCATGTGTCGTCGGGGCGTGGGCCCGGAGTATCATCTTGCCCTCGGGATGTCATTCCTCGATTGCTGCTATCGAGTGCCGAGTAACAATGGAATCGAATTCCGCCGTGTCGGCCAGGGCTCATCTCAAACCTACCCCCACGAAGCCATAAGCATGCTGGAGGCTTAACCTTTGTTTCTCAGTGTTGTCAGGAGCTGGCAGTTGCTTTCGGTATTCCAGCTGATAATCCACTGATCGTCAAAGTAATTTGGCGCTCGCCGAGAAGTAGCAGACCACTACTGGCGTACTGTAGACCCCGATCCTCATGGGATTCCCTTTGAGGACTAGTCCTGACACCTTCGTAGTGGCGCCATCTGGTTCATCCTCTGGCCTCAGCAAACGGCACGGATACCTATAGCAGCCCATCTTATCATATGTCTGGACCGTGCTCTGTCGATCTCACGATTGCGAACCGGCAGCTTCAACCTCGGAACCCGGTTCAGTTCTGGCAACTCAGTCGCCCAAGCCATCAAGAGCAGCTTCTGTCTCATGTCCACTCGAGCCGGCCGACATCGCGGTCCGTCTCTGTCGAAAGGGGCTATACACGTTAGGCCCAGGATCTGTTCACGGAGCTCGTTTTGCGAGCTTGGGCCATGTGGAACAGCGTACGTAAGCTCGTGGATTTAAACAAGCCTGCAACGTGCTGCGGGAAGTGGGAGCTGCGTGGAAATCAAGCCCGGTCAAGAAGCGGAGGGAGACCATCCCAGCCATTGACGGCTAGAATGTCTCAGGAAACGACTAGCGCACAAACACCCGGCGGAGACTAATAAGCGGAGGTCGACTGGACCAAGCTCTGTCGGCAGTTTTTCTGGAGCGCGGGTTGACAGCAAGCGACTGATAATCGCTCGGGGTTTCCAGATGCCCGGAACTATTGCCCCCTTTGCTCTCTCGTCAGAACTCTTTCTCTCGCACATGAATGCCGCTGTTTCGGGAAACCGTACCATTTTGTTGAGAATCTCCCTCGGCGGATGCATGTGCATTAGGGCCCTGCGATGGAGATTAACGCGGGCACACACAGCTAGACTCAAGCCCGCGCCCGAGGCGGCTTATCCTAAAGGCGTACTCCGTAATGCGCGAGATATCATACGCGAGAGTTGCGTGTAGCACGTGGATGGCGGCGTCGTCTTGAGCGCCAGCTTCGCCTATCCGACCAGAACAGTCACCTTCCTTCCGGGCGGGCTTGGTCCGAAGACCGGGTTGTTGGATGGTCCCGATGAGATAAAGGTCCCTGGTAGGAGTCGAGTGGAGCCTCGCGGACGGCAGAGGGAACGGCTCGGCGGGATGAGGTCGTAGGAGTCCAACCAACAAGTCGGTTGCGTATCATTGGTCAGGGGATCGCAGTTGACAGCTCGTTCAGCGCGACCTTTGACACCAAACCTTGACCACTCGCCGTTCATCTTGAATAGGAAGGGTGGAACGCCAGATCCAAACATGCCAGGTACCTCGAGGACAGCACAGCACTCGATAAGGCGTGATTGCATGCATGGCACACCGTTGGACGGCACGGCTCCATGAGACGACGGGCTGCGATAATGGCTTGTTCGAGGTGGCTGTGACTAGCAAGGGCGGATGGGATGGGATGGAGAAAGTAGACGACAACGACGGCGGCATCGCGCTTCCGCGTTCCATCCAATTGACCCTTGTCAGGGTCGCGGCCCACAACAGCCGCAGGGACGGCGCCCTTTTCCCTTCTGGCCTCAGTTGGTAAGGCCAGGGACCGTCGCGAATTGTTCTGTTGTTCTCGAAAAGTTGGCAGCATCCTCGCCGGCCGATGTATGGGGTACTCCACAGCTTCCATTCTCGTAACTATGGCTCATCTGGTGGCATGATGACTTGCTCCCAGTTCCAGTGAGCTGCCGTACGTGATGGGTCGCATGGCATGCTTTGTGGCGGGTATGCGGCTACTGGCGAAGCGACGACGAGGGTGCTCGCGGCTGGCGGCTCACAGCATGCGCTGAAATGAATTGACGGGCCGATGAAACGGATGGTTGAATACCCAAGTCGGCGGTGGACATGTTTGATCGTCAACTCCATCCGTCCTCAGGTGGCCATTGTTGCAGCAAGCAGGGGGTTAGAATGGCCAGTGTCGACCTAGTCGGCGATGCCCCAGACGCCGGGGTAGCTTCGTACCTGGCCAGCAACAGGGAGGGGAGACGAAAAGCTTACCGGAAGCACTGTGAGAGTAAACGGCGAAGGAGAGTTTTCGTAATGGACGGCAGGGGGGTTAGGCTGTATGTCGGATATTCTCTGTGGTGTCGTGGAGAGTGAAGCTGTACTGTATGACACGCACCTGTCAGTCAAGTTACATACGTCAGCGGCCCGGCCTTCAATTCGTCTCCATCTCGCCTCTGCAACCTCTCAACTCGGCTCAGCTCAGGAACAACAGGTACTGTAGGATTGGAAACATGACAGCCAGGAACCCGAGATCCTTCCCCCCTACCACGTCTTGTTTTGAGTTCCTGCTTACAGCTCTTTGAGTAAGGTAAGGTGTAACCCCTGTATGGACGGTAACCTAACTCAACCTTACCTGGACTTACCTTAACCTTACCTAAACCTACTAACCTGAGGTTCGCCTAACCTGAATCGCGACATGCATTCCCCCGCCATCTTTCATCTCTCCTTCAACTCTCATTCGTAATGATGCGAAACACTCTTCCACTTCAAGCTCCAGCTCCGGCTCCGGCTCCGGCTCTAACTTTACCCAGATCCTGCAGCTCTCGATCCTACCTTGTTTGGCCAGTACACACTCGCGTACGCCGTACTGTACTGTCACACTGCAAATCCTCTTCTGGCGCCGAGATCTCGACCCCTTACACCACACCCCTTCTCCGGTAGTCAGCACCCGAAACCTCACCCGCCAGCTCGAATCTCAGCCCACACGGTCCCCCGCCCCCTCGATCTTGACAAGGGCCGCCTGGCGAATGGCATTATGGAGTCGCGCCCCTCTACCACCGCACTACGATACCAAGCACCGTCGCATGCCTTGGAGCTAGGCCGCACAGAGACAGGTCTCTCTGGCTGCTTCGCGGCTAAAGCCCCCTATCTCTCAACCCGGCCCCGCTGCCTCCGCTGACACGGGCGACTCGTGCCCACTCTTTCGGCCGGCCGTGGACCGTTACTCGAATGCCTTTCTCTCAGCCTTGACTCCGAAGTTTGGCCAGTGCAGTCAGTGTGCCTGCCTGCCTGCCAACTCTCGCAATCAGAAGCGCTGCTGCCGCCACTAAACATGCCTGTTTGCACATGGTCCATGTCCATGTCGCCGGCTCTCCGGAGTAAGGGTTGATTTGCATACGGATCAGATGCTCGGCTGGAAAACTCGTCTCGTCTCAACTCTAGCCCGGCAACCAAGCAAGGAAAAGGGTCCTACCGGCCTTGTGAGCTACATTCCGAGCAGCACACCTTGGGCATTCAGCACCGTGCTCTGGGCGCATCTCTCACATATCAGGTGCTGGATGCTTCAAACCAGTTGCAGTGCTGCATCGGCTGCCCCCCCGAGCTGCACTTTCTCATCCCCCTGCTTTCCGTTACATACGAGGCGGGTCAGGCTCCGCGCCGTACTGTATGAATTCTTTGGTTCCAACGCCCAGGGCGTCGAGTTGCGTTGCGTTGCTTTGCGTCCCTGCCAAAGGGGATTTGCCCGCCCGTCTCTACCATGGCACAACGCTGTAGCTACATGCCATCAACACCCATAGCCTGGCGTCGGCCAAACATCGAGATCCTTTCTTTGTCCACAAGGCCCGGGCGAGCCGCCCGTCCAGCCCTTCCCTTCCCGGCGGTTCACTCGGCTCTAGCCCGAATCCCCACTGCGACCCTGACTGGGGATTCGTCATCCCCTTCCCACCCACGGCGGCGGATATAACCGTCCCATTGGCGAACACATGGACAAGGTGCCACCCTCGGAAACCATCATGGCCGAACCCACGCGCTCCGGCAGGCCGTGTGCCCAACGGCAGCTTGCAGCCTCTAAGTCGACGGCCAACCTAGCCACCAGCTCGGGCGAGATCCTCAAATGGGTCAAGGGGTATGGCCATTCGCCTTCTAAGACAGCAGTGCGAGTCACCCAGTATCCGTCTGCTTATCCCTGGACAAACCAACGGCTGCTGACGCCACATATCTGGCATGACAGCCGTGAACCAGGAGTCGACAAGCTTCAGGTCGTTCAGTTCAGACGAGACTCCACGAATCGACGATTGCGATATGCCAGAGCCGACTGAACCATGACTGCGCTACCATACGATGTGTTTCAGTTCTGACCACGCCCGACTCATGAGACTTGCGAATATGCTTACATCTTGTCGAAACCACATGGTCGTTGGTGCTAGACTAATGATATCGGCTCTGGTGACAAGCCACCACGAGACGAGCCACGATCCGGCCTCCAATGTCAAGACTTGGTGGATTGGTTTCTTCTAGCGCAGAGCCTCGCGCTCATCTGAGTAGGAGCAGGAGCAGGAGCTCCAGCTGGCTTGGTTCGGCGCATTTTCGGGTCTCTAACTAAAACAACCTACCTCGCTTCTCCAAGGCATGCCGATCCAGGCGCGGGGGTAGCACATGGCATAGCAGACAGCATAAGGCAAGATGACCGAACATCTTCCCGGGCTGTTTGTGCACAGCATCTCCGAAACTAGCCCTCCCCGGCTGCCCCAAAGGCGGACCAGATGCCGAGAAAAGCTTGGTAGAGTGAAATCGGGCGGCGCGGCGCCGGGGATTTACTATCATCACGACTCGTTATCCTGCCTACTGTGGTCCTGTGCTGTCGTCGTCGTCGTCGTCTCGTCTCGCGACAGTTTGCCTGGACGGAATCGGCGCTTACCACCAATAATGAATGCCACTAGGCTTGCCGGTCGGCTAGCAAGACCAAGATCGCATGCTCCCGAGTTCTGACAGACTGGACAGACTGAGAGATGGCTTCCCTTCTCTTCCCTTCCTTCGGCAGGCCAGGCTTGGAAACAAGCACTCTGTTGGATCCATGGATGGATTGACCGGGATCTGGGGTCTTTGCTGGCGACTTATTCCAGGATGCCCAACTCCGCTCGAAACACATTAGCGGCCATGGCTGATCTCAACAGCCCTGCTCAGCCAACTCGCCCAGGGTCCGGCCACCCCTCCCCCCAATTTACCATAGCTGGCCCAGATAATATTTCCGAATCTGCGTTAAGGCGCGGAGAGCCCCGGATCACGGACCAGCGCCACTAACACGGTGCTGCTGCTGTACCCGGTGGGTGACGGGCAGCGATATACCTGCTTGCAGGCGCCTCTTCTTCCATACATTTCCTCCTACTCCCAGATACTGTGAGCCAAACTTGACGACGTCAGCCCTGGCCTCGTGGCCTCGCCTACTCTTGTCCCCCTTTCGCGGCCCTTCCAGAACCGCACCGGTTTAGGTCACCAGGCTGTCTGCTTTCTCACCCAGCAGCAGCAGCAGCCTGCCCGTCTCCCCAAGTCGTTCGTTCTGATTTATTACCGGCTGGCCTCCAAGTCCAGATATACTTTCCAGCCACTGGATCTTGGGCAGGGAGTAGAAGCCATTCCGAATACCTCTGCCGACCACAGCGCCACAGAACATCATTTGTCCATTCCTGGTAACGGTCTCGCGCCTTGGGATCCTTCAATCTATTCCAGGCGTTGAACAAGGTCATGAGCCGAAGGCCCCCTTCGGAGCAGAACGGCCTCGGGTTACACAGCCTTGGATCAACTCAGATACCGTTATTGCAGAGCCGGATTTACACTGTTCGCTAGGGAAGAAGACATTGGCGGTAATAGTTTGGAAGCCCCGGCGCAGGGTTGCTTGACAGACCACCGGTATCTCTCTGCTGTCTCGTGTTCTAGCAGAGCGTGGCAGGGTGGCTCGGTTCCCGTGTATTTGACCTGTCACAGCTTCTGTTCAACAGAGTCACCTATATGCTCGTTGATCAACGTCCTTTTAACGTCAACCCCCACGGGGATCTCCTTGAATCTTCTCTCACCAGCGTGGCTAGAGACTCAATCCCAAGAGGTTCAGCAATGTCAACACCGCAGAACCCTTATGCCCGCTCCCCCAACCTCTCAACTAGGTCCTACGATTCGTCTTCAGTATCGTCAGCCACTTCGCCCAAGTCATTATCCCACTTTGCGACTGGGGCCATGAATCCCAACCCACGCCTAAATCCAGCGGCGACGGCTCAACCGATCGGCATCCCCCCTCTCCCTTCTGTCAGCCAGTCTTTCCAGTCATACGGTCCCATGACAACGCCCTCCTCTCTTGGACAGGAATCCCTCGCCTCAACCGACTCGGTAGTCAGCACCCCGGGCCCGCAATCGACACAGCTACCTGGTCCTCCCGGCGCCCAGGGACAGAAGAGAGCTTATCGACAGCGAAGGAAGGATCCTAGTTGCGATGCCTGTCGCGAAAGGAAAGTAAAATGTGATGCCACGGAGACGACAAGTTGCTCCGAGTGCTCAAGCCGAAATGTAAAGTGCCAATTCACCAAGGAGACGAACCGGCGCATGTCTTCGATCAAGCAGGTGCAGGATCTGGAGAAGCAAATGGAGCGGGTCAAGAGGGAGAACAGTGGTCTACGGCGTTTACTTCAAGACCGGGAGGGTCCGATGGAACTCGATATCGAGGGAGCTGAACAGAGTACCCCCAGTTTACCAACGATCGGATCCGAACCGAAACGACGAAAACGACCAGCTCCTGTACCGGAACTGGCCAGAGCAAGGGCGAATGTACGAGACTTCTCGAGAGGCATATGGAAGCCTCCGGCCCAGTATCGCGAACGAGCACCCGTCTTCTTTGACCCCCCAAGGCCAGAGCTACCAGCTAGACACCTGGTAGATCAGCTGTTGCACGCCTATCAATGCTCATCCCACACGATGTTTCCGATTCTACACTTTCCGACCTTTCGAGCAGCTGTCAATGACCTGTACAACAACAATGGCATTAATAGGGCGTCTCCTGCATGGCTCTCATTATTCTTCTCAGTTCTCGCTGCTGGCAGCCTCTTTAGCCCAACATCAAACTCGCAGCCAAACTCTTTCTATGAGCCAGCCGAGTTTCTCGAGACGGCCAACAAGATGATCGATCCATGGGCAAACGACTTCGCGTTGGACAATGCGCGGGCACTGACACTTGTCACCCTTTGCCTGAACGAGATGAACCTCAAGTCTGCGGCTTGGACATGGCTGGGAAGAGCCGTTCGAGTTGGTCAGGATCTGGGACTCCATCTGGAATCGGGGCCATGGCCAGTTATTGAGGGAGAGATGCGACGCAGGACTTGGTGGATGATCTACATCATGGACAGAACGCTGGCAGCCGAGCTGGGGCGGCCTGTATTGATCAATGATGAGGACTGTGATGTTTCATTGCCTGCTGGAGTCGACGATCAGTATATCCATGAGGGAGGCATGCTGGTGCCCAACGGAGCAGAGCCTCTCACCCATTCTCTGCTTGCCGTTATTCACGTTGTACGGTCGTACACCTCACTCATCGCAGCTCTAACCCCTCCAGCCCTGTCCACGATCCATCTCTCAGCTCTTGATACCCATTTCAAGAAATGCTTGAGCACTTTCCCCCCAGCCTGCGAACCGTCCAGTACCGTACCACTGGCTCCTCACTTCCTAGCGCCTCTAGCATATCTCTTCCATGCTCGTCTCCTCCTTCACCGACACCATCTCGACCCTGGATACCCACCTGAGGCGAGGATGGCCTCGCTCGCGAGCTGCACACACATTGCTCTGGAGACAGCCTCACTTCTTCACCGATCAAACACGGCTCTGCTGGCTGATGGGGCCACCGCTTTGCTGACCACCCACGTCTTCCGTTGCGCACTGTTTCTCCTACTCACGGGGTATCTGGATCATGCAGTGACAACCGTCAGAGCCTTGGCTTCAATCGATGGGCGGAGGGATGTCACAGCTGCTTGTGGGCGGTATCTATCCTTTTTTGTTTCCAGCTTGGGCACAAAGCGGGCCGAGTACACCAACTATCTGGCCAGGAGTGCGCCTCCGGCTTTTGGCCACTCTCGGCCTTCGGTTGACCAGACTGCTCTTCTTCAGATGCTTTCTAGGGATGAAGACTTGATTGCCTACGTCTCAGCAGATCTTCAGGCATCCCCTGATGCCTCATGGCTTTGGGCAGGTTTGGAACGTGAGACGCCGCTTCGCCGTGCCTCGTCACCACTTCAGGCGCAGACTGCCACAGCTAGCAGCGAGCTTTTCAGCCCTGAAGCACGCACAGGCCTCGACGAAACGGACAGCAGAGAATGGGGTGGATGGGCGAGACTCGAGGCTGCTATTCGAGGGTCGGACGTCGCACCAACCACACCAACCCCGACGCCGACGAACACGACATGGACACTACCGCCGCCTATCAAGAGTGAGACGCCTGGATCGACAGTGGAGATCCCAAGGCTGGGGGATATCCCGCGCTTCGGATCCGAGGCCCCCAAGATGGGGGAAAGCAGCGCGGCGGTGAGCCCTATCCCAGGCGGCAGCAGGACACCAAGCGGGGGCACGACGGGTGCTGGGACAAGTAAGGACAGGCTAAGCATTGCCAACATCATCTGAAGCATACGTGGAAGGATGGGAATAATGGGAGCTGAATCTTTAATGTCTATTTCGAGGACCTACCTACCTCGAGGAAAAGTTGGGGGAAGGGCGTACGCTATGGGTTCAGGGGCATCTTTACAGGCCGGCGTCCTACTTTTTGTTTCCTTTGTCTGTCTTTTTTGAAACAGATGGCTACTATCAGGCAGTCATCGGAGCAGGAGAAATATGTATGGATGGAGATACCACACACACACACACTGCATGCATGGAAACGAAGCGAAGCGAATGTATGGATTGCATGTGCATTGCACACACGGACGCACGCACACACCTGGCTGGCGTTGGGCGGGACCCATAGATAAAGCTGTATGTTTATTTTGTCTTGTTCCTCGAGCGCGGACGTAAGGTAATGAATGGAGAAGAAACATGAGTTTGCCGTTGGTCGACGGCGTCGGTGTGTGAGGCCAAGTTGGCTCTATCGAGATGCTTGCATGTGTTGTGCTACAAGGGAGATTTACAGGGTGTGGAAATACATAGGCCCCTGAACTGTTAGACACTCAACTGGATGTAGATGTCGACGTCCCCTTGCCTAAACACAACTTAGCAACCCTCTCGCGTAGTACATCTTTTAGATCACCGCGGTCACTCATATACTCGGCCAGAGCAAGAGCCTTGTGCGTCCATTGCTGGCACATTTCCTCATCGCCCCTCACGTGGATGTCGAGCGCGTGGTTGAAAGTTGTGACAACAATCCAGTCGAGTTCATCCGTGGGAAAAGGCTTCTGCATCTACAAGCCAGAGTGAGTTTTGCACGTATATCGTCACGATCTTGCAACCTACCTGACTACACTCGCGTGCGATCTGGAGAGCCTGCTCGACGACTTGCAGGGAAAGGCTGTCATCCAGGGGTAGAACAGCCTGAAACATGCATCGAAGATATTTTGCCAACCGTTGGTTGTCGAACTGCTCCAGAGCAAAGATTTCGTTGATAATGAGCCGTAGGTTCGTGTAGACGACTGAACAAACGTGTTAGCATTTTCTATCAGTTCTCTGTCATCAGAGTGCGTACCGTTCCCCGAAGCGTTGCTCCTTAGTAGGCAATCTCCCATTGCCTTGTACATCTTTTCGTCCTTACATACTCTCGCTTTTCGGATGATCTGACCTAGATCGTCCCAGTTCTTCAAACAGATGGCACTTTCAAAATCAAAGACGAAGAGTGTTGACATCTTGGTCATCAAGTCGGTGTAAACTCTAGCATTCCGGGCTGCGAGAGTGCTCTGGAAATGATTCTCGAATAGTCCATCAAATATTGCAACATGCTGTCTTACCTCCAAATACCTTTGGAGTGCCTCGTCCACCTTGTCTTCTGTTCGCGCGTTGGACACAATCGCTGCAGCCATGACAAAGTGACAACGCATGGCCATGAGCTGTAGGTCAGCGGTATTCTCCGACGATATATCTTGGGGATAGCAGTCGATGAATATCAGACAGGCGCCGAAGATGCGAATCAAAGGCCGAAGTCCCTAGACATGGCACTTTGTCACCCCGATGTTGTAGGCGTTCTTTCGAAACCATTCAAGCTCGGCAACTGTGAAGACCTTGTTGCCATTTTCACACCTCGGGTCTGATTTGGCGTGTTCGACCGCTAGACGTGTTAGTATTGATAGGTAGTTGAAGAAATGACTTGCCTTTCTCAAAGATCTCGCAGGTATCTTGGATAAGGGCGGAGGCTTGGTCCGCCCCCTGATTATCTTGGGTCTCGATGTAGTGAATCATCCTGATGGCACATCTTAGGACAGACGGCAAGTGAGCCGCTGCCACTGTCGAAGAGTCCGCGGTAAATGTCTCCGTCACTGCTTTCAGGGCCTCCAGTGTACAAAGTTTGTCCCCCAACTTCTGTGCCTCTCTTACACAAGCGTACAGAATATCTCGATTTCTCTCCTTCTCAGAAGATTTGCTTAAAAACTCGACACACTGGCGGCCCAGGTCATGATCCCAACCGATTAAGGAGACCTTGAACATGAGGTATCTCGTGAGCTGGTCATTCTGAACAGCTGCTGGTAGAGCACCAAAGGTGGATTTGGCAGCATCAGCGTCGTTGCAAGCTATTGCGCACAGAATTAATCGTCTCCCAAACTTGCCCTGGCTCACTTCTCCAGTACTCGAGAAGATTGGATGGAGTGCGGCTCGGCACCACAACTCTGTCACGTTGTACTCTCCCTTGGCGTAACTCACGTCGAGCTTTTTCCATATGAGCTTCTAAGTCAGTGGTTGACGTCAAAAGATGACAAGCCAAAGTACTTACCGAATGTGCTGCGGCTGCAATATCTACATTGCATGGCCTAGAGTCTTCGGCGAGTTGCTCCAAAAGTTGAATTAGCCTCGTTGCGGCGTCAGAGGATTCGTTTTCCATGGTCCCCATCCATATTCGTCGCACAAGCGTCTTTCCTATCCAATCTATGTTCCCGCATGGTAGCAGCCTAGTCAGTAATAGCTGATCTAGCAGGCCGATTGCTAGTCGAGAACCCCTCTCTCGGAGCTCGTTGATGTTGTGTAGTAGAAACCCCAATGTGGCATCTGATAAGTCCATGGAGCGAACCATCCGTCGTAGTATGCTTGCGCATGCATCAACATCAAAGATCTCGCCGGGGCTTCTTTGAAGGATCTCCAATTTCCAGTGTAGAACAATTGGCTTGTCCCCGATTTCCGATTCCGCGTACGATACCAAATCGTCAGCTTCTTGAAGTCTTTCGAGCGAGCGTGTCGCCAATAGTGTCTGAATGAGGTCGTGATGGATGGCCATCCGGATCTCCAGTCCCTCTGTCGAAAGTCTCTCCAACTCTTGGCTGTTGATGAGGGCATGTGCTCGTCGCAACCACTTGAGCGCCATCTCATGGTCACCCTTCCCCGACAAGTTGGCCCCAATATCTTGAAGTGTGTCAGCCAGGTGCTCAGCAGAGAACGGATCGAGACAGCGAAGGAGATCATCAGCTTTGGTATACATATGCTCAGCAACGTCCAGGCGGTCCTCTTTCGATGACTAAATATATTAGCAACACGCCACAAGATACCAACCCTCAGACTTACCAGAGCGCAGCGCATGGTCAGGTATTCCGCCTCAATATTCAATCTGTGCCCGGGACCGATGTGGTTCTCTGCATCCAACTGTCTGAGCTCGTCGATGTACTTGGTGACCTTGGCCAACCCCAATCGAGCAGCATCTAAATCCGACTCGGTGATGCAAATCTTTGCTAGAACCAGACCCTGGTTGATGATTGCAACAGCGTCATCTGCTGCACTCCCCCTCCTTCCACGGAGGCTCTCTCGGGCGAAGACATTGATAAGGAACGAAAACAACCGTGTTCGGACTAGCAGCCTTGACCTCAATGGTGATGCTAGCACATCATTCGGTTTCCTCTTCTCCTTGATACACTCGTTCCATAGTGCCCGGCCAGCCTCCTTCAAATCTTCTGCGGCCTCGGGCGATACGGTGCCGGGTTTCTGTGATATGGCGTTGACTGTAGTGATGTGATGGTTCAAGTCGGCGAGAAGAGTGTCGGTTGAGCTCGAATCGTGGGAGGTCGGTAGCTTGGGAAGGAGATCCACGGAGAACTCTGAGAGGTTTCAAGTCAATAAGCTGTCCCTGCCGTTCCTCGTGGGGAGCAGAGCTTTACCTATCAGCCCTCTGATCTTCCTGTCACGGCCGATACTCAATGGGTCGACCGATGCCATGCTGACTGTCAAAGGAGGCAAAGAAGCAGTTCATGGTCGAAGGATGATTATTATAGAACAAGTTTTGAAGCCGAGCGTGTCTACGTGAAGTGTCATGTGAGCCTGTTGCGTAGATGGCAGCGGCACCCTGGGCGCTCCTTCCTTCACATACAAGTCATCGAGAACGGTGAGTCCAACTTCAGCTCAATCAATCAAGACTCAATATCAAGCAATCCAAAAATGATTATTGAAAAACCAATAGACATATGTAGACAGACACTTGCTATCTAATGCGTCATAGACAATATATATACGCTTTCCAAAATCCAGCGTAACGTAACGTAAGGTAATCAATCAATGCGCCCTTTCTCTTTCCCTTGTTTCCAAAGTGCCAATCAGGCATATCTCCTTCAACTCAACTCGACTCGACTGCTCAATCAAGAGGCTCATATCCAATTGTGTAGGTACTTTAGATGAGGTCATCTCAAGACCCCCCTGGTCGTCATTGCGAAGGCGGGTCGTGGGGTAAAAAGTTGCCCACAATTAAGGCTGGCCTAGTAAAAGAAGGGTATTAGTAACACATAACACGACACTCAACCAAGCTCTCTACGTACAATTTGTGATCATCCCGTCGAATCATAAACGAGAAGCAGCATTTCACAATAGGGTGATTTGACCCATTGGTGGGATTCTTGAGCGAGCAGGCCGTCAGGAGGGTCTCGTGCGCCGGGTCAAAAGCGATAGTGCCAAACTCCTCCCAGTAGCGAACCATTGATTCTTCTGTGAGAATCTCGTGCAACGCAATCTTGCCCTAGATTCAACTAGCGTTAGCAAACATATCTTGACCGCCCCCCTCGCTGAGACAAGGTGCTCGGAGCCACGCGGAGGTGCATCAGGGGAACAAGACTCACATCTCTGAGCTGGGCGACTGACACGCCAATCAACTCGGCCATCTCCTTGTTGCCTCTGAAGATCTCACCGGTCCTTCGCCAGCAGCATGCTGGTACCGCCATGCTCGCAAAGACCCGGTCATAGTCCATGAGCTGCTTCTCAAACCACATCTCAACGTAAACAAGCTCCATATCCGTCAAGGCCTGCGCCTTCTCGCGGAACTTGGGCCGGAACTGGTTGATGGTCCGCAGAATCTTCTGCTTGGACGACGGAGCGATGTGGGAGTCGAGGTAAGTACCCAAGCGAGCGTAACCCTTGATGTAGTTGAAGGGTTTGAGCAGGCCGGCGTCGTACTTGGCCTTGAGCACACGAGCCATGCGCTCCTCGGGGTTATCGTTGCCCGAAGGATCAGCGGCCTGGAGATAGTATTCACGGGCCTTGTCGGCGGGCACGACGCTCCCCGGCCGTGGGATGGCCTTGCCCTCGAGGTTGTTGGTCGGGGGTGGCAGCATAGATCCCCCCGACATGTTGTTGGACATCGGGTTCGAGCCGCCAGCTGCCAGGGAGTTGCTGCTGTTGCCGAATCCAGGCAACATTTCCGACTGGCTCGACCTTCTGAATGCCGCCGGGCTCTGCTGAGAGTCTTCGGACGGCACCCCGCCGTCATCGAGCAGGCTGGTGTGGAGGAAGTCGTTGAGAAGGTTGAACTCGTGGGTGACTTCGGGGGCGATCATGTAGTTGGGGTGGAAGCTGTGCATATCATGGAAGTGGTTCTGGGCCGTCATCCACGCATCTTGAAAGCCAGCGACTGGGTTGGGGTGGCGTGTCAGCGATCTCTCAACTCAACATCAGAACATCAGGAACAACAAGCCAAGCTCAGCTCAGGGACAAGGACAAGCAAGGCCCAGCCCCCAGCAAGGCGAGCACACCCGTGTGCGTGCTCCGCTCGTGATTAAAAATCGAGACAAGCAAGGGACGGGCCCCTCCCAGTGGCAGGACAGAGGGGACCCAAGACGTACATTGATTCGCGTTGCTGTTGCCGTTGTTCAACGTATTTCCCTGCAGCCCGGAGACATGACCGGGTTGCACAATGGACAGCGGGCTACCCTGGCCCAGCACGCCCCCAAATCCCTTGGCACCTCTCTGCCTCGTCGCATCAAAGTTGGGCGGTGGACCCATGGTGCTCGAGATGGAGCTTCGAGCCATGTCGGACTGGGCATCCGACTCATCGACGACTGAGGTGCTCTGTATGCTCTGGACGCTCTTGGCCTTTTTGGAGTCGGCGTCGCGGGGCTCGTCGTGGCAGAGGTGCCCGATGTTGCGCTTGATACATCTCGTGCATGGTCTCTCCTATCCACAACGTCAGTGGCATGTCTTCAAGGGTGGGAAGAAGCAAGCCCCCTTTCCGCCCTGGCAGACAAATACGACTTCCAGCTGAGCTGAGCTGCGCAGCGCAGCGCATCAAGGGGGTTCGCCAGGATCTTACATACAAGATCGCATGTCATGTGCTATTGGCGCATAGAAAACATGGTGTCAGCAACGTCTCTTCTATCTCAGGACTCGGAGCGGGTGCAGGTCAGGGCAAGGGTCGACAGGAAGGCAAGGCAAGGCAAGTCAACTCGTAGGCGTTGCATCGTCGCACCACAGTCGACGCAACAAATAGTCCTGCGCCTCGGAGCGCCCGAGGCCGTCTCAGAGACCTCGAGGAAGCCAATGCGAAGTGCGCATGGGTTGAGTTTGAGGTTGACTTACAGATCGTCGGCAATATACGCAAGCTGTAGGAACGCGCGCGCCCCCCGGCAGTGTCAGCCCAGATTCAAGTCTTGATTCAAAATAAAGTCATGTGCCGTGCCGTAGCCTGCCTGTCCGCCGTAGCTAGGAGTTACCGAGCGCGGCAGGTGGTTGGTTTGTTGTGCTTAAGCATCTCTTGGGACCTCATCTACAATGAACAACCAGAGCCGCAACTCCCAACCAACCAAACGACGGCGCGGGCTTTGGTCGCATGCGCATACGACAAGGGACAAGACAAGTATAGGTTAAAGCAACAGCATTCTAGGTTGGGCGTACCGTGGTTCACTTTGCGTCTCTTCTTGGTAGGAGTCTTATGGTTGCCCGTGGCGGCGCTATTCGAGCTCTTGTCGCGATTCTTGGCTTTGCCATCGTCACCCTTGGCTGGGTCCTCCTTGACGCTCTTGCCCATGGCAGCGGCGTTCCGGTCGGTCATGTTGTCCTATGCTCCCATTGGATCTCGAGGTTACGCAGTGGGCGTCAGGTTCGCAGATCATTTGCGGCTCGCTGCAGCGACGGTCGTCTTCTTTCTCTCGAGGTCTACGGCTCAGCCGAACGCGACACGATCCATCCGCACCGCACGTTGGTCGTAGTCGGCTGTTTCTGTTCGGTTCTGTGACGTCTCTCCGAAGCGCATGCGCGGCTGGTGAGCCTCGGGGCAAGGGTGAATCTGTTCTGGCACCGTAGGTGTGTCGCGCGCGCGGGAAATGGTCCCGTGGAGGGGGAGGGGGGAAGAATCGAAGGTGGCGGCGGAGGTGGAGTGAGTGAGGCCGAGGCGGGAGGGAAAGGCAAGGCAAGGCTCAGGTGAGGCAGGCGGCGGCACTGTAGACGGCAGTCGGCAGCAGCGGCGTTGGGGGGGGGTCGGGTGTTTGGAATTGATGGCTCAGCAGCCGAGGCTGGCTCGGGGGGAGGTAAAAGAAGGGACCGTCTCTAAAACAAAACAAGTCGGAGAGAGAGACAAAATTGCAAGACTGGTCTGAGGACCTGGACGGTGAAGTTTGGCCTGACCTGGGGCCGGAACGGGCTGGGCTTTAGTTGACCACTGTGGGGGCAGGACAAGACGACGCTGAAGGAGACGAGCGAGACGCACGAGGGGAGTGAGTGGAGTGTGGATCTATTCTCGGTGGACTCGAGGTGGTGATCAGCCAGTTTCCAGGTTGGCGTTTAGTTCATCAGTTGGTTCTGTCGCCGTTGGTCAGTGAGATTGATTGATTCTAGACGGTCATAGTCCGTGTCGTCAGCTCAGCTCAGACCAACTCAGGCCAGCCCAGGATGAAAGGATGAAACTACTTCATGGCTCGATGGAGAAACGGATCACAATGGACAAGACTTGACTTGACGGTCAGGACCAGGGAATGGCGCGGGGCAGCGCTGGTTGGCCTCCCCGGTGAGCGAGCAGCAGCATTAGAAGCCGGCCGGAGCGGATCCCGGGTTGGTCTCTACAGCACTGTATGCTCTGTAAGTTTCAAACGCCCGCAGCAAGTGACCGCAACGAGACGCCTTCTTTCTCCCAGTTTCCAGTCCGGGTTGACCTTCCCTTCACTCTAGGCGCGCAACAGCTCCACAAGCCGACTCGTTAGCGCAAGCACCGTACAGCTGGTTTACATAACGAGACATGAAGCCAACACTTGTTGGTATACAGTGTTGAATGATATTAAGAGTAAACTGTGCTTATATGGATGATGGATTTGTATTGCATCAATCAGCAGAAAACACACCACTTTCCTCGGACCCCTCATAATTCCCCGGAGCCGAAAATCGCGGCAGAGCGGAAGGAGAAAAAAAAGAGAATGAGCAGCACAAGATAGCCGAATGAGGGATGGGACAGGCACAGCATGAATAAGCTCAAAGTCAAGCCCCCCCCCATCACACACACCAAGGATGAGAAATTCATTTCACATCTGCTGACTTTCTCTGCCCGTGAGAAACCCCAGTCTTCAATTCGATCTGTCAGGCCACTTTTCCCCTTGCTCTGTTATCAAATGAAACGGGCTGTGTATCTGCCAGGCAAATCATCTGATGTTCAGCTTGGACTATGGGGCCTGGTACGATAACATCTCAAGCGTACGAGTTTTTTTTCCTTCCAAAACGAGATGGAAGACGGAGAAGGCTTTGGAAGATCCATGGCGCTAGGCTTCAAGACACCTTTCCACATTGGGTAATCTCTCACCTGGGCTGTTCTCTGAATGAATTCACTCACAGCGTAGGCCTCTTGATGACCATCGCATCCATCGCCATGGCTTTGCAATCTCGCATGGTATATTTCGCAAGAGGCCTCACCGCTCAATTGGATACCTAACCCCCCGCTTGTCAGCCCCCAAAGTTTGGATGCATGGAACTGCTGAAGTCTTGACTGCCTACCTAGGTAGGTACGTAGAGAAAAGTCATTCCGGACATCGGCTATGCGCGGCTATCAATCATCCATGAAACGCCCGTCGACGCGCCTCATGATACAACCATATGGACGTGTTCCTCCCAAGCCAATTCGTTCTCTTGTTTTGGTGTGTGTGTGTATGTGTGTGTGTCTGGCGGCCTCTTCTTCAAGCGTCGGTGTAGGTACTTGCCTAGAACTTACATACAAACTTGCATACGTAAGGCGACATGATGACCATCCCCAGCCCCGTTGGGCCGATGCAAGACATCGGTGACATGGACCGTCAGGACCAGGCACTCAACTTTCGGAGGCTGGAATTTGCGTGCCTGAGGCGGTGCGGTGGTCCCTAGCACCACCCGGCCGTCTGGTGCCACAGCTTGTATATCTGTCGATCAATCAAGATCCAGGCTTCTGGAACTGATGAATTATCAGATGAGCCGTTGAGAGTTTATCTTTTGACTGAAGCATGATCTGTATCTCTCAGCAGCCCCGCAACGGACACGGCATCATGTCCGAAGAAGAAACGGCATGTATCTTTCTCCAAGACGCGTGGCTGGACAAAGCAATTCCTCGCAAAGCGTGACCTCTAAATGTTACTCGATCTGCAAGAGCGTGATAGGCGCTTGGCGTCTCTGCATCAAAACATATCGCCCGCTGCAGGGCCAAGTTTACGTCGTTTGTTTTTCTGCAAATCTTCATGATGTTGTGCTGTCGGTACATGGCTGCACCGAAATACATCTAAATCGAGATTGGTCGTTGTTGTTGTTATCGTTATCATCATCTAGAGGTACATACAGCACATTTCATGTCATGCATCCGTCCTTGACCATGCGTATAACTATCATTCAGCATCCAGAACACTGTTGCTCCGTAAAAGAGCAGCCAACACCAATCCCATGACATGTCCTGTCCCACTCTGTCACTTACCGTGACCTTGTTCTCGTTGGCCAAGACCGAGCCTCCAAGACATGCCCCCCTAGTCCATCTACCGTCCCGTCCTCCACACTTTTTCATCAGATCAGATCGCCACAAAGAAACTCTTCTCTCCATCCTGGGGCACAACCTTTGCCCTACGCATGATGTCGTCCTCACACGCCAACCTGATCCTCTCAGGCGTCGCTGGACTCTCCAGCCTCAGCAGGCCCGCATCATCGTCCTCGCCTTGTCCCGAGGCCGCCACCCCGGCCTGTGCCCGAGCCGCCTTGAGCGCGTCCCGGATCGCAAAGAAGACGGAGCTACCCATGAAGAGCGGTGGCTCCCCCACGCCGCGGCTCCGCTGGATCGTCCGCAGTTCCTTCCACTCCACGTCCTTGAGTAGCGAAACGTTGAAGGTCTGGGGAATGTCACGGAATCCGGGGATCTTGTATGTGCCTGGTCCCCGCGTGAAGAGATGTCCGGCATTCGGCCCGTTCCGCAACCAGAGTGACTCCTCCATGGTGAAGAGGCCAAGTCCTTGGATAAACGCTCCTTGGATCTGTCCGTAGTCAATCGCCGGGTTGATCGATTGTCCCACATCCATCTTGATGTCTGCCCGTACACAAGTCCATGTTCCTGTCAGCAGATCCAGCTCGACTTCAGCTGCGGCAACTCCTTGCGTAAAGTAGAAAAACATCTTGCCCTTGCCCGTGTTCCAGTCGTAGCCAATCTCTGGTGTCTTGTAGAAACCCTGCGCCGAAAGGTTCACACGGTCGAAGTAAGCAGCGTGAGCAAGCTCCTTCATGGTTGCTTCAGGACCCAGCTTCTTTCGATAAGGCGCCAACCGCTCGTTGAGCTGCTCGCAAGCATTAAAGATGGCATAGCCGTTCAGATCTGAAGACGCTGAAGCTGCCGTTGCAGATGCGTTGGCCACCGTATTGGTCGACGTCTCCGAGATGAACACATTGTCCAGTGGCACACCCAATGCCTGCGCAGCAATCTGCGAGAGCTTGGTGTACAACCCCTGTCCCATCTCTGTGCCGCCGTGAGCCACCAAAATGGAGCCGTCGTGATAGATGTGCACAAGAGCACCAGCCTGGTTCAGAAACAAAGCGGTAAACGAGATGCCAAACTTTGTCGGGATAAGGGCCAGGCCCCTCTTCCGCCATCTGTTGGTCTTGTTGAACTCGGTCACGGCAAATCTCCGCGCAGGGTAGATGGCCTCATCTTGCACCTGCTTGTACATGAGCGGGACATGCCAGTCTCCCAGCCCCTGGCCAAAGTGCGTCTGGCCGTCGTTCCCGTACATGTTGATCTGCCGCAGCTGCTCGACCGGCATGCCCAATCGATCCGCCACCTCTTCCATGTACGTCTCGGCGATGAACATGCCCTGAGGCCCGCCAAAGCCTCGGAAAGCCGTGTTGGACATGGTGTTCGTCTTGCACAGACGTCCCCTGATATGCACGTTGGGGATGCTGTAGCACCCGTCCACGTGGGTCATGGCTCGCTCGCATACCGCCGCGCTCAGGTCAAACGTCCATCCTGCATTGTTGAAGATGTCACAGTCCAGGGCCTGGATCTTGCCGTCCTTGTTGACTCCCACCTTGTACTTGCCCAGGAAGGGATGTCGTTGACCGCTTATCACCATGTCCTCCTCTCGTGTAAGCATGTAGCGGACGGGTCTCTTGGTCTTCTTTGCCGCGAGAGCCACTGCAGAGCTGAGAATGACTGATCGTGACTCCTTTCCGCCAAATCCGCCGCCTAGTCGCTTGACGCGTACGACAATCTTGTTTGCTTGCACGTCACAAACTCGTGACGCAAATACTTGCCTGGGAAATGTTAGAACCGAAATGATGCTCTGGGGGGTATACTCACGTCTCATTGGCGTTTTGTGTGCTGGCAAATATCTCCATCTCGCCATCCTCAGGCTTTGGAACGGCTAGACAGGCATTCGTCTCGAGGTAGAAGTGCTCCTGTCCACCCATCCTCACCGTACCGGTAAAGATGTGATCGCAGTTCTTAAAAGCCTCTTCCGTATCGCCCTTCTTGATCTCACGGAAGAACTTGTGGTAGCTGTCCGCTTCGATAGCGTCCTCGATCGAGAGAACGGCAGGAAGGTCTTCGTATTCCACCTTGACTGCCCTGGCTGCCTCTTGCGCCTTTTGGGGTGAAGTTGCTAGTATCAGGGCGATCGGTTGGCCTGCAGTCAATATCTCATTCTCTGCAAAGATGACTTCGTCAAAGTGTGGCGGTCCGAACTTGTTGGCGTCCGCAGATGGCATATCATCCTTGTCCACGACGTCCACCACTCCAGGCATATCAAGTGCGTCTGCATAGTCGACGGAGATAATCTTGGCATGGGCTCTCTTTGAGAGAACATAGCAGGCGTAAAGCTCGTTTTTTAGGGCAGGAATATCGTCGGTATACTGCGCTTCGCCAGTCGTCTGCTTCAGGGCAGCCAAATGAGACTTGGACTGTCCGGTAACTTCCTTTGTATAAGCGGCCGCGGCATGCTCGTCAACTTGCCCCCCTGATAGATCTCTCTCGATTTCATCGATCGCCTCCTTGTCGACATGGTTCGAGCCGCCATCGAGGATAGTGAGAACATCGTGGTAGAATCGGTAAAAGAACCCAAAGGCAAGAGCCTTTCGGTACGAAGCCATTCCTCCAGGGACACTGAACTGCAGATCAAAGTCTCGGCCGAGAGCGCTCATGGTCCCTTCCAGAGTACCCAAGTCCGCAAAGCGCTTCCCAACAAGATACTCCATGGCTGTCTTGGCGGCAACAGTCATTGCAGCCATGCCGCCATAAATGAGATTAACTTCTGTGACGATACCCTCATCATCCAACCTCACCCGGAGGGCGCCGGTAACAATGGCAATGTCGTCATCTTTCCGCTTCGCCTGCTTGTATGCCCTAAAGAACTCGCCCTTTTCTTGGGTAACGGGGATTCGTATTGACGCAATGATTGCATCTGGAGCAAGAGCCGTTCTTCGGTATCCGGTGAAGAACTGAGAGACAGGAATTTCCGTCTCCTTTGTTGATGACTTGGCGACTAATACGGCATTGGCTGCCCACAGCACCGGGTTGAGATCTGAGATTGGTGAGGCCGTGACTAGGTTTCCAGCTGGAGTGCCGACGTTTCGAATCTGTCGACCTGCAAAGAACTTGAGTTGTTTGAGCATAGACTCAAAGACTTGAGCACGCTCGTGTCCATAATGTGGGATGGCATGCTCGCAAATCATCTCGAGATCAGTCAGGACGACGTTTCCGCCAATCTCGAGGTGATCGTCCTTGAAGCTGTACCCCCGTAACTCGGCAATATCACCAACATAGACTGAGACAGGGTATTGTAGAGCCTTGAACTTGATCTCGATTTGTGTCTCTGTGCTTCCACCGATAATCTTTGCTTGCGGGTGTGCGGCCTTGATCTGAAGGAGCTGATCGAGAGTGACGGGCCGATACCATCTCTTCCTCTTATTCCCAAAGGCCAAGGGTCGCAGCTCGTGTCTCTTGAGGGCGGGCGGGAAGATGAGTTCGGTCTCTGGGTTGTACTCGATGAACCCTGGTGGCGTAAACTTCTTGATCGGTGCGTCGTCCAGGTTCGCCTTGTCCATACAGCATCCTCCGTTAGGTGGACCGTTTCCATTCTCCATACAGCACCCAGTTCCCCCAGCCTTCTTGAACTTTTGACCAGGCTTGTCAACGCTGAAAGTCTGAGCCGCATCGAGAATCGACCTGTAACCCGTACATCGGCACAGATTTCCATCAAAGGCCTCTTCAACGTCGTCTTTCGAAGGCGAGGTATTGTTCCGCAGCAGTGCGTACAAACTCATCACAATACCAGGGGTACAGAAGCCACACTGACTGCCATTGGACTTGGCGATCCGTTCTTGGGTAGGATGAGGTCTCTTGGCGTTGCCGATACCCTCAACCGTGATGACATGCTTGCCATCCAAGCTGACAAGAGGAGCTAAGCAAGCGTTGACGCTGGCATGGTAGATCTGCTTCGTCGTAGGGTTAAACTGGCTGACCACAATGGTACAGGCTCCGCAACCACCTTCGCCACAACCACTGGATATGTCAGCATAAGAGGTTCGCGATGACTTCAGAGCACTTACAGCTTTGTCCCTGTAAGTCCAATTCCCCGTAGGTACTCGAGGACTGTAATCTCTGGGTCGATCTCGTCTAGCACTACTCTTGTTCCATTCAAATAGAAGCGGAGGGTATCGTCGAATTTGGAGGTCAGAGTGGCCAAGGGCTCAGGGTTGGTGTCTCGCACGGGAGAGACGGCGCTCGGCGCCATGGTGGTTACGATGCGGTCAAGTAGGTATGAGATAGCAGTATCAACAGAGAACAATAGAGACGCCTACTATCAAGTGGCAAGGGAAAACAATTAGAAGGAGAAAAAAAGAAAACAAGCTTTAAAACTAGAGGCAATGGTTCCTTTTAAGGGTTCATATCAAACCGAGGTTCCTGACGAGGGGGGAGGGGGGAGAGACAAGACGGCTCACGAGACGCGTTAGAGGGGGGTTGGTATCATCAAAAAGCCAGTGCGTCATCTCTACCACTGACAGTCCACGCTTGTGCAACAGCACCTTCCCTGATCGATTAAGGGGAGGTGAACGGTGAGCAAACGCGGGCGAGTTTGCGTGTGCGGGCAGCGAGTGATTCGCCCGCCAGTTAGAGACGGGGTAGTACTAATCGCCAATCGCCACTGATAAGGGCAGATTTACACCCGTGCGCCACCACGGGGCGGGGAACATGCCGCTTACCCCACGTCTCTTTTCCTCCGGAAGGGTCCACCGCCTCGGCCGGCTCCGCGGGGAGTTTGATCGGGGGCTTCCACCTGAAGATAGGAGGGCCTTTAAAGAGGAAGATAGGAATAGAGGTTTGTAATAGATAAGACTGTCAACATATATAGCATTCTTCAACTCTTGCCCCCCGTCCTGGAATTCACTCTGGTCTATATACATCACCCCATACCTATCAACGAGCACAAACTGCTCAAACCATATCACCTTGTTGTAGCTGATCCAGGTATCAACACGGTTATCTCTTGGCATCCTATCCGGGGATTTATCCCGACTTCCCCAGGTTCCCAGCATGCTTCTACGTACATATCAATCGACCGATGTGCATGAACAAGGGTAGACACGCATATACGGGACACGTCCCGATTTGCTCAAAGTAAATCTATGACATTCGTCTATCAGATATCTAACTCTCCATTTAACGCTTTTTAATCACAACTCTTTACTCCTGAATGTACTTCTTCAGGCTCCTTAGACGCTCCTTGGCCTGCTCTAGCACATCATCATTCTTGCACACCGCGAACCGGATGTAGTCCTCAGCCAGGTGTGCGTTGCCCTCGGTGTAAAACTCAGTCGGAGGGATCGCCGCAACGCCAACCTCTTGGATCAGGAACCACGCCAGCTTAAAGTCGCGTGGGCGGCTGGCCACGTGGGGAGGGAAGGGGTAGTCCTCGGGGAGCTTCACCTTGGCCATGTTGACGAGCAAGAAATATCCGCCCTCAGGGTAGGTGACGGGCAAGTTGAGCTCCTCAAAGACCTCCTTGAGTCGATCAATCTTGCCCTTCATCTCCTTGATCGTCTCGTCCCAGAAGCCGTTGGTGGCAGCCTTCTCGAAACCAATGGCTGTGGCCTCCTGGAGGGGTGCCACGGTGGAGAAGCAGATGCGGGTGTGGGCGGCAGAGACGTGCTGGATGAGCTCAGCGGGGCCAATCAGCCAACCTATAAACGTGTCAGTTACTTCTACTCCTTGAAGATGGCCGAGGTCGACGTACCAACACGCCAGCCAGTGGCGTAAAAGTTCTTTCCGGCAGAGCCAACAGTAAGAGTAATCTTCTCAACCTCTGGAGAAACCTTGGCGATTCGGTTGAAGGGCACATAAAAGAGACGGTCGTACACCTCATCGGAGAGGATAATGACCTGGTTCTTGACACAAATGTCTCCGATCTTCTGGACCTCCTCCTGAGAAAAGACCTTTCCAACAGGGTTATCTACTAGTTGTCAGCTTGGAACCGCAGTCCAAGTTTAGAGTACCCACGGGGAGTGTTGATGACAATCATCTTGGTGCGGGGAGTGAAGGCCTTCTCGAGCTCTTCAAAGTCAACAGTCCAGTCAGCAGCAGAAGAGTTGCTGGTAGCTCCCGACGCAGGAGGGTGCAGAGGCACATAAACAATCTTTCCACCAGCCATCTGGATGTTGCTAATGTATCTATGTGGCTATCAGTGAAGCTGCTCAGGGACTGATAGGATAGCGGGGTACTCACTGATCAAAGAAAGGCTCAAAGACAATAACCTCATCACCAGGCTCGATGAAACCCATAAAAGCAGAGAGCATGCCCTCATTAGCGCCGGTGGTGACAACAACTTCAGTCTCGGGGTTGATCTGGCGGCCCCAGAAGGGTGAGTATGCATCCGCAATGGCCTTTCTCAACCGAGGTCGTCCCTTGGCGGGAGCATACTGGTTGCACTCTACACGGTCCAAGGCCTCCTTGGCAGCATCGAGAATGAACTTGGGAGGGTTATATCCAAAGAAACCCTGGCCCAAGTTCACGATAGGCTGGTTGGGAGAAGAGGCAGCGGCCTCATTGATGATGGACCTGTGAGCCAGCAGTCAGAGTCACATATCGTCAAAACCATAGAGGGCCAAGACTCACCAGACATCCTGTCTCTGGCCCTCAACCCGCGCCGCGGGGTGAAGCTTCCGTGTCTGGCTCATGATGACGCTGCTAGAGAATGATCTCGAGTGAAGAGGGGTGATGCTTCGAAGTGCGGTCCGGAGGAGCACAGACTGAGAGGAGGGGCCAGTGGTTAATATGGAGCGCGACATTAACCACGACAAAACGACCTATACTGGGTATTAGTCAGATGACCTTTTGTTTTTTTCTCAGGCAAGTCTTCAGGGCATCTCACTTATTATCTTCTCGCGGAAAGATTATCTCAATTGGGGGCCTCGAGCCGTCTCCTCTCCACAAGGTTTGGCGGTTGCGACATCGCCGTAACCGGGGACGAATATCTGATGACTAATGTGGTGGAGTCTGGGGGAGACCGTGTGAATCGCGTCATACGCTCCAATGATGAGGACTTGATTCTATTTCCGCGAGGATTGGTTCGACAACTCCACACTGGGGTAGGACACTGTGAGGCTCATCGAATCAGCTTTCTTTTTAGGTATTGCAATTCAAGAAACGAGCCCCGGCCTACGTCGGGTTGCTTCCGATGGTACCCTCTTCCATCCCGCCTCCGACCCGATGCCGAGTTTCGAACGAGCCGGCCGAGGCCGGAGGTGGGTTGGACCTCAAGGTGAACGTCGATGTTGTTATCGGCTGCATACATACTACTTTATCACTCTCACCATGACAAGAGCTTCGACTGATCAGTTTGATTCAGCGAACTACAGCATTCAAGACTGTGTCGCAGTTTGTATTAAGCTCTCGTACAATTGCAAAGTCCATTACCTACGCCTTGCTTCCGTTTGATTACATCCCGTCAACTCCTCTGTTGTTTTCACACTCAACCATCCATTACCAGAAAACGATAGGCTCAAAACCCTCTGGAATCTTGAGTTCCATCCTCTTCGCCATCCCTGTTTCATATTCTTGTCGTTCGACCTTGTCAAGCATGTCAGGGATGACCTCGACAAGCTCAGCCGCCGTCACTCGAGCCTTGGGATTCCATTCCAGCATGCGGCTCGCGAGTCTGACAATGTCGTGATCTGGGTTCAGATCTAGCAGGTTCTGGGAGTGTGTGTGGCACTGTCGGGGATACATGCGCTCCTCCTTCTTGACGAATCTAGGAGACTGCGACATCATGGCGAGCAGCGAGACGCCCAGGGCCCAGATGTCATCGCTCGTCCCGGCGTGTCGGTTGTGTCGAAAGACGTACGGCGACCAGTACGACTTTGTCCCGTGTGGCTTGTCACGGCTGTTGATGTTGATGACTCGCTTGACATCCGCGCAGTCGGCCATGGCCACGTTGACAGGATCCCACGATCGAACCAGGACATTTCGTGGTTTAAAGTCGCCGTGGTAGCGACCTTGTCCGTGGAGGTACCGAAGAGCCCGTGAGAGTTGAAGCATCACTTCCAGCACCTTCTTCTGTGGCACGCCATATGTGTAGTCGTTGATGAGTGTTTGCAGGTTGCCATGTGGACAGAGCTCCAGCACGAGGACATTTGCAGAGGGATAGTCTGCTTCCTCGTAATAGTCAATGTACTTGACGATGTGTTCCTATATCAACCTGATAAGTATCAGCTGCACGAGTATGGGCCATCATTCACTTACGTGGTTTAGATTTCGGAGTACGGAAGCCTCCCTGCGGAGGTTATTCACTGCATTAGGAGAGGTCTTGCCGGCAAACACGCCTCCATCGCGTTGTCGAAGAACTTTGTAAACGCAGGCGAAGCCGCCTTGACCCAGAAGAGTCCCTCGAATGTAGGGACCGCCAGGGAAGTCGCGATTCCGGACCCTGGACTGCTCAACATCTTCACTATCCCAAACCCCTAGCGACGACGACATGTTAATGAAAGAGAGCGCCCAGTGGGTGCGCAGGCAGAAGTATTCTTCGTTGGTGCAGAAAGAGCGTGCGTGTGATTGAAAAAAAAGGTCGAGATTAAAGAGATGAGGATTTTTTTTGGTGCATGCGATGGACGGACCAAGGCATAAAGATAAAGCAGGAGGAGGAGTCCTTACCTCGCCGGCCGCCTGCACTGCAGTGACGACGGGACGGGATAACTGCACTGCACTGCACTGCACGTGTTAGACAACCTCTGCGAGGGTGCCTGCAGCGGTTCGAAAAAAGTATTGCACCTCACGTGAGAGGATTTGCAAACGTTGCTGATGGGGATATTGCAGTGGACAAAGTTGTCTATGCTTCTGTTTCTGTTTGATTCATTGTTCCCGTTGGGGGGAGCAAACACATGCAGTTGGGAATAGCTTCTCACGGCCCGCTTTGCCAGTGACAAGGCCAGGGTGTTTTCTGCGAATCATAAGGCCAGAAACGCGGCTAGAAACACTATGGAAGATTGACGGTGATAGGCAGCTGGAAACAAGGCCAGAGGCAAGTGCAAAGAAGTGACAAACCGCCGACGAGACAAAGAAGCTTGAATAAAGGTCAACTCAAAACAGACCGTTGGCAAATTTTCTTCACCTTCACTTCTGACAGCTCTGTTCATTATTTTCATTGTTGTTTATCTTTCATTCTAGCATGGATAAGGCTCTTCATATCCTTTGTCAGGGGTTTTTCTCTCGTTCACTTCACAGGGCCAGCTTGATGCACATCTCGATCCTACTTCGATCCTTCTTGGATCGATTTATGCCATGATACCTCACAGCTCAAGCTTCAGGCCGAATTTGAGGAGTTTACTTTGATTCGAATCTTAAAATTGGGAATCTTGCCCCATAAGGTCGACGAGATCCTCTCCGTCCTCAACACTTCTTTTTCTTCTTCCCCTCTCTTTCGCTTGCTGGACATGCCAAGCTGACAACACTTCTCTTGCTTTTCTATATACAAACTTCAACAAGTTCATTCTTCATTCCCTTGCCTTGCAGTACTCTTCTGTTTCGACTTCAAGACGTCCATCACTTCGAAACCAGATACCAGCATCTCTCGAATAACCTCTGACAAGAAAACCACCATGAAGTCAACATCCGCGGAATACTATACCCCCCAATCCGGCTCCAGACTTCACTACGAGCTCAAATATGAAATGGACCGGCTAAACCAGACCGTCGACCCGAACACCGTTCACAAGGCTACTTTCCTTTCCAGCTACTCCGCCCGGAGGGATTACCTCGAGCGTGTATTCTCGGAGAACTTGAAGCACAGAATTCAAGATGTTATGGCAATCATCAACTTTCCAAGGCCCTGCAAGTTCAATTATATGCCTAATACCATCAACATGCACCTTCAGGAATGGCTCGCTCTTGAGCTGCCGGACCCCCTGGAGGAGTATCTCCCAAAAGAGCTCGACAAGGTGTATCAGTTTGTACGCTTGACGGAGCAGTATATGGAAGATTATCTCTCAAAAGCCTTGAGTTCACACCTGGTCCATGCCTACCTGAAGCTGCCTCACTGGTGCCATCTCTCCTACGACGAGCATCGAACCGTCGAAGTCAACTCCCAAGATCGCGTCCACCTTAATTCTCTCTCAAGTACAGAACGCGACAGGTTATTCCAGGCTTTTTTTCATTATCAACTCAACTGCCTGGCAAAACCGGTAAGACCTAGATACTGGTCCCATACCCGTGTTCCTGAGGAGCAGAGTTGGTGGTTACTGCGTCAGTGGTGGACGAGTTACCGTCCTAGCATCAGGGATATCGACACCACCCAATGTGTCCATGAGTACTTTCGCACTTTGGTTGGGGCTCTCGCCGTTCGGTTCGCGGACGACGGCTTCAAGACAATGGCCGCCCTGCTCGATGAGCGTCATGGAGCTTGGAGGGCGTTTGAGGAGCCTGTCTTTCCTGACAATGTCCAGTTCAACCCGGAGCTTCACATGACGAGTCCGGAACCTGAGGTCATCTGCAACTTCATCAACTGTCTTGCCGCCTCTGGAATCAACTTGATCGACGAGCTTCTCAGGCTGGACATTAAAGAGTGCAAGGCCTTCTTCGATCATTTCTACGACGAGATGACGGTGCAAACTCCCATGATGGCTCCTAGAAGTAGTTCCCATCCGATCATCGACAGATCTTACAACCCAGTGATTCCAGATGATGGGTTATGGGCAGAACTCAGATTCCGCTTCCACTTTGCTCAAGGACCCGAACCCCTTGTGCAGGCATATATACGGATGTATCGTCAACGAGCATGGGCCTTTTTCGATGACGAGAGGTTGTTTAAAGATGGAGTCAACTTTTGCGACTTTCAAGACTTCCAAGCATGCGCATCAAGAATGAACACAGAAGAAAACAAGGCTCGCCCTCCAAGGCGGCAGCATTTCTCCGCCATGACGATGGGTCAATCACCCAGTCCTCACCGCGAGGATCTTGAGCGCGGCGTCGAATACTACCCGACACTAGAAAGGGTGTTATTCTGGAATGAGGTCGACAACATCCAAGACGATCCTGTTCGAGTAGTCAAGGATGAGCTCTTCCAAGTAGAGGAGAACGGGGTCATTACCGAGTCTGATGACGGCGAAATAGAGCAAGAGGCCGAGGGAGGACACATTAAAGGAGAAAGTCCGGACAGCAGTTTCATCGATGAGGACTTGGGAGTGAACGGACTCGTGGTATCTCAGCCATATTATCCAGTTCCTATGAGGGAAACAGCTTGATCTAGGATCCGAGTTCTGCCATCCGTCCGAATAGCGAGTTTGAGCGTTTACGATACCCAGCGAAATACCCCATGGCGGATTATTTCACTATTCATGTTTTATATATACAGCTTCAGATATCTTAGGGACTTGGTGAAGGTGGGCTTACCGTGGTCTTAATCCATGGTCACGCTCATGGCATGGGAATGCCACCAATAATACTCAAACACAAGCTTCGAGCCTCATCACGTCTTCACATCATGTCAGTCCACAGCTTGCTTTTCGGCTTTATTGCCATTTCATGAAACACTATAGCTATGCAGTACGCCAAACAATAATTCTACACAGAAGCCGCCCTTTCATGCCCGTGTGCCAGGCTTCCCAAAGCCTGATCATGCGCTTCGTTGCATTTCGTTTCCGTCCGTAATTTTCACGCATTTCCGTTTGAGTATGCGTGACCTGAAAAAAGATTTCCCTGATGCCCCTAAACGCCACATCTCCTAAAGTCAAAATGATGCAAGTCCGGGGTATTGTGCAGGCCCTAAGGAGGAACCTTGACCGAAAAAACCTGCTGTATTCCACCTAATTCATGGTGCCGCGTTGCGAGACCTTGCGGAGGTTACTCATGAGACGTTCGACGAACTCCATGGATTCACATCCTGGAACGTCTGGAAAGCCCTCAGGCTCGTAGGAACCAGTCTTGGAGAGTATGTTCGAACCCTTTGTAACTGGCTCCGGCAAAGGGCGTTCTGCAGGCTGCACTGGATGTGCAGGCACCTGCTTACGTGTTGGTGTATATGTTGGGCTTGTCGAACTTGAAATTTGAACTGATCCGGCAGGCTGGCGCGTAGAAGCCCTGGCAGTGGTCCTTGTTGATCCACGAGGGGATTGATCCAAAATTGCTTGCTGAGGTACACCGGGTTGTTGTTGAGATGCCATAGGGGAAATCCCAGGCAGCTGGGGAATCGGAACTGGGGTTTGCTTGTTCGTAACTGAACCCTTTGGTGATTTCTGGGTCGCTCCAGTAGAGGGAGCACTCGGAGTCGAATTCATGGCCGCCAGGAAGTTCGCCGGCAGCGGCACTGGCGACTCCTTGGGAGGTATCTGGATTGGCGGCTCAGCCGACCCGTGACTACTCTCGATAGTTCCAGCTACTTACCTTATACGGCTTGGCCGGATGTGCCATCTTTGGTTTGCTGCTTTGGTTAGGCGAGTGGGCAGCTTGTGGAGGCTGAACGGCGGACTGAGGTCGAGCCGCTTGCGGGTGCTGAACCACTGATGGGTGCTGAACCGTTGGTGGGCGCTGGATGGCTTGTGGAGGCTGGACTGTTTGGGCAGGCTGAACCACTTGAGGACGGGCCTGCGCACCTGGCAGATACTGGGCCTTTATAGCAGGACGAGGTAGGATCCCCAGGATGGGAGGAGCAGCGGCTGCAGGCTTGGACACTGACACTGGTGGCTTTGAAAAGGGGTTCTGACCGCCAGCAGTGCTGGGAGGTGCTTGGGGTGGAGCCGGGTTTCTAACTGGAGCTGCAGGCTGCTGACCGTAAGGAGACTTGTGGTGAAGGAAGGTGTCCTTGTTGGCCATGATGTGGGCTCTCAGGTTGCCTTCGTATCCATTGGTGAAGCCTCCCCATGCTGCGTAGGGTGTCTTGTACTTGGTAGAGTCCCTTCGTGGACGTTAGCTGGGGCCGTGCATACAAGCTGTGAGGCATACCTGTTGTGATTGACCTGGAAGAATGGATACTTGTGGTAGATTGACGTATGAACCTGCCACGATGGCTTGAGTTGAGGACGCGGGTGTCCATAATTAGCTTGCTGCTGTGTCACGGGTGCAGGTACAGGCGCACGGGCTGGGGGTGCTGGTCGGGGAGCAGCAGAATGCTGCCACTGGTGGTGTTGAGGCTGCACTGGAGGGCGAGATGGTCCAGATGAGTGTCCAGCATTTGCGAAACTCTGAGGAGTCTTAACCTCAAATCTCTGAGCAGAATACGGAGCTGGAGCCTGGTGCCCTTGTGGCTGTGTGTACGAGTAGTGATGATACCTGGTAGGAGGTTGCTGGGGAGGAACGGGTGCTGGAGTAGTTGGGGTGAATTGTTGGGTGGTGAAGCTACCCGCAGCAGCAGCAAAGTTAGCCTCGACAGGCTTTCGTGGCTTGTAGACGTATGGCTTTTCTGGCCGAGCTGAAGCTAGAGGAGCAACAGGTCTGACAGCAGGGTATGGGCCGCCGAATGAAGTTGTTGGTGCATACGTGTATCGCGGCACATTAGCCGGGATCACCTTCGGGGGTTTGACCGGCTTAGGTTCCTTGGGAAGCGTATCCAAGTAGTTGCCCTTCGGATTGTGACGCGGTTTGGAAGGATCCTCAGTGTACTGGGCTTTAGCTTCGGTCGAAGTCTTGCCCAGGTAGTGCCAGAGTTGATCAGGCTTGGAGAAGTCGATCTTGACCTGGAACTTGTTGCTGACTGGATGCTCCTGGAAATCAGCCCAAGTGTAGCCTTCAACAAACGAATCATCCTTCTGGGGCTTGTTGTCGCTGAGACGCTTGGTCTTCAGCTTCTCCTTGTCCTTCTGCGAGGTAGGCATCGGGATGGCCTTTGCTGATGCCTTTGGCAAACGGTAATCAGTAGGGTCAGGCAGCAATAGCCACTTCCATTCAACCTCGAGGCGATCCCTAAAAAGAGTCAGCTTGTTTCTTTGTTTTGTGTTGTTTTGACGAAATGGTGATAAACAAAATTGGTGATAAAAGTAGTGGTGACGTACCCGTTTGGTAGAATATCAAGAAGCAGCGTTTGTTCATCGGGGCGCGATTCCACAACAACACCAGCGAAAATTTCCCCTTTGAAGTATTGCAGCTGGCAAGTGTCTCCTTTTCGAAGTTTAGCTGCTGCTGCCTGGATCCGTGAGTCGGCTTCCAGTGCATCTCCGTCCAACTTCTTGTCTCGCTTCGTCCGATGGAATCGACAACTAAATCCAAATGCTTGCTCCTTGTATTCGGTTCCGTCTTCCCCGAAAACAGGAACGTCTTGGTCTTCGATAAAGACACCTGCTGCAGCTGCGCATGTCGGGTGATAGGCCCTCGCGCATTTCTTTTGTGAGCATTGGAAGCATGCGCCGCGCCTGGAGCGACAATAGAGGCACTTGAGATCAAGGCGATCCTTGTGGATGGCTGCCACATTGGCAACGATCTCCTGCCCATCAACGGTATCGATGTACGTCTCGGGGAGATAAAGAGCACACGTCCGATGTGCCTTTCGGCCATCATCAGTGGGCAACAGCTCGGCTGTTGGGACTTCATTGGGACAGAGGCAACAAGGAGGCTCAGCTTTCGTCCTGAGACGAAGTCTGATCTTCTTGGCCTTGCCTCCCTTCTCGCCAGGACCACGCTTTCGCTTTCGCCCAGTCTCCTTGAACTTGACACCAGAACCTGATGGTGGGGTTGGCAGGCCAGACCTCTCGTCGTCGTCGTCATCCTCTTCGTCTTCTTCATCCTCTGTTTCCTCGTATTCTGTCTCCTCGCCACGGAGTTTTCGCTCGATCTCGTAGACATTAACCCAGACGCTGTCCTGCGCCTGAGCGCACTCGCACTTCTTGGCAATCTTGCCGATATCAAGCCAGGAATCTAGCGCGAAGTTGACGGCCTCGGCGCAGTTGTAACCCAAGTTGTATCCAGAATGGTATCCGTACGGGTATGTGACCACGAACTCGCCCGGATATGAAACGCATTTGTTGACTGTGATGTTGTAATGTGACTTAAGATGTTGCGGCGAGATAAGGAAGCCCTTGTGTCTCAGGAACTGATCGCAAGCCTTGGCATCTGCTGGCCAGATATTCTTCATCGCAGCCTCGAAACGACGGGCGTCCGCCTGGGATATGCTGTACCACTGTTTGGGAGCACCAAAGTGGAGGTAGTTGATGCTGTACAAATCAACATCCTCTAGATGCCAAGCAAAGGTCGCCTTCCACATGCCCAGGTAGAGGTACGCCGTATTGACTCCAGGAACCTTGGTTCCGAGAACGTCCAAGAGGTTAGGCAACTTGTTGAGGTTCCACGTCTCCATCGATTCGTCAAAAAGGGTGCCCATCAGATCAGCGCCGTAAAGAGGTGGCGCATAGGTAAGCGTCTTCCAGTATACTCTCTCCAGTTCCTCACAACGCTCAGGGGTGTATTCTGAAATATCCATCTTGTAGTCCCAGTCCTTGAATGCAGCTTCGTCAATCATGGCAGATCCTTCTCGGCGACTATACTTGCGCCGCGCCGAGACTGTTTGGGTCTTGGCCTTTGCTTGTCGGGAACCCATGCGACCAACGGTGGGCTCATAGTCTTCATCATCCTCGACGCCCGGGTCCTTCTCGATGGATTGGATTGGTGGTTCTTGAGTTTCTGCAACATCTGGCTTAGGGGAAACAGGTGTCATGGGGCGGTCATCGTCAGCCCCTGGTTCCTCCTTCACACGTTTGCCTCTAACTCCGCGTTTGGCTGGTCGTCCTCGCCCTCGCTTCTTGGGAGTCGCAGAATCCGCAGTGTTGGATGCCGCTGCTGCTGCTGCTGCTCGGGTTCGTGGCTTTGGTTTTTCGGCGTTTGCACGTCGTTCGCCACGTCTGGCTGGAGGCTGGTGTTCACTCTGATCGCAAAGCTGGCGCCATTGAGGAAGGTTGTACGACCGGCCATGAACAATATTGACCTGACGGTATGTCCCGTTGGAGCCCATGATATCCTGCTTGATCGGTTCTCGCACTTTGACTTGTTTTACCAATTCGTCGAGCCTCGGGAGCGAATCCCTCCATTCTTCCGGAGGAATGATCTTGATAATGCCAGACTTCATGCCATAGCTGTCGACAGCTTCCATCTTGAAGGGGTTAGTACAGAACGAAAAAGGCTTTGTTCAGACCTACGAAGCGCTTGAAATCTTTGAACTGGTGCATGGTCGGCTTAAAGACAGGAACAGTACCAGACCAGTGGTCCGGAAGCACCTCCCCAATATCGTCGCAGGCATCATTATGGGTGTCGCCGTTGTCGCTGGCGGGCGCAGGCTGCGGCGCATCGCTCAGAATGGGTTCGTCTTCGAGTTCGCTCAATTCCGAGTCAGAGGCGTCCGACTTGGCCGTGTTGTTGCTATCGGGCGGCGAATGAAGGAAGCTCTGGTCAGACTTGGCGGGCTTTGCGTCGTGAGCCTTGGTCTCGGTCGGCGCAGCGACAGGGTCTTGGGAAGGATGCGCGGCGACGGCAATGCTGGCGTCGGTCGACTTGGACGTCGACTCCGACATGGTGGGCGATCACGTCGCAATCGGCGACGGTGCCATTGAGGAAGGAATTGTGGGATTTGTGTCGCTTATCGCTGCGGCGTGCGGCGCAATATTGAGGGTATGAGCGCTCGAGAAATCGTGAGGAGGTCGTGTTTGTCGAGCGAGTTAGAGCTGAAGTGTTTGTTGGAAGCGAGAGATGAAAGAGGGCGTGTGAGTTTGAACACTGGGTTTGGTGTAGTCGGCCAAGTACAGTTGAGTAAAGTTGGTGGTCAGAAGGGCAGGTGATGCAGAGGAAAGTTAGTGTGCAGGTACCTACCAGCCGAGAATAAGCACTGTAGGTACTTGCAGACTCGCAGCGCTAATTCGCCCCAGTCTGCCACCGGAAGAAACAGGGCAGCAAAGTACCCAGAGGGAGCCGCTAGAGCCAATCTACCGCATCAGCAATCTGCTCTAGGTGGACAGGGCAGGGGCATAGCGTCGCTCCTGCATCATTCGATTTCGGAGGTTTCCATCAGGGAGAAGAAGCTCCTTTTTCGCATGGGAACAGGACAATAGTTACAAACACGGGATGAAATTTCGAGACAATCATCAATTAATTGTCTGATTCTCAGATTAAACGCTACGTCTTTTGACCCACTCATGGACCCCCAGGCCAAGATCATGACACATGCGACATCCAATCTTGAACGATCTTCATCTGACGCACCTTGATGAGATTGATAAGATTTCCCCAACCTCAAACCCAACCCAACACCAAAAAGCCGGGGGCAATCGTGCACTACCGACCATCCCGGCCTTGTCTTGTCCCACATTGACCCCATGATGGCCTCATCTTGATGGTCCTTGCTCCAGGTTCACTCTATCCAGGCTGGTTCCCTACCCGTCATTATCCACTGCATCCGAGTTCTCAACATCCAGACTCACAAATATATCTTTCCTGCACGGCTTCATATTAGAAAAAAAGGAGATAGACTAGTTTGATCGATGCTCAAGTCTAGTTACCTATCTATAGGCTATAGGTACTATACGCCTTAAGCGCCACCTCTTTCTGCGATACTCTCTTTGATAATCTCTGCATGCCTCGCATCTCGTTTCTCCTTCCACAGCCTCATTCTTTCTACACGACTGGCACTTTCCTTGGCTCTTGGCTCTATCATTCGCAGCTTTCTGGCTTGCTCTCATTGAGGCGCAGCATTTCGCGCAACCCAACATCCCATCCTGCGCATCTCTTTTTCTGCAGTAACAGCATCTGTTTTCCTCCTTCGCCTTATGACATGCGGCTCTCCGTACAGCGTGGCAACGGTCGCACATGCTAGATTCCTTTCTTGCTATTCTGCTCATGCACATGGTGCACTTTCCCTGTTCCTTCACCCGATCGTACCTTCGTCTTTTCTGTATCAATTTACGTTTCTTTTTACACCCAGGACAACGGTGGCTTTGGCCTTGAACAGGCAAGGAACAGTCCATGCATATTCCAGACCGTCTTTTCCCTTGCTCCGGACTTTCATCCTCGCTCGCTGCTCCTTCTGCTAGGACTTCATCATCGTTTGACTCTTCTTCCGGTGCTTCTGGTATGTCTTCGTTGTTGGATGATGTTCCATCCAGCAGATCTTCACCACCGTCTGTTGGTGCTTCTACCATGTCTTCATCGACACTTGTCGATGCTTCTGCCATGTAGATGTCTCCATCGTTGATTGCTGTCCATTTTATCTGGCTTCCAGTATGGCTGGTAGCTTCCTCTGCCGAGCCTTCTGCCTCAAACCTTGATTCTTCTGTCAGGCTTTCAGTCGTATTCGGAGTCTGCTGTGCCAGACTTCCTACTGCGTTTAAGGCTAGTAGCAGTAGGCTATCAGCGGCACTTGATACCTCTGGCAATGGAGCCTCAACAGCACTCAATAACAATGGTGCAAGTGTTAGCTCTGGAGGGTGGAGGTTATCCGGTCTCGGAGGGCTTTGAGTTGGGGCTTCAGAATGAGATGTGCCCCAGGGGTTGTTGCGGCTCGACCAGTTAGGCTTACCTGACGGCTGCATCCAAGCAGGGACCTCTCGGCTCACATTGTTTGAGCCTTCTTGGTTGCTCCATGGAAAAGACATGGCTGACGGGTCCGATGTGTAAGTACGTATGCCCTGGTAAGGTCAGTCAGGGAATGTTGAAAATGATGCTGCGTAGTGCAAGTATGCCAGTGAAGGTGGCTGGCAGAGCACTTGGTGATGTTACTTATACGAGGAGCCTGTCTTCCTACTTAAACGAGTCTCTGCCGCTTCTGTATCGGTTTTGAACACGCACAGAATCATCAATGCCAACTATTGTTCGTAGCGCGAACAGGAGGGTGTATTCGCAACCCGCTGTCGACACAAGGCGTCATGGAATAAAGCATATGTTTCTGCATAAAAAACTAGTGCCCGTACTATGCATCTTGGCATAATTGATACATGGTGTTTGTCTATCTGAAGCCCCGCATCTGTCAACCTCGCCCAGGCCGAATGATTACCGACCCGACGTCTGCAGTTGCAACGCAACGCAACATTGCAGCGGAACTCGAGAGTAATCCTCCGTGAGGTTGGATCTGCAGGATAAGCAAGCAGAGCTCCTCATACTGACTTACGAGTCACCCACGACACAACATCCTTTGGCTTAAGCTGCTTTTGGCTTCAGCGGAAAGCCTCGAACTCTCCCCAAAACTCACCGCCATGATACCACACAGGAAAGCTCCCAAGATCTGTGAAGGGCTGAAGTGCTTTCAACAAGCCCGCGCTACCTTAGCTTCCATCCATCCTTGTTCAGCTTTCCAGCCACCCTTCCCCCGCTCGTGCAGCACATCGTGTGCAACCATCTCGAGTTGAGCCTATATGATTGGGTGGCCTCGAGTACTGGCTTCGCCCTTCCCGGCGAAAGAAGAGGTGGCAGCCCATCCTCTATCATGCCATTCGCGCTATCGAGCTCCCGTGTGAGAAAAGCCACCCCGCTCACGAGCACATCATTGCCCAGCCTTGTTGGTGGAATCCCAACGCCATGTCTCGATGAGAAGATACGTCGTAGCCGGTAGGCCCTGTAATCATGTACAGAGACCTGCACTCTGTTAGAGCCTGATCTTGGCGGAAATGCCGTTAATGGATGACGATCGCCCGTAGCCTGCAGCTCTGTATAACCCGGCCATGAATCCCTCTCGCATCCTTTCCCTCTGAGCTTATCTCTCTCTTTTTCCCTTGCATCTCCTCCCCCCTCACCTCGAAGGTGTCAGATGAGGCCTTAAGCCCCCTCAATCGTCTTTCACAATGGTTCACCTCAAGCGCTTCTTTGCGGTCTCGCCGTTGATCAACAGCGCAGCCGCCCAGAGCAGCGGTGACAAGGTCTGGGCGGCCGTCGCATTCGTCAACCATGGCGAGAGGACGCCCATCATCAGCGACATGCGCACCATCCTGACTCCCGAGGGAGCTCAGCAGATGTGGCGGCAGGGGACGGCCTTTCGAGCTCGCTACCTCAGAAACAGCGTCAACGACTCTGACTTTGACGATATACAGACTGCTTACATCCAGAAGCTCAACATTGATGTGATTGACAATGACGATGTCGACATTCTTTCCCAGACGGATGAGTGGGTGTCTGCTGGGGCCATGGCTTTCATGCAGGGCCTTTATCCTCCGTCACCCAATGCTTACGATGCGACCGCTGGAGGTGAAGATTTGGGCCTCAACTTGGACCTGGGTGATAACAACACTGAATACCCACTTAATGGATATCAATATCCCAATATCAGGACTGCCAGCTACATGGACCCCAGTTCTACTGCGTACGCTCATAACCATATCAAATAAGACCCTGCTAACACACTCTAGACTCGATGGGACAGCTCGATGCTCTGCCTGGAACACAGAGATGAACTCCAACTTGACATCAGACGAGCAGCTCAACGGTCTCTACCAGTCAACGCTCCCCTTCTACCAGAACCTCTTTTCAACTGCTCCTCTCGTTGGGACGGTTGAAATTGGCTATGCTCACTTCTGGAACGCCTTTGAACTCTGGGAGTACGTTGATTACATGTATCGCCACAACGAGACCGTCCACACGGGTATGAGCAACGCAAACGTGACGCTCGGCTTCCTCAGATCATACGCCACAACCCTTCTGCGCGCTCAAAACAGCTACAAAGAGCGCGAGAGCGACACCGACCCCTTGGGCATCCTCTACTCCATCGCCGGCCGCACGCTGGCCAACAGAGTGACGCAGCAGTTCCAGAACAACATCCAGTGGAAGGGCGAGTATAACAAGCTCAGCCTCATGTTTGGATCCCTAGAGCCCATCATGAGCTTCGTCCACCTCACAGGGCTCGTCACGGGTGATGCGATCTTTGAGGGGCCCTTTTCCACACTTCCTGAGCCGGGTGCTGCCTTGGTGTTTGAGCTCTTTGGCGAGGACCCTGACTCTCCTAACCGACAGCCGTCTGCCGATACTCTGCGTGTGAGATTGTCTTATCGTGCTTCGGCGGATGTGGATGAGGACTTTGCGAACCAGGGGCTTTTCAGTCCAAGTCCTGACGGGGTGTTGTATACCGAGTTCTTGGAAACCATGCAGGGTCTCGGCAGGACGGCCAACGACTGGTGTCAAATTTGCAGTCCCACGCCTGCCCCCTGGTGTCTTTTGAACGCAGTGGAAAACCTGGACTTGAGCACCTCTACAGTTGGTCCAGCAATTGGTGGAATTATTGGAGCTATCATCATGCTCGTCGTCGTCGGCATTGTATTTGCTGGCCTTTACTTCTTGGGGGGAGTTCGTCTCAGCCGCAACAATCCTCCTCCTGCTGAAGAGACACAGACGGAGGCTGCTGTTGGTGGTTTCAAGGGATCTGAGAGAAAGGAGGGTGATCCTGATGTCGTGGTGACAAAGACAGGAATTCACCATGAACGTGTGGGTAGCTGGGAACTCCGAGGTGGAAACCTGCCTCCTCAGACTTCCGGCATCGTCAACAAGGACTTGGGACCGGACCCTCGACGCTCACTTAGTGATGACGATGACGGCATCAGCATCATGGGAGCGACGCCAGTGAAGGGGCATGAGGCCGTCTAAGAGAAACTGACACACGAGGCATGATATGGAATGAGGAATGAACATGGATGAGGAACAGGAGGAAATGGAGAATGGTTATATGGACTGGTTATACCCTTTGCTTCTTTACAGTCTTTCCGAACTATGACCATTTGTATCGGAAGTTGAACTGGCGTTGGATTGGCATCTTCATCTTTGTTAGATACGCTCGTTTGGATGGATGGAATATGGACGTATATACCCAACTAACACAATGATACACGACATGAATCACATCACGTTGAGATCTAATCTGAAGGGAGATGCTTAAAATGCTCAAGAAGGGGGTTGCTTTTATAAAACTATGGTTATACATGTATACAATATCCAAAACTGCTAACTATGTAGCTATCCCACGGGGTATATCCATCCTGACCTTGCCATCACACGATACCCAAGCCCTCATAAAATTACAAACTCCTCCTGAGGCGCATCACCCTCCAAAGCCTCTCCGTTCATCAACCCATGTACATAACACTCACCCACAAGCATCCACGTTTTCCCATCCGACCTCCTCCTTAGCAAAAACGGTGCCTTTCCCCCATACAGTACAACAACCACGTCCCCGTTCTGCATTATATCCGGTCCCAAGACAAACAAACCTCCAGCAGTTACTGCAAACTTACGATACCGCGTTACCAGCGTCGCCTGATGACTCCATTTAAAAGCATCCCCCGTGAGCGCCAGCCGCTGGATCTCCTGGTCCACGCCGTCTGTATCCCCCAGCGCACGAACTAGATACGCCGCCCCGTTGGCGAGCCACTCCTCCTTGGGAACCTCCTCGTACAGACGGGAGCGGTCCGCGCCGACGCAGGCGTTCGTCAGCGTCTGTATAAGGGCGAAGAAAGCCGGTTCACCGGTAAAGTACTTCTTTTGCAGACTAAAGCGCTTGCTTTCACGACCGCAGATGCTCCCCCATAAAGCTTCAATAGGTAGCTGAGGTACTGGTTCACGACGGAACTGGAAGGCGTTGGCCCGGAAAGTCCACGTCGGTCGGCGGATTCGATCTACACGTATACCACGGATATGCAGGGCTTTCCTCTCATCATCGATGTGTAATCTCGGTGCTAGGTCCCCTGAAGCTCTGTGAGGTGTACCGGGGGTTCCGATGAGGTGAAGCGGAACGATGCGCCAGTCCGGAACCCACGTTGGTAGATCACCTCTTGTCATGGGTCTCCTCCTGTATGTGGACGGCACATCATGGCAGGCAGATAGTAAGAGAAGTGATTCGCAGCCTGAGAGTTCTCTGGTGGCAACATCGTAGTAGACGTCCTCGATCGACTTGCTGTAATCTGGTTCCAGTTCTGAGAGGGCCTTGCTGCCAGTGTGAAGAGAAAAGTGACCAAGAAAGGCATACACATGGTCTCGGGGATCTTTGGCGAGGAGATGCCTCGCACGGTGCAGCTCATATATAAAAGAGGCACGGTCGTGGTTGATGTCGTTGTCCTCATCCGGCTCAACAAACCTCTGGTACAGATACCGAATGTTGGGAGTGAGAATGTAAAACCTCGATCTCAGATGGTGGTAACTCTCACCCAAGACACCTGTGACAAGAGACAAGATCTCCCAGTCAATCTCGACTTCTCCCCAGTAGAGAGTAGCCGGCGCTGTAGTACCAATCTCTTGGACAATCCATATCCGGTTGAACTGGACTCATCAGTGGCGTCCAATTTTTGAAGCATCTGATACTCACCCATTGTAATCTCGTCATCTGAGCCAGCGGCACCCAAGGCCTCTTGTCCTGCTTCAGCAGCTCCTCCGAGTGCGCAAGACGAAATTCATCATGCATCTCATCATTCGTGAATACGCCGTGTAGATAGTGAACCATGGTGACGGCCGCCTGGGCAGCACAGTTGTCATCCGGTCCCAGCCACACCAAGACATGTTGAGCTCCCTTGTATATGGCATTCATGAGACTAACCTGTTGACTCCGCTCCGCAATGTCGTCCTGGTTAATGCAAATCTGATCTGCCCAGAGACGACGACGGGACGAGGCATGTCTCATGCGGCGCAGCGCGCCCTCAATGCTCCGCGTCAAAGGCAACACCCTCCCATCAACGAGGATCTCAGAGCAGCGTCCCTCAGTACCCCAAACATACGAGATGGCCTCATACTCCGGCTGAAAATCCAAATTCTCAAAAGAAAGAGACCCGACCAACGGCTCATCGCCTACGCCGGGCTCGAGCGTCAAGATACGGATTGAGTAGCCATCCCGGAAGTGCTCGTACCGGTACGGCTCGGCGGTCGGCGCAACCCCCGGCACGAGGACATGATCCATGGATAACGGTGACACCGAGACGGAAGAGTAGCGAGCCTTGTGAGATGCTTGGCGGAGCCGAGACGGCTGTGTCTGATGGTGCAAAGACCGGCCGCCGTGGCGACTGCTAAAGGGCCGATTCACTCCTCGCGCCCATTGACGCCGTCCTTGTCCTTGTCGATCGACTGAGTCAGTGTGAGCTGCTCTGGATGTGCACGTCTTGACACGAACTCTTCCAAGAGTTGC
The DNA here is from genome assembly GCA_030779245.1 of Fusarium sp. MBC 438. Classification (NCBI taxonomy): domain Eukaryota; kingdom Fungi; phylum Ascomycota; class Sordariomycetes; order Hypocreales; family Nectriaceae; genus Fusarium; species Fusarium sp. MBC 438. The sequence continues at coordinate 208,002 of JAPFTB010000036.1, forward strand.
GATTCGACATAGCGAGAGTACTCTATCCCTCAAGACCATGACAGCAGCAGTCAGCCTGCTCGTATGTGGAACGACGGGACCGAAAATGTAGGTTGCAACACCAACAGAATTGCCGCTGCAAGACGTCCAGCCTTCTCCACAGACGAGACTTTGCCCCTAGTCAGCACTGCCACATGTTAGTTCCCATAGACGATATAATGCACACGGCAATGGATCACATCACGTTCAGGTAAACAAATATAGACTTCAAGTCTGGATTCTGATATCGAGCGGCGGTAGGCCTATCTATCTAACTGTACACAACTAAATCCTCGGGGTCATCACTCGTCATCCCGCCAGTATCAATCAAATTATGTAGGGGGCACCGCCTATGGGTGATCCGTCCATCTGCCAAAACGCCGTGGTGTCCGTTCCCAATCCGCTATGGTTTCCGTATGTGACAAAGGAAAATGAAATCGCTAGTTTTGTATGTCCTGTTCTGTTCCTCCCTTTGCAATCCTATTCCAACTACATTTACATGTCAAGGGTGAGAAGCTCTAACCTTGACACAACGGCCTGGGTGCTGGCACAGATGCGTTCCACCCGGAGCATGGCCAGAGCAGCTGTGGTCTCTTCCTCGCTGGCATCGACAAGCTCCAGGCGCGAGAGAACCTTCTCAGATTCAATGCCACCAAAGAGATCAACGTTGGAGAGACACTCAGTGTCGAGCTCCTTGGGCGGCTCAGTGGAAGTGGCAGGCTCGTTGTGGAACAGGGCGAAATCGGGATCAGACTCAAACTCAGCGTCGACAGGGACGGCCTCGACAGGCTCAGACACCTGAGGCTTCTCAACAGGTCGCTCAATGATGGGCATGTCGACCTTCTCATCCTCGGAATCAAAGGTAGGCTCAACAAAGTTGGAGGTCTTTCCAGAGAGAAAAGCGGCATCAAGAGCGGGCACCTCAGGGGTGTCGACGACAAAGACCTGAGGCTGGAAGTTGTAGGTGTTGTCCAGGCTAAGCATGGAGAAGTCCATGTTCTGCTCAGGGATCATGGCCATACCAATCTGCTGCTGCTGGGACTGCTGGGCGTTGTAGGGGTTGATGTCCTTGGGCATCTGACGCTGCTCTTGCTGAGGCTCGACCTTGAGCTGAGGAGTGGGAGCAGTAGAGGCGGCAGGGTTGCTGCTGAGGGTGTCCAGGAAGTTGGAGAAGGAAGACGAGGACAGAAGCATGCGGGTCAGGTCGGTGAGACGCTTGTTCTCCTCGACGAGGGCCCGGTTCTGGGATCGGAGATCACCATTCTCGTTGACCTTGTTGGCGATTTCACTCTCAAGCTGAGAGATGTATTCTAATGACAGTTAGCGTATGTACTAAGTTGAGGGGATACTATTGACTTACCCTTTCTGCGGGAACGGAAAGCACGAGCGGAAACCTTGTTGCGAAGCTGGCGGCGCTCCTTGCTGCTGAGCTTCTTGCCCTCCTCGCTAGCCAGGAGTCGCTCATCCTCATCCATCTCATCCTCGTCCTTCTTGGCGCGGGGAAGGTTGGTCATGGGGCTCTGACCCTGACCATCAGGCATGGAGGGCTTGGCCCGCATCGAGTTGAGGAGCTGAGTGATCTTCTGCTCGACGATGGGGTCGGTAGGCTGAGGAGCCTTGCCGCGCGACTTGGCCTGGGGGCTCTGTCGCTGAGCCTGCTGTTGCTGCTGGATCAGACGCTGCTGGTGACGCTGCTCAGCTTGAGCCTTGGCGAGGGCGGCCTGAGAGTGGGCGCCAGGCCAGAGACGTCCAACATTGTTGGTCTGGGTGGGCAGAACAGGTGGCGATGGCAGGCTGGCATCCTGCTCGATGTTGCTGGGGTTGATGGTGAAGAATTGCTGAGAATCGGCAGGGGACTCAAAGTCCATATCGATATCCGAAGCACCCAGAGTTCCTTGAGAAGGCGAAGTGTTAAAGTCAAACATGTCGTTCTCGGGGCTGAAGGTGGAAAGATAATCGATGCTGCCAAAGTCCTGGTAACCAGTGTTGTTGGTCTGGTTCACAGCCATGGTGTTTGCGAGCGCACCGGGCACAAAGCCAGTCTGTTGTCGGTACAGATCATAGTTGTGACTGGGACCGCTCAGGGTCTGTGTGGTTGTGGTAGCTGCGGGCACTGACACGGCCGCGGTGACGGGGCTTGTGAAGGTAGGCTTCGAGGTCGCTGAGGGCGAGACTGAGGCCGAAGGAGACTGGTAATTCGAGACGTTCTCGTACTCTGTGAGGTCGAGGAGGGCGTCGATATCGACGTTGTTCTGGGCCGGAGCCGACATGATGACGTTTTGTGAAGTCGGGTGTTATCAGAGCGGCGGATACCGGACTAGAGTGGAAGGCGCAGGAAGCGAAAGCGACTGTAGTAGAGAGAATGAAGTCGCCGCCTGTTTATGTAAGAAGTGAGTGATGACACGCCAGATGTGACTCGATGATGTCGAATATGGTCGATGAGTTGATTGATGTAGATGATCTGGTGTCAAGTTTGTTGCAAAAGTTGAGAAGGGGAAAGATGAAAGATGGAACCAGGCAGAAATCGGGAACTGGGGGAAGGGTGTTCTATCAATGGGATGGGTGCCTTGGTGGCGGTACGTACCGCCGGGACAGCGACTCACCCCCGGCACGCCAGGAGAGCCACGAGGAGCCACTGTAAACCCACTAACGGAATCCACTGTAAACAAACTCAAAGCCCCTAATTCCAAGGATGTGATGCTCTAAATCCCCTGAAGGTTTGCAGGAGAGCCGCCGTCCGTCTCTGCCCTTCCACCCCTGCCGGGGCTGCCAGGGCCGTTGTCCGGGCTGACAGGGATCAGCAGCCGGGAAGCCGACTAGTGGAGCGAGAGGACGCGTCAGCTCTTTTCGTGGGTGGTGCAAGCCAAGGGCGAGGATGTGGGCGAGGATGTGGGCGAGGATGTGAGCGACTGGGTGAGCGGCGCGGGCGACGTCTGAGGCAGCGCCGCATCGAACCAACCAAAACCAGCCAAGAGGCCGACTCCTTCGGCGGCCGAGCCTCCCAGCGCCTCTCTCACCAAGTGCCAGAGTCGCTCTGGCCCCCCACCTCTCCCTGGATCTTGACCACCAGAGCCCGTTCCAGGTCTCATTGTGTCCCGAGGGATGCGAGAGAGGGGACCCCCCTGGAGAGGCTGCGGCCTGAGGATGACGACGCTCGACTGCCCTTTCGGGCCAGATTATACGCCAGAAAGGTAGTCATGGCAGCATGGTGCTCGCTTTCTCGCTGTCGGCCAGACATCAGTGGTCACTCCGCTGGGCTTTTTCATTGTGGGCGCTGCCAGCTGAAGACCGCCGCCAACCTCTTGCATCTACGAGCTGACGAATATTCGTCGTGGCCTGAGCTCAAAGAGGTCAAGCCTCAGGTTGATTATTCCGTTGCCTGCGTTTGAGATTGCGACCTCATGCCTCGAAGCGATGCCACAACGTCTTGATAGCATCATTCCCGCTTGTTTGGTGCAGACGGAAACACGCACGGGAATTCTTACGTCCAATCGTTGTCATAGACACAATGTGATGGGAAATGCATCACGTCCTCGTCAGCCAGCGGTTGCTCAGACGGCAACGCGGCATCTGCTATCTCTTGGTCACTGGAATGCTGGTCGGCGTCTGCTGTAACGACACTGCGCTGCTGAGAGTAAACAAACGGCGATGCAGAACGCCGACTCTCCGGTCCTCATTGGCTTGACAGATCGGTACTGATGCGCAATCCTCTTCCCCAATCCAGCCATACCATGGCAGGCGAGCGGGTAGCAATACTTGTCATCCGTGCATCCCGAGCGTGGCTGTACAGAGTCCGCGCATTTTCCTGCTTGAGGAAAAGGCAATGGAATAATCAGGCGCCAGCAAAAGGACCGGCTCACCTCGAACGCTTAGCCTAAACAGACTCTATGCCGCACACCATTGATCTCGCTCTCGCTTTCCTCGCTCTCGCCGTGTGAAGGAAGCTTGGAAGCTTTTTTGGCGTCAATACCGTAGTATCATGCGACGTAGCACATCTCCTGGTCGTTCTGAAACCCACATCGACAACCTGCCCATCTCGCCTTGTCCGTGGCCTTCCCTTCAGATTGACAAGCTTCAAATGATCAAGGGATCAACATCATTTCTTTTGGCTTTGCTCATCTTAATTCCAAATGAAATAGACATGGTCTCGCCTCTCCTTCTCCATTGCGGGGACGACCTCTGGCCGTCAGGATATTATCGACTGCACTGCCACCGCCCTCATTACCTACCTATCATCACCGTCCACCGACTCTCACCAGCACGTGCACTGTCCATCCCACTACTTCTCCTTTCAATGCTCACTATTCTGTCACTGCCCTTGCTACTGCACTGTGCCCTGCTGCTGATCTGTGTGATAAGACACAGTGGCACGAACGTCGCCTCGGGGCTGTGCAGTTCAACTCTTGGCTAACCAACAAGCAAAGCTCGCTCTCGTTCAGTGACAGAGCGAATCGCGACCCGAAGGAGCGCCACTCTCAGCATCGCTCACAGCATCAAAGCACCACCGGCATGAATGAAACGCCGTCGGGCCCGCTTTTGCGTGTTAACCACCGATCTTTTCCCATCCCATCGGCGTCTCAAATGCCGTCGCCGGGGCTTCTTTTTGCCACTCGCAAAACACACTTCAGACGGTGGCATAACATGTGTTGATATCTGCACATCTCCCCGTATTGCGCCCCCTTGCCGACAAAAATAGAAAACAGACTGGAGCACAGTCCGCCCTTTCAACTGCCGCCCTGAATATCTACCCCACCGCCCCTGACGATGAAGTGTCACTGACCCGAAGCGATTGATGACGGTCTGGAGCGACTCCCGTCTCTCCCACATGCCGCTTTGCATTGATCCAGACCTGTCCTGTTTCGCGAAACAAAGTCTACAGTCCAGTCTTCCACCAACCGCAGCCTCCCTGCTTCAACCCATCTTTCGATCTTCAAACAAGTCAGCATCGGGACCCCCTTCCGTTGTGGGAGTTTCAGACATTGATCGATCGATTGGCCGGGAGCACCGTGAAATCTGAAACCCATATCCGGTTCAAAATTTTGATGGTTGACATTATGCTCCGAGTACTAAAGCTGGCTCTAGCCTCCTTTGTTCGCCCACATGCCGAAGTTCGATATGCCGAAGTTCACTGTGGAATCCCATAAGCCTGCGCCTGACGATCTCGAGGCTTTGTTCAGCTTTAAACTCTGCCGCTGACGAGCCGTCAAACTCAGATGAAGGCTTTGAATTGTTTCTGCAAGGATTGTATTTCAAATGCATTCATGCGGATCGAGTGATTGGTTCTAACATGCTCATCAGCAAAGCTGTTCCCTGAACACCTGGAGAAGTCGCCAGCCACGCCGATATTGCGAATCATTTAAACAACGGCCAGTCTTTCAAAAGGGGCTCTGCTGTGGCAAGGGACCCTGGCGTAAAAGAAGCATTGCGGTCAGGCTGGATGTTCTAGAAATACCACCTCTCGTTCCAAGCCGAGGCAGACCAGACCAGGAGCAGTGCTTGGAGGTTGGACACTCAATGGTCACATGACTAATGCCACGTGCTGGTTCATGTGATCAAAACTCTGCTTTAACCTCGAAGCACGTGATTGGCCTGTCACAGCCTGATTTGGTTCAGCCTGATGTGAGGCCATCCATCCAAGGGACCCATCCGCCTGCATCTCGACTGTAGAACCTCATCGGAGCCTTACGCCCTCGAGCTGTGCGCGCCCAACTGCACACGCGCCCGACTTTGCCCTCCATCTCGCCCGGTCTCAGTGTCTCCAGGTCGCGCTTCTGGTTTGTGCTTGCCCTGTCGCGATCTAGAGTGTTTGTGCCTCGTTTTGCGACTTGTGACAAGAAATCGAAACAGCCTCGGCCGTTTCACTTAGTTCATCTGCAATCTTGGCTTTCTTTTTTGTTTCCGGTTTCCATACAAGGGCATCATCGGCCTTGCTCGAGGAGTTTCCCAGAGGAACACGCCTTGCAAACGCACACGTTACTGCTCGGCCTCGGAAGAGCCTTCTGAGTTGCTACTTCACGTTCTTTTGACAGCCGTCCCGTGTCCTGCTTTGCACCTTATCTGACCTTTTGGTGCCTGACCACCATGTGGATGGTAAGCTAACCATAGTGCAATATGGGGAGAGAAAAGCGCGGCCTGCCCGCCGCCGTGGCAGGAGGCCCGAAGGAGAGACATCGCCGAGCACAGAGATCTCAGTATGATCCTACGGCGCCTGTTCCACAAGGCTTTGTTGCCAAGCCAGCCATACCAAAGACAAAGCATCACTCATACTTTGAGTTTGTCGAGAACAAAGACAAGAAGAAGAAGCTCGAGTTTCAGGTACAATGCGACTATCGCGCCAAGGTTATCTATCACAGCACTCACCACCTTTAGATCACCACCAAGAACACTCCCCCTCCTGGTTTCGAATTTGTCCCTGCCGGCAACCCCGAACTAACTACAGCATGCAAAGAGCTGTCCCGCGATAAAGATGCCATGATCTTTATAGTTTCGGTATGCGATACGCGATTGCGATACTCCGCTGCCTCCCCCGACCGCTTTCGCTAACCTAGTCGTACTGAAGAACGCAAAAGACAATACCACCAACACCCTATCACATCAGGTCCATCGGGTTGGTCATCATATCAGAGAAACGATTGTCGAGGAAGCCCGGGCCAGCTTAGGACACATCCTGGACCGCACGCTCCCACCAATTGGTGGCTCGCCCGAGCCTATCCCAAAATCTCAGGAAGAGTATGATGCGCAGGTAGATGCCGCTTTGCGAGATCTATTCCCAAGGATCCCCAACACCGACCGCCAGATGATTATTGAACATGCTTTCAGACGGGTTTGTACTCCCCCCCTAACATGTCTAGGTACGAATGTTTATGATCGTAGGGCACATCGTCCAAGACGGAAAAAGTAGGACTCTCAGCCGACATCACCCTTGCCCGACGGGTTCAACTTGCAGTGCTCGCTCATATCCGCCATACCCATACCAGGTATGACACTTTACTCAGAGAGACCACATGGCAGAATGCTCGCAAGGTCGTTGAGGCCTTGTGTTTGGATACACTCGTCAAGTGGCGAGGAGATGAGGAGAGTGGTCGGGACCAGCTGGATGAGATCTTGCGGGAAGTTGTCGTCATATCCGACTCGGAGGAGTCCGGCGAGGAGACTGATGATTCGGTCGAAGAGGTCATGCCTCAGCCTCGATCTACTCTGACAAACAGACTCACAAGCAACATCTCTGGCCAAGATGGTCCTGGTCGTCGCCAATCTCCCAGACTCAACCCGGGCGCCAAAGGCCCCGGCCCCCTTACTCCAGCCAACCAGAAGGCCAAGGTTAAGAAAGCCAAGCGAAAGACTTCGGCAGAGAGAAAAGGCCAACGCGGTTTCAAGAGATATCAAGCCTGGCAAGAAGCCCTTGAGCGCTCCCGCGGAGAACCGGCCCCAGCTCCCCAATCCCCCGTGGCACGAAGCCTCCCATATACACATGTTCCGCCACCTACAGGAGCTCTTGCGCTCAGAGATGATGAGTTCCCGCCCGCTTCCCAGCTTAGGATTGTTCCGGAAAGGGCCGGACCTGCGCCAAACGAGAATGGCTATGTTGGGAAACCACACCATCCTCCGAGTAACCAGTTCATGAACCCTGGACGTGAGTCCTTTTCTCCGGTTGCACGCAAGGTAAAGTCTCCTTTCAATGAGTCATCCCCCATCGCCCGTCGACCGGTGTCGAGGATTACCAGCCGCTTGCAAGATATGCTGGTGCCATCCATTGAGCCAGCATCCCCCGAAGTCATGAAGCCTTCTTTTATACGTACAGTGCCGCCCAGACCTCAGGCATTCAGGGATGAGCTCCCTTTTGGTCCCAGGATACAGCATCCATCCACAGTCTCCTCTCCACTGCGTGGCCTCAATGTGAGGGATGACCCAGCTCACATACCCCGCCCTGACCGCTTCGTCCCTGAGGACAGACCCTACGATGAGCGTCTCAATGGTCCTGGACAAGCCGTGCTGCATGGCAAACAAGACTATGCCCCTCACAATGGAAGCCGTATTGTGACTGCCCCCTTGTATCTCTCTGACACGAGGCCTGCACTACACACCCCTCCGGCCATTGCTGTAAGTCGACGGCCTTATGAGGAGGTCCCAAGACCAGGAGACCGTGAATCACCGATCGTTATGGAAGATCGTGGCGGGTTCTACCAACGGGTCCCAGTCCGTGGAGATGGAACCCGCCTAGCGGCCCATGATCCAGGATTTGTCGAGTATAGACGGCCTACGCGTGAGACTCGGAGGGTTGAGGAGCCTCGACCTATTTCCTGGCACGAGGGGCCACGAGTCTTGCATGAGAGTCGACACGGCGCGGGAATTGAGGTAATTCCCATTACTCGTGCCCCTCCGTTGGAGGCCCGACCACGCCCTATTTTGGTAGAGTCTCGTTCTGCGCCGTATCTGCCAGCAGCCTCAGGTCCCCCCTCTGGTTCTTGGAGATATGTTGAGCGAGAGCCCCATCTTGTTCACCATGACGCACCCAGCTCAGAAGCTCGTCTTATGATGAGCGATCACCCAGGACTGAGGCGCGAACCGTATCGAGAGATGTAAGTACGACTACTTCAAGATGGGGAGATGGATACTCACAACAGGTAGTCGGATTGAAGAACGACCCCCAGAGGCTTTCCAGCAACGGGAGCCGATGCAGCGACACTACGGGAGTCAACCACCACTTGCACCCAATAATGGCCGGACGCACCCTCTACACCCACGGCAACCCGAGAACGTCATCGTTCTTGAGTGATGATGAGACGACACACGAACTTGACGACATGATGTAATATGAGCTATCTGCTCACCTCTCTCATTGGAATCACTGTACAAAGAGCTTGGGCGCGATGACGACACATATGGAGGAGTTGGCTGACATCACTGGCATCGATATCACTTACTGTATCTGAAAGAGCATGGCGAGGCTGGGGCGGTCACAGTGACTTGCCCCCTGATTAGATTTTGTACTCGAATTCGACGGCAGCATGGAATGATACCCAGAGAGCAAGCGATGGCTATGCTCTGACTTGAATTATGTAGAAGTCTTGTTTGAATCATAATGCATAAGCTTGGTTTCCGAATATATGTAACTTGAGACTTTTATTTACCCTGAAACAACTTTGCCTGTGCGTGATCTAAAGTAGCTAGAAAATGAATGCCCGAACATGACGACATGGAATAAGGGGGGTATAACTATGGCATCTAGTTGCGTCCTCTCCTCGGCTTGCCCACGCCACCCATCGACGGGCCATGCCTCTTCTCAACGCCCAGCCCCTTTCGTCCAGCTGAGATGCCTCCCTTTCCGCTCCTCGCGCCGCCACCTCCACGTCCTCCTCGTCCTCCCCTACCGCGGAAGTTACCCCTTCCACCTCTATCTCGTCCAGGGCTGAGCTTGCTCTTGACAGCAGCAGCGTCACCCCGATCCATCTCGAGATCCTCATCGTCGTCGTCGTCCTTGGTGCGTCGGTTGGAGAACTTGAGCTTGCCTCCACGGCCACGCTTGGCAACGTCCTTACCCTTAAGGGCGGCGACGTAGGCTCCCACACCTGAAGCCTCGGGGTTGGGGTCGTCAACCTCCATCTCGTCGTCGCTGTCCTTGCCGAGGATGAGCTTGCCGTCGAGGTCGTACTTGGCCTTTGTGCGCTGGGGCTTGCGAAGCTTGACGGGCTTAGTAGACGAGATGTTGGCGAGGGCCTTCTTGTCCAGGAGATCCAGGGGTTCGTCGTCATCCTCGATGATGTAGGTCTTTCCGCCCTTCTGAGCCTTCTTCTTTTGCCGAGGGGCAGCCTCGTCATCAGAGTCGTCTGAGGCGTCCGAGTCGCTACTGTAGAGGGCCTGGTCGTACTCGTTCTCGAACTGGCGCTTAGGCTGACCATCCTCGTCATCGCTATCATCACCGTCGTGGGCGGCCTTGGCAGCATCCTTCTTCTTCTTGGTGCGCTCCTTGGTCTTGCGGATGTTGACGATGAGCTTCTTATCAGCTTCGGGGCAGTTGTTGTGGATGTTGTCATAACCAAAGCGGCGGACCATGCGCTCCAGAATGTGCTTGACCTTGGCCTTGAAGTGGCCCTTGTGCTCGTGGCTCCAGACGATGAGGTTGGGCACGAGGGTAGAGAGCCGGGGGAGCATGAGCTCGACGGGGAGGCTGATAACGCAGACCTTGACGAAGCCCAGGCAGCTCTTGACGATCTCGCGGTTGTTGGACGTGAGGAAGAGATCCATGGTCTGGACCAGGTCGGAGAGAGTCTGTTCGCTCAGGTCGCTGCGGAACTCGTAGAGGAGTCTGCTGATGGCGGTGATAGAGGCAGAGATCATGTGAGGTGTGCTGCCAGCCAGACCAGCGCTAACCATGGTGAAGAACTCCTCAATGTTGGCGGTTCCAGCGGGGGCATCGTTAGGCATGTGGGGGACCTTGCTGTTGTCGATAGGAACGCCGTTAGCACCAGCCATACGGTGTCCCATCTGGACAAGCAGCTCGTAGGCAGTCTCACGAGCACGCTCGTTGTTCTCCTTGCAGCAGATAACAACCTCGCTGAGGACAGCGGGGATGAAGTGAAGAGAGGTATCGGGGATGAAGGGGAGGAGGGCGATAACGGCAGCGAGACGCTCTCGTCGAGCAGGAGCAGAGACTTTCTCGGTGCTCGAGAAGATGAGGTTCTGGAGCTCGGCGCTGCGCTCTTGAAGGGCGGCCTTGCCGATCTCAGAGTCTGCCAGGCGGGGGATGAGCTTGTATGCCTTCTTCTGGAGTTGAGGCTCATCCTCCTTGTTGATGATAACAGCCGCAATCTCAAAAAGAGCGGCGAAGCTTTCTCGGGGGAGGTAGACAGACATTGTGATGACAAGGTCCATCAGAGTCTGGGCTGTTGAAGGCATGTGGTCCTTGGACTTCTGGCCCTTCTCCTTCTCGGCAGGCTTCTCCGCCTGCAGCTCTGCCGCCAGCATCTTGCTAACCCGATCAAACGTCTCCATCAGCTCTCCGTTGGGTGTTATGCTCAAGAAAGTGTTGATAGTCTGAAGAATGGGGCCTCGGCTCTGAGGAAGGGTTTGTGTATAGACGTTGAACAGAACAGCGAGCATGTTGCCCGCGAACTGAGAGAGATACTCGAGATTCTTCTTGGCGGTAGCACGGCTCACTCGGCTCTGAAGAACCAAGTCCTCCTCCTCATCTTGAATCTCAGCAATAGCCTGGCTCGACTCAATCAAAGTCTTGAGTGCACGGCAGACATCCAACCGCAGCTCAACCTGCTTGTAGAGAAGGTTGGCCAGAATCTCAGCAAAGCCCTGGTTGAATGCCTCGGTCAGGTCCAGAGGCAGATCGCAGTAGCCGGGAAGAGTGGACCAGATCTGCTGAACAACCGTCTCGTAGATCTTGACCTCCATGGTCTTCTCAGCCTGACCGTGGTCCAGAACCTTTTGGAACATGAGCTCACTTAGCGGCACCATCTCGCTCTTGAAATGGGCCAGGTTTGTGTTGCTGGTATAATCTCGGAGAATAGGGAACATCCAAGCCCTGCCTGGCTGGCCCTTGGCAGGCTTTGCCAGGTTGAGGGGGAGGACAGAGAGGACAGCCTCAGGGCCCATTGCCCTGATGGCCTTGCCGATAACCTCATCGGCATCCTTCTTGTTACGGAAAGATCCGTTCTCTCGGATCTCACCAATCGTCTTAGTGACATTCATCATGATAGGGAACGACCTCCACCTCAACGAGTCGAACATGGCGCCCAAGACGTTAAATGTCTGCAACCAAGCAGCCTGGAACTGAACGGTAAGAAGTGACTCTGCCGTCTTGGCAACCTTCTCCAGAATCTTCTCGTCGTAAATCGAGGGCTCGAGGATGACCTGTCTCGGGACGCAGTTGGCCATGAAAGAGACCAGACACTCGGAAGCCGAAATTCGGATGTTCTCAGAGGGGGACTCGAGGAACTGCGCAACCATGTCAAACATCTGGGGGAGGTTCTGGAAAGTCTCATCAGGCTCGACCTGCGCCGATACGTCGTATCCTCGAGACAGGATCGCGAGCCACGGGGGAACAAGCTGGGTGTCGTTGGCAGCCGGACGAAGCTCAGAGATGATCTCCATAAGTCGCGGCAGCTTGGCAGATGAAACCTCATCCGTCATGCCCTCAAAGATCATCTCGAAAATCTCGAAGGCGGCCATGGTCATGTACTCGTTTCCGCTCTTCGCAATGCCCAGCAGTAGCTCGCACAACGACTCAATCTTCTTGGTAGGCCAGCCACCACTCGCGGCCGCAACCGTCTTGACCAATTGAAGGGCGTGGATCATGGCGGGATCGTGGGCGTCCGACTTCTTCTTGCGCGCCTGCGCGACCTTGGTCGCAAGGTCCTCGAGGTTCTTCAAAACAGTCTGGGCGCACATGTCGGCGGCAGGATGATCCAGGGAAGGGCTGGGGGGCGGGTTTCGAAGGACCTTCTTCAAAGCATCCTGCGACCTTCTTCGGACCTTGGGTCGGTGGTCAAGAGACATGTTCAAAAGTCCAGCAACAGCCCTTCGAGGGCCAATCTGAGAAACGGAGAGCTCCCAAGAAGCAGCATCCTGCGCCAACAGCAACGACTCGAGACATCCTATAGAGGATCGCAACAACAGAGGCTCCGCATCCTGCAGCAGAAGCACCGGGGCGAGAAGGGTCAGGATCTGGGTGAACTTGGCTCGGAGGAGAGGCTGCGGGGCATAAGGCGTAATAACGTCGAGGAGGTAGACGGTAGGTGTCGCCAGTTCCGGATTAACTGTATCATTGGCGTTGGCCTGCTGAAGAAGAGCCAACAGAGCCGCAAAGTATCCGGTGGGCGTGGGCGCTTCGTTCTGCTCCTTGAGAGTCGACTCGACGGCCTGAAGTACAACGACAGTCTAATACAAATGTCAGTATGCGACTCTCGATATTGGACAGCTCCCAACAAAGCAGATACGTACCCTCTTCTGACTCTGCAAGCCAGGAGACTTGATCTTGTCCAGCTTTTCAGCCAGAGAAGGGGTCGCCATGTTTGTCGAGCAATTCAATCCGCAACCACCAAAGACTGGGATTGTAGAGTTCGGTGAAAGCAGAACCCCAGGCTCAAGCCCGCAAAATCCCAAATTTTTTGAAAATTGCTTATCGCACCCCGCCGACTTGTCCGATAAGAATGTGTGGCTGGTGCTTGTATGCTGAGCCACATTTTTCAGCCCCCGTTATGACGATGTGGCTTACCCCCAGCTTACCGCTTTATCCGGACAACTACGTACCTTGTCTCGAGCTGCCCCTCCAGCCTCACGGAGCTCAAGGGGCTGGCAGCTTGCGCCTCTCGACTTGTAAAGCGCAAACCCATCTACAGCTTCATTTCTCTCCCGGCGCCAGAGAGACACCATGGCTTTCCTCATTCTCGTTATAGGGGATCTTCACATCCCCGACAGGGCGCTCGATATTCCCGCCAAGGTAATCGCCGACCGCAACATGCTTCGAGGGCCGCGCGCTCGCTAACACACCATCCGCAGTTCAAGAAGCTCCTGGCCCCCGGCAAGATCGGCCAGACGCTCTGCCTCGGAAACCTGACCGACAAGCACACGTACGAGTACTTGCGATCGATCTCTCCGGACCTCAAGATTGTCAAGGGTCGCTATGACGTCGAGGCCACCTCCCTCCCCCTGACCCAGGTCGTCACCCACGGCAGCCTCCGGATTGGATTCCTCGAGGGCTTCACTCTCGTCTCCAACGAGCCTGATCTGCTCCTGGCTGAGGCGAACAAGCTGGACGTTGATGTTTTGTGCTGGGGTGGTACTCACCGCTTCGATGCTTTCGAGTACATGGACAAGTTCTTTGTGAACCCGGGAAGCGCAACTGGCGCATTCCCTGAAAGCTGGGGCAAGGACGGCGAGGAGCCGACACCAAGCTTCTGCTTGATGGATGTAAGTGTTCTGCGACTGACATCATGAAGGCCGTTGCATATTAACAATGTCATTTAGGTCCAGGGAATCTCCCTCACTCTCTACGTTTACCAATTACGGAAGGATGATAAGGGTAATGAGAATGTGGCGGTGGAGAAGGTGACATACACAAAGCCAGTTGAGCCATCAGGAGGATCATCATGAGATGGACACAGGAGAAGTAGGGGGCTACCACTCAAAGACATTCAGCGATGCATTAAAGACCAAAGAATCTATACCCATCAAACCTTCAAGGAGCACGTTATAAATACTACTCCAAAAGAGACAAGGGACGCTCATATTGAACCTGCATCATGCAGCTTAAACAGACCGTAAACATGGTCTCTAATTGGGTGCGTGTGAGGTATCCAACACGGAAACAACATTAAATACAATCATTCAGAAAAATAAAAACAACGTTCCATCGCTTGGTGTAGAGGTATCTTGGGCATGTAACCAGTCTGAATCTTTTTCCCATCAAAAGGCATCAGCGCTGACAAGCAACAGACTCCCATAAACGCCCAAATTCTCTAAAACTCCGGCTATTGCAATATGCATCATTACAGCATCATACTCCTTCGCCTCGATGAGGCTCGCTCTCTGATCGCGAGACCTTCCTCGCTATGGACAGCCGCCGACACACGTCTTGTGGCTCGCCGACCAGCAGCCCTCTTCTTCGGTTCAATTGGTGCCTGCTTCTCAGGCTGGGGTGAGGAGGGCGTAAAGTCATACACGTCTACCTCGCTCAGACTGGTCGAGTCAGGGGTTGACTCATCCTTGATGTCTTTGGCTTCATTCGACTCAGCACGGTCCGCGGCAAGCCCTTGAACCATCATCGATGAGCGTCTGCCTCCTCGTACACCGACAGACTGTGGAAGCTCTGGCGGTGAACCCTTTCCGGCGAGTGGGCTGGCAGGGATGCTTCCAGGCTCGTTCTCGGCATTCATAGAACCCGCAGAAGGAAGCTTCTTCCAAGACTCATCAGCATCAGTCTCGCGCTTCACTTTGACCGTGTCGGGGGCAGCCAGGTCGGCAACGCTCGATCGCCGGGCATGTTTGCCCTCGCCTGTCACGGCATCGAGAAGCTCCTTAGTGGGTCGTCGCATCTTGTCTCGAAGGTTCGGTTCCGCGTAGCTGACTGCTGCCCTGCTCCGTCTGCTGGGCCTCGCTGGTTCCCGGCTCGCGTTGATGTCAATGGGTGGAGGGGTTCCTCCACGTCCTGCCTCCGACGAAACGGCACTATCCGGCGAGTTGGGAGACAGAAGGACTTGTTGAGTCAAGGGCGTTCCGAGATCGCAAGATAGGTCGGTAACTCTTGGTGCAGTGGGCTCAAGATCGGGCACAGCCTCAACGGTGATAGGAGGCAGGACTTTGGACCTCGACTTGGGTCGATCTTGAGTGACCTTAGACTTGACAAGATCAGCCTTGGCCGCGGCAACTTCGTCCAAAGCCAATGGCTTTGATGTCTTCTTCGGTGAAGTCATATCGTCGTTGGTACTCTTGGCCGCGAGAGGCTTCCTTGTACCTGTCGCGTTTGCCTTCTCGCGAGCTTCTTTCCTCATGCTAGTGAGCTCCTTCAGTGTCCTGCCTCCAGCCTTTTCACGGATCGATGGCTTCTCGGCAATGGTTCGAGTATTTTCGTTTTCGTTGTTTATCCTCTGTGGCTTAGTTGTTCCCAGGTCGTCTCTGGCGGCGAATTTTCGCTTCGATCCGGTCTTGACAGGTTGAATGGATGAGATATCAGCCACAGGAGGGGTTGGTTCCTTGATCTCGAGTGGCTTCGTTTCGATGGCTTTCTTTTCTGGTACAGTTGTCTCCGTTTGCGGCTCCTGGGGCTCTACTACCACCTCCCTCTTCTTCTTCTCCGGTGACGCGGATCGTGGCATCATCTTGGTGCTGTGTGGTGATTCAAGGGCTTCAGGTGGCGAAAGTTTTGTCTTAGGACTTTCTTGAACCGGTGCAGAACGCGACCGGCTTGGCGAGTCAACCTTGACGGGGTCCTGATCAATGAACTGTGACATAGGAGGAGGGCCAAGCTCGGGAGAATCAACGCTATCAGGGGAGTTGGCATCGTCGGCGACTGATCGGAGGGCAAGTATTTCTTCGGGGCTGCGAGTTTGTTAGTATGTTTACCCTTCCAGGGTGGCTGGGGAACTTACTTCATGGACTGGCGAGGATAGGCCTTGGTCTCTTGAATGTGTCCTAGTTCCTCGATCTCTCGGGCAATGTCTCGTAGTCGTCGTTGAGAAGGGCTAGGTCGGGCAGAGCTGAAGCTTAATCTCGGTTGCTGTTGTGATTTTCGAGGGCGAGGGGAATGTCGCTTCATGGGAGGCTCTAGACCAAGGCCAGCAAGAAGGGTGCCCCATTCTGTGAGCTGGGACTCCAGCTTGGCCTTGATCGCGAGTGCGTGGTCGGCAATTCTCCTGGCATCGTTGTCCTCGAGCTCCTTCTCAAGCTCCAGGATACGACCCCGGAGCTCAAGGTTTTCGGACAACATGCAGGCGCAATCATTCTCGAGTTCTCGGATTCGAAGCGCTCGTATGTTGTTTGACTTGGCAAGGTCACGGTTCTGGCGCAGCAGCTTCTTTCGAACTATATCCAGAGACATGGTGAGTTGGCGCCGAGGGAAGATGCAAGAACAAGAGTTCCTGAGATGCAACTTACGCGTTTCAAGGCTGTCCGTAGGCACGGGGGGTTCATTCAACCTAGCCATAGCTCATAATGCAGAGGCGGTGAGCAATCGACTTGGGTACTTTGGCTGTGGAGTTTGTCAAAGGGCAGCTGGTTTGTCTTGGAGCAAGTCAAAGGGTGTTGTCAAGTGTCGGTCTGCGAATGGAATTTCTGGTTGTATCATTATTTACTTTTACCGGTTTTGACGTAGCGCGAAATGTTTCTTCGGAGACCCACCCGTTGCCGGGGAGCCAGCTCATTCAGGTAACCCCTCGGTTTAACCCCACCATCAGTCATGCAGAGACGCGATATTCAAAGTCGACGACAAAGAGACGCGAATGGTGTTTTGAAGCTCGTTGACCGCGACCATGTCCTATCCTACGCGATCGTTTTCGGGCCATATGCGCAACCCGAGCGCCTCAGCTGCATCCAGTGCCGGACAGTCGCCGGCTCTATTGCAACGCATCGAAGAAAAGAAGGCCGAGCTTGAGAATCTGAGGGAACTTCGAGATCTAAGTGCCGCGGTCGCAACACAAATGGAAGCTCTTGAGCAGAAGCTATCGACGCTGTCTGATGGAACAGAGGGTACATGACGAGGTTGTCACTTACGGCGTGCTCTGGCTAATGCTTGCTAGCTATTGCGGCGGTTGTTGGAAACTGGCATAACGTGCTACGTGCCATCAACATGGCTTCTTGTATGTCTCGACATGTTCCACAAGCGAGGATTTATCTGATTTGTTTTGAACAGCCAAGCTTGCAAAGACGACAGCCAATGCACCCGCCGAGGAGTCTCAAGACCAACCAGGACCGCTTCCCCAGACTCTAGTACGAATTCCGACGGAACATGCACCAGCATTGCAGGCCCAGGCCGAAGCTGCCGAGGCCGCCGCTGAGGAACAAGCGTCATGAAAGTTGAGACATTATGATATCTGAGAGAGTTGAACGCCCATCCGAGGCGTCTCCATGATAGCCAGGCGATCAACCTCAAGGCGGCTGTACGCCAGATACGTCACTTGGCAACTAATTGCGCACTTCACGACTCAGTATCAATGCTCCGAGTCGTTTGTGAGCGATGCACGAGGAAGGATAATCCTCGAAACCCAACACAGTTCTGATGAACTTCCCCTATAGGGTACCTCCCTGTCCATGTCAGCCAAGGCGATACATCTTGACGACAGAAAAGGTTGAGACTGAGAACGAATCAAACGAAGAGGTAATTCGAATACTCGCATCCATAACCATTGTTCGCCAGTAAATCTTGGTTTTGAGATGGTACTGAAGGTTTCCGACAGGGTCGTAGTAGTGTTAGTCTCTTGTGAAGGCTCTAGCCACCCAGCTTTGCCGAATAGGTGGTTATCGATACCTGGGCCCGGATAGCGGAGAAACTGGCAGCTCCAGATCCTGGAGATCAAGTTCCTGATTGGAATCATGTTGCCAGATATAGGGTATGATTGCGGTGGGAGCCTGTCGGCTTGATGAGATTGATAGCCCAAGTTGTGTTGGCGTTTGCAAGGAATGAAAGTGGCTGCATGGTTCCTGATTACCCCTTACCAGACGGCTTCTGCGAGAGACCACCTTAGCTTGGGGGCCAAAATTGAAGCCAGCTTTAGCCAGATTGTATCCTCCAACATTGCGCTGTCCATAATGTAAACCAATGTCGATTTAGAGACAAGTTGAGGGCTGAATATCGTCTCCCGTCTCTTCTCCAGCTGTGGATCATCGCCCGTGTTGTGCATGTGCGTGCACTATCAATTCGGGGTGCAGCAGCTACTGCGGGCCTCCCGCTCTGGAGCCACGGCGAGAACCTTTGGCCAATGAAAGAGAGACGCAACACGAGGAAGCTGCAAATGAACCCGAGCTGTCCGTTGGGTTGCGATTCAGTCAGAGTGAAGATTTGTATGGAATGGAACTGCCGAGAGAAGCCAGATGAGGAGAAGGTTTCGCCGGCTCCCTTTGGATGCTTCATTTGAAGAGGGGAAGTCGTCTATATAAGAATGATGCTGTGGCAGTGACGACAGAAGTTGTTGCACTGCAGGAAGGTGGATGTCCAAGCTGTGGTTGCCGTGGTTCTTTGTTTTTGTTTATTTTGCTAACCTCAAACGGCTGACATCCACTTCCTCTCCTCTTCAACATCAATCATCCACCATTGATTGCTAGATATTTTGGTCGCTTCGTCTTCATCGATTCATCACCAACTTCCACGGCCCTATTGCCTCAAGAGCTCGCCCAAGCATACTTCATTCTCGCTAATTCCTGTCCATCACAAGTCAGACAGGGCCCCGCTGTCGGCCGGCGTCTTGATCCCTGCTCATCTGCGAAATTACACATCTGCTCCCTGACTTTTCCCCTGTTCTACCGGACGCTGGTGGCGCCTCAATCTGAGTCTCTTGTCTTTGGGCCTCTCAGAGCCCCGGCATCCCACGTTCCCAGGGTTCGCAAGGGTTCCCGAGGGCCCATCAAGACCTCCTTCGAGGCCCATCCCACCAGCGACTTGCTGCGCGAGGCTCTCATTGTTCGGAAGCCATGGGCCAACCCCGAGTCCAACGCGCCACTGCCACGGCCCTGGCCTGCCCGGGGCCCGTGACGAGCCAGGATATTTATGTCGACTCCAATTCAGTTCCCTCCTCAATCCCCTCTTCCTCTCCGGCCTTTCGAGGGAAGCTTCAAGAGCTGTCCGTTGATCAGGTCCACAACAAGAGTCTTGCCCGGAGCTCCCCTCTGTACGCCCAAGCCCCCGACTCATTCCACAACAGAGACCTAGAGGGCGGCCCCGTTAAGTCAAGATCCTCCCTGTCCCGCGGCTTTCGACGCCGCCCCCAAGTCGACTCGGACACCTTTGAGCCTTTGGATGTGGTTTTGGAAGAATCGACCCTTTTGTCCATTCCAAGGTCTGCTGCGACCGTGGGTTCGCCCTCGTCGCTCAGCCAGCAGTCACGCAGAGGTCAGTTTCTTCACCAATTCCATAATTACCTTCCCCAGTCTCATATCGGTCCTTTGCGCACCCGCTCGCTTGGTCTGTCACGACATACTGACGTAGTTTGGTAGTAATCAACGACGAGAACCATCCACTGTTAAACTTCAAGGTTGAAGACTCACCTCTCCAACTGTACCAGGAACACTTGGCAGGTCAGTTCGACTGGCTACTAGCCTGCCCGGCACCAGTTAGCTACGCCAGCGACCACGGCTCCTCCGACGATGGCGAGAACGAGACCAAGGTTTATGGCTGCAACTTGCTGTCGCGCGAAACCCCTCCTACTTCCTCCGCCATTCCTTCGACTGACACATTCTCGCTTCTAGCGACCCCCTTGACCCTCACTGAATGCTCATCCCTGGGCTTTGATTACTCCCAGCTACTGGACCATCAGCTCAACATGTCGTTGGTTCCTCCGCCACTCTATGAGTCTCACCACAACCCACCACTGAAAGTACCTGAAGTGGTGGAGGTGACGGAACAGGCCGTCTCGCCGTCACTCACCTTGATAAGTGAGAGGAGCAGTAGTTATAGCAACTCTTCGAGGAACGGCTCCTTCTCGATACCTCGCATCGAAGATTCCCTAGAGGAGCTCGACAAGCTCGAGGATGAGCTTGAGGCTATCGATGCTGTAACCCAGCCAAGACGGATTGCCGAGCCGGTCAATGGCAAATCTAGCAGCAAGCATCTCGAGCCACCGCCCACAAGTAAGAAGGCAGCCATCTCAAAGAGGGTCTCAATAGCAGGCATGTCTGCTACAGTTCGTGTCAAGCCATCCGCAAAGTCGGCTCCAGCGCTTCGTCGATCGACCTCACTAGTGTTTCGCGATAAGAAGCAGGATGAGACACCAGAGGTTGCACCCAAACTCAGATCGCAACCTTCGCGAGGTCGGCTTTCCATGTCTCAGTCCGCCTCACTCCATGCACCTATCAAGTCGACCAAACCCCCAACTGTTCCCAACTTTGAACTTCCTGGCGAGGCTGTTGCTCGACGGCTCAAGGAACAGCGTGAAGCTCGTCGTGCCCAGGCTGACTCTCAGAAAGCTTATGTGCCTCCTCCGAGACCCAAGTCTAGTAAGCCACCCACCAAGGCCAACTTTGAGCTCCCAGGAGAAGCCTTTTCCCGTCGGAAGCGAGAGGAGCGTGAAGCGCGTCTCAAGGCGCAGGAGGAAGAGGAGCAAAAGAAGCGCGAGTTCAAGGCAAGACCCGTGCGCACTAGTATCACGCCAGCTAGCATTCCGCGGGAGACAATTGCTAGCCTGGCCCGCCAGGGAAAGCTTTCCCAAGAAGATGGAGCAAAGCATGAGAACAAAACGAAGCGACTGTCCGTTACAGGCTCACGAGCGGTCCCTCCTCCGGAGACCAAATCCTCCCATGGGCGTGGCCGGCTTTCTACCGCAACATCACGCGAGGACCTTAGCAGGGGTACCTCGACATCCGGAGGAAGTGCCAGCGGAAAACGGACGACGCTCACTGCCGAGGAAGCACATCAACTCAAGCTGCGTGGTAAGGAGATCTTCCAGCGAGACAACACCAGCTTCCAACGCGACAGAGAGCGAGAGAGACGAGAGCGTGAGGCTGCTACTCGGCTGGCGCGTGAGCAAGCGGCAGAACGCTCTAGAATCGCGAGTCGAGAGTGGGCAGAGAAGAAGAAGCGCAAGGAGCAACAGGTTTTGAAAGATGTCTTGAGGGATGGGTCGCAAGACCACTAGATTGCTAATGGCCTTTGAGCCGGCGTGTTGTACTGATTTTGCCTTGAGCCAGGAGTTGGAAAAGGATTGGAGTTTAGCACTGGTTATGTGCTTGCTTACTTGCTTGCTTGTTTGTTTGTTTGTTATTAAGATATTGTTGCTTCGAGTATTTGCGAGGGCGTTGGTTTGCGAGCTTATCAGGGGGCGTTGGCGCGCAAAGTTGTTGTATTAAAAATTGTACAAAACTGCATCAGTTAGTAGTTCTTTATCAAAATCGAGGCCATTATCGGCCATTGTTAGTTGTAAGATTCTGGGTCCCTGGGTAGATCGATTGGTGATGACCTCTTTGCACTGAGAATAAATGATGATCGCTCAGATATTCAGTTGTACATACGGTTCACAGTCCTTGGGAACACCATCCAGTGATGGCCTCTCACTTTCAGTATGAAGACAACCAAAACATAAAAACATTTCTTTCCAATTCGCTCGCTATGTACCTCTATAGACCCAAATCCAAGCATCATTCAATCAACTCTTCTAAAAAGTTTCCATCATCCATCCCACGTTTGGATGATTCAACAAAACCATCTCTCACATCCACCAACAGATTCAACTCGAGGCTTTTTGAATCCTTTGCTTTTTTGCTTTTTCACCACCACCACTCTCCTACTCTCCTTCTCCTGCAACCATTAACTTGGGCTTGATAACAGCCCTTTGAATCATCTTGGATAAAAGAAAAGCCTCGAGGCTTGATCTGCCGTTCATCGTATGTACAAATTCCAACTCATGATATAAGCGTAGATAATCAAGGGGATAAAAAAGAAGGGGGCTGAAGAACCACCCCCTTGGTTATTGTCTTTTAAAGCAAAAAACAAGACAAAAACAAAACTGAGTAAAAAAGGGAATAAAAAGCCAAAAATGCCCCGTTTGGATGTTGGTGGTACAGAACACCGTTGAGAAGAAAACTCCCAGGTTTCAAATGAGAAAAGAGTAAAGTGAGCGATTAGGTTGTAACTTTGTGTCGAGGTTAAACATGAGATTTTCGCCTCTCGTCCAGAAACAAAGCAGACGCCTTTTTGTTGTTCAAACGCCGGTTCAGTGCAGTGCAGTCCACCTTCCTAGCGAGAGATTTTCGACAGGATGTGGGTATCTTTGTAGTTACAAAGGAAAAGCAAAAATGAGACGGTGGCCAGCGAGTGTTGATAGCACCGTGAGGGAGAGCAAAGTGAGACAGGTTTAAAAGTTTTGAGAGATACCCGCGCTCTGCTGAGGGTAGTGAGAGGGACTTTCGATCCGTGTGTTTCGACGAGCCGGGTTGTCTCGGATAACCGCTTGCTGTGGTACGTTATCGCTGTATGGGTTCTGAGTGTATTGATCGTAGTACGAGCCACCGGCGCCATATGGTACTCCCATGGGGTCTGAGGCATCGGATCGGGCAGCAGCACTGTATGAAGATGAGGCGTTGGAAGGTCCGCGGTGCACCTCGGCGCCACGGTTGTTGGCAGCTGAAGGGCCCATGGCTCCCAAGATCTCACCCTCTGGAGAGTGTGAGCCGTCCATCAGGGGCTCACCCGATCGTGCATCCGAAAAGTTACCCCGGGTCGGAGAAGTAACGTCAGAATAAGCTTGGCCATTAACGCCACCAGACATAGTGGTGGAGGCCTTGCGTCCGGTCGAGCCGATGGTGGTGTTGCCCCAGCCACGGTAACCTGAGGATCCATCTTCCCTCATCTCATAGCCACCATCCGCCATTCCAACAGCTGGGATCGTGGGGTCGGCATTTGGGTTATAAGCATAATCCTCAACCTCCTTGCGGCGCTCCTCCTCGGCCTGCCTTCTGGTCTTCCGCTTCTTCCACCAGAACAGTCCGAGGAGAGCAAGGAGGGCAATGGCAGCAATTGGAACGGCAACGCCGATAGCAACCTTGCTCTTTTGGTCCAGTCCACCACCGCCGCCGCTGCCCTTGGAAGAATCAATGGCCTCGGCATCATCCGAGTTTGTCGCTGAGGCAGACGCTTCAGTAGCGGTGACCCTTTGAGTCCTGATAGCCGTAACCAGCACTATACTAGTTTCTGGGCCCTTGCTGCCAGTAACTGTAACGATGGTCGATAGGATTTCAGATGTGGTGATTTCGGAGGCAGACGGCTGGGTGTCTTCGGTAGAGCTATCGTCATTGTCACTCGTAGGAGATGGGTTGGACTCTTCAGTAGTTGGTTGCGCGTTCGATTGGGTAGCTTGAGTTGTGGGGTTGTTCTCCGTCGGTGAAGGGCTTGAATCATCGGAAGATGGTTCATTTTGTGTTTCTTGTGCCGAACTGGCCTGTGTTGGACTGGGACTGTTTGAAGGGCTGGGTGCCTCGGTTGGAGAGTCACTTGGCTCATTGTTGGTAGCTGACGCATTGTCGTCGTTTGAATCCGAAGTGGCCGGCGGGTTGGCGGCAGATGTAGGAGAATTGTTTCCCGCAGTTGAGGGCGAGTTATTGTCGGCCGAGTTGTTGTCGGTGTTGTTGTCTTCGGCGGGAGATGATGGTTGAGGGTTTGGCACCGAGGCGGCCTCGGTGGGCTGGGAGTCGCCCTGGCCCGTAGTGTTGGACATGACGAAGCCGGGCGTGCTCACTCTGGGCAGTTGCCTGGGATTGAGGAACATGTCAGCGGGACGATGATACTTGGATCCAAGTAGATGCTTGTTGAAAAATGATGCAGCAGCAGTAGTCGGGTGATGTAGACAAAGCAAGGACGAGGGGGTAGTGCATCAAGCAGCGATAGGAGCGGAAGACCATCAACAAAAGGGAGGCGACGGATGGGATAGGCCATCTAAGCGCGATGGGTTCGGAATGGGGAGGGGGACAATATTGGCGATGGTTGCGGATCAGGAGTATCCTGCCCAGACTGGAGATGGAGACTGGGGGCGATCGATGGTCGCGTGGAGGGATGACAACGGGCGAATGCATGGCAGAATGCACGAGTATCGTGATACCAAACGTACCTTGAATTGCTTGACCGATCTTTTCTGCTTGCTTTTCCCCCCTTGTCTCGAGAATGAGGGCGAGGAGACGATTCGTCGCGAGGCGAGTCAAGGACGAACAGGTGGTGTTTCGAAGTCGGCCTGTGGATGTACGAGGAGAGGTTGAGAGAGTGTGTCGAAAGCGTACGGAGGTAGGCCTGAAGGTCAAAGGTAAGGTCGGGTCGGAGTCCTGTCGGGGGTGGTTGGTTGGGGGTGGTGCGAGCTGTAGGCGAGACAATAAACACAAGCAACGGAGCCCACTCGAACAGCGGGTTCTTTTTTTCCTCTTCAGAAAGGAAATGCCCGGGGGGCAGTTGGTAAGGGCCTTGTTTAGCGGGCGGACGCGCGCGGGTGGAGGCCGTTACTGGTACTTTTTAGCAGGTCCTGACCCTGCTTTATTTTCCTTCTTTCCAAGCTGAAGACCAGTTCCAGTTTCAGCTAGTCCCAACAGTCAAGCTTAATTTGCGTCAAGAGGAAAAATCGATAGAGAAGTGAAGGAAAAAAAAACCCCGGCGGGCCGAGGGCTGGCGGGCGGCGGCGGTCGCAAAGTTGGGCGGTTTGATGGGGAAAACGGAGCTAGCTGGCGCGTCCTGGAACTTGAACGACGGCTGTGTCTGTTTGCTTTCGGCAAGAGGCGTGATGCTCTGCTAACGGCGACGAGCAATCACGAAGAAGAGAGATTGTGTGTGTGAGAGGAAAAAAGAAAAAGGATGAGATGGAAGAGACAAGGAAGAAGAAAAAAAAAAAATAGAGTGCGACCAAGAGAACAGAGAGTGTGGCACATGGATGGGATGGGCTTTTGCTCCTGAACATCATCAGCAATGAGTGAGCATCCATCATCCATCCGCAGCAAGCACTACACCAGCAGCAGCAGCAGCAAATCGTCTTCGGCCGTTCGGGTACCTTTCCGTGCTTCAGGTACGAGAAGGACCTTGATCCATCAAAAACTCGAGGTACTTTGGTTCTCACCTCATCCACCACCGTCTAGCAAGTACCAATCCCCTTCTATCTCGATCAAACTCGCTGCTGCAGGGGTTGAATGATGGACCACATGCTGCTGCGGCGGCCTCTGCCCAGTTCTGGACCTACCGGCCACACCCCGGGGAGGTCCTTTCTAACTCTAGCGCCGTGTAGCCACCCCCGAATCGAATCGATACGAGGGCCCCAGCGAGGCTGTGATCTACCCACCCTCGGCACGATTCGACGACAGGCTGGATGAAGAAGGGGGCAGCTGACAGGGAAAATGCAACTCTCTTTGTTGGATTGTCATTGTCGATGTCCTACTCGAGGGTTCGACTATCGAATGCCTCGATAGAAAATGAATACCAGCACACGACAGGTATTGCTTCTCACCAGCCACAGAGGCTGGGCTTACTTTGCAATTTACACACAACATGGGATTCCCCTCCCTCCCTTACAGCTAATATATATATGTACACGTCAATAGTCCCATGGAGACATCATTTCCCACGCTGACTAGGCTAAAGACTCTGTGGTGATAATTCCTCCCCAATCATGCAAAAAGAGTAAAATAATTTTGCAAAAAAGCTTGTGTCAAAAAGCCATCTTCTGAAAAACCCTAACACGGGCGTCAATCGGTCGTTGCACTACCATCTTGATCTTGATGAGACGTCATCATGATGAGGGCGGGATAATTTCCCAACTGGCATTCAATCAGTGCCGATTTGACCGCCGAAAGAGCCCCCTTCCAAATTTACTATTGCTGCACTGGAATGTCACGGTCCGACAACTCGTCAAGAATCACATTCACAGAATTGCAATTGCACATATTAAATACTATCCTTTCTCCCGGCGAGAGGATGCAGACAGAAGAACCATCTAATCTCGGAGTCACGCCCTGAATAGCCGTTACGATGCAACGCTGCCGTCCCCGGTCACTACCAAAATCGACAACAATATCCGCCAACACCTTCTTCCGCGGCCGCAGGAATCTAGATCTTTGGAACGCGACAGAGAGGAATGAGTCTAAAACATGGCTTCAAGACAAGACAAGACAATTGATGAAAGTCTTCTTTGTTCCACCTGCCAACCTGGTTCCAAAAGCAAATGGAAGGCTTAAACGAGACCCGTCAGCGATAATCTCGCTCCCCAAAATCATGACCGCCACCAACAGGACCCCTACACCTTAACAGGCCATTCTATCAATCTAATCAAGCATCGACTTGGCAGCTGTGATAACTCACCCGCCACTCTCATCTTGATATCATATTCATCTCTATCAAATCCAAACAAGCCCATGCCATGCTGCCGTACCGTATCTACCGCCATCTTAGATATCTCAAGCCTTCAACCCAGCTCCCGACCCAATCTCCACTCATCGCCTGTCCCCAGTACAGCCCATCCCACGCTAGCCGCGAGCCACCCTCGGAGGCGGAGGGCCCCTAAAAATAGGAATCTGATCGCGTGTCGCCGTCTGCTCGTCCAGTCGTATCGCCCCAGGAACAATGCCTCGATTTAACGCTGCCTTTGCCGATCCTTCAAAACATCGAGTTGGCGCTGCTGAATGCTGCGTATTTATCCCGCTAATTGTGTCTCGTTCGATCGCCACTTCGTGTCACCATCAGGTTTCCCGTGCCCTTCTAGAATAGAAACTCCATTCTCAGGCACGGGAATGCCGACTATACGAGTTGTTGGTGCTAAATACCAACCTGCCCATTTGAGAACAGGACAAGCCCAAACTCGGATCATCCCAGCCCGTCCAACTTATTCGCTCCAAATCACCCCACAGCAGTCATCAAATCGCTCGTACGTCAGTCGGTAGAATCAATTTGGTTCAGTTTCCATGGTAAAAACGAGATGGTGATGCTCAATATGATAGCACCACATCCAATTGACCTATATACAATGGCTAGAAATTGTCAAAGCCAGTAGTCGTCATCTAGTTTGTCGTGTGGTTTTCCAAAACCTTCTATATGCAAGCCCTGCATGTTGCCCAAGAATGTGAAAGATGAAAATCGCAAGTCGTCATGACCCTGAAATGCGCCCGTGAAGCGAAGAAAGTGCAAAGAATTTGTCAAGAACCGGCGCACGCTGTGTGAGTAATGCAATGAATGCCACAAAACCAACGCTAAAGAAACTGTCCAAAACATCAGACAGACAGGTTGCGCTGCTTGTTGCCTTTCATCAAGGCCGCAGGGTCCATGAAGGCTTCAGTGCGTCTTGCATAGACGTCTGCGTGAAGACCGTGTCGCCAGGGAGTCGGCTCACACGTCCAGCTCCGGCACGGATAGCGCCGAGCTGTGCTTGAGACATGCCGCTCTTGTTGCTCCTGATGCTGCCTGCGTCGCTCATCGTATCTGCGTCCTTAAACTTCTTAGGAGGAGCAAAGTCCAGACCCGTGAATGTGCTTGACTTGCGGAGCAAGTGACTATGACAAATTAGCATCCAATTATTTTACATCGCTATGTTTACTTACGGGCTAGGCAGAGCGGTGAGCTCGTCAAAGGCACCGACGAGGGGCACGGCTGCGGGTACTGTTGGCGAGTAGGGTCGCCTCTCACCGAAGGGGCTCTGAGAACGACCGGCGACGTTGTCTCGGATACGGTCAGGTGGTGCAAAATCGGCCGCGTTGATGATAGCAAAGTTGTCATCCGTCAGCTTGGAGGGGGTTGGGAGCGTGGGGAGAGGAGCAGGAGGAGGAAGCCTCTTCTTGGGTGGTTGGCGGAATCTCGCTGAGGCAGATGAGTCGGGTCGAGGGCCGAGAGCAGAGCCGGCACGAGATCGGCCTCGAGGTCCGCTCTGGGCACTCATGCCGCCGATAGAGCCGTTAGGGCCATGGGGACCACGAGGACGGGGTCCAGGTCCGCCACGGAAGCGGCCGCCGGAGGGTGGAGGAGTCATAGCACGACGAGTAACAGGCTCGGCATAGGGCATGACAAAGGCGTTGGTCTCGGGGTCGAAGTAGGCCGCCGCCTCACCAAGGTTGCCTTGGTTGTAATCGTCGTAGTACTGGCCATTGCCTCGTGGCATGGGTCCGCCATTACCTCGCTGCATGGGGGGCATAGGAGGCATGGGTGGTGGCGCCTCCTTGGTATCCTCGAAGTACTCCTTGTAGAAGGATCGGATACGGTTGGCACGGTACTCAGGATCCTCGGATTCAGTGATCTCATCCGGGGGCAGAGGGCGGAATCCAACAGACAATCGCTTGTTATCCTGCTGAGGAACTCCCAGGCCCTGAGGCTGAGACTGGTCGGGCAAGAATGATTTGCGCTGCATGGTGCGGCCACGGCCTTCGTCGTCGTCATCTCCATAATAGTCAGCAATATCAACCACAGGCTGGTAGGCCTGGTAGTTAGAGCCGTCACTGCGTCGGTCTTGGCTGGGGAGAGGAGCAGAGCGAGGAGCATCATCGACAGTTGGGGAGGTAGGCTTAGGGAATCCAAAGTTCAGCCCAAGACCAGTTGGCTCATTGGCAGGAAGCTCAAACTCGGGGGTCTTGGTCCTGGCGACTGGTGGCTGTTGAACCAGGGAGCTGTCGTGCTTCTCATCAAAGTCAGAGATAACGCCGATCTCAGGAACGATGGAAGCGGTATGGGCCTTGGGCTTCTCGGATTCGACGGGGGATTGTGCCTGATGAGTCGGCTCAGGCATTTTGGGCGTCGCAAAGGGGTCAACCTTGGATTCCGTGGCTGAGATGGGCGTCTCGGGAAGAGAATTCATGCGCGAAGGAGGCATCCTTTGGGAGGGATCCTTTCCAACAGAGGTACGGTTGCTGCTTGATTTAGTATACAGCGAGGAGGATTCCTTGGGGTTAAAGGACCGCACGGAGCCGGTCTCGCTATGCGTATAGGTCGCAACATACTGGTAGGGGTCTTGGCTATCATTGCCGAGAGACCTGGCCAAAGAATGAAGTGACTCGCGCGACTGCTGCAGGCCCGGAGGCAAAAGGTAAGGCGATGAGAGGTTCATGTCCATCGAGAGCTGACTCTGCTTGTGATGGAGACCTTTCTCGCCGCCTCCACCCATAAAGATGCTTCTGCGGGCCGACTTCTTTTGATCGCCCAGTCCAAAATCCAGGCTCTTGTGAGGATCGTGAGCATCCTCCAGTCTAGACCTCTTAACATTTCTACGATGAAGGTAGAACAGAAATCCGGCAATAAGCACGAGGACAACACTACACAACAAGAGTCAGCAATTCATTCCGAAAGTTCACCAACCGCACTGCTCAAAAAGGTATAGTTGATGGCATACACAATAACGACGACGATGGGCACGGTCAGATTTCCTCCAACAGGCTTCTCGCAGGTGTTGGAGTCGGGCGTTTCCTTGCACTTGTCTTCCGACGATCGTGCGAAAATTCGATGAAAGACGCCAGTCGGAGGCTTATGTGTGCTGTCGGGGGGGACCGGGGTGACCTCTCGACCAAGGTTGATACGGGGTTGAAGGCGGTAGCCTCCATAGTGAGTGAGCTCCATGGTGCGTGTAGTTGTGGCGACGGCGCATGCAACTAGAGAGCTTTCAAAACAATGAGGGTGTTGGCGATAAAGACGGTTTTCCTCCACAACAATTTCTCGAGATGGCGTAGAAAGATATTAAGAATTGTCGAATTAAAATCCAAACACAACTGTCCTGACCATTAAGAGTTACGGTTGGTGACGAGGTTGGCAGACGGCTGAATAGTTTCCAATGTTGATAAGGCGCACGGGGGTGTTGAATCGTTTCGTCGAGGGATCGAGAGAAGCGTAGAAGCAAATGGGATACCGCAAGGTTCGAAACGAGGTTGTCAAAAGTGCCAAAAGGTCAGCGAGCGATTGCTAGCGAAGGGCTGTAATGTTGTTCTGTAAAGAAGGACTAGGTCGCCGGACAATGAAGTCAAGAGCAGACCAAAACGAAAAGAATGACTTGAGCTTGAAAATCAAGACTCGGTATTAAGGCAAGGTTAAAAGAATGACGAGCCCGCTGGCAGGCAGCTTCTGTGAGGGAGGAAACAGAAGGATCCTGTCGTCGTTCGGTCGGTCGACAGTTGGAGAACGAGAGAAAGAACGACGATGGAGAGGAGGAGAGGAAGAAGAGAGGCAGTGGAGGTTGGATGGAGGTGGAGCGAGGCGGGAGACCAGGCCCAGGTGGGAGCGTTCCTCCTGGCAGGCACTGACTGCCCTGCCCGTCCCAGCGTCTTCCCCCAGGGCAGCTTCCAGCGGGCGCGCTGCCGGGACCAGCGCCCACTGTCCGCGTATGCTGCAGCGCGATGTACCCTCTAACAATATCGATTACAGCAGGCTAATGCTAAGGCCTCCATCGATCCATGGCCTGTCCAGCGCAGTACCAGGGGATGGATCAGATCCATGGATCCCGCCCGTCCCAGACGGTGAGCTTCGCCGTCGCTCACTGGATGGATCCCTAATCAGGGGAGCGAGACGGAGCGAGAGTGACACCAGGTTCCATGGGCTCTCGTCCGGCCCATGATTGGATCCATCAAACCATTGGTGGTTTGGGACCCCCCCGGTCATTTCCAGACCCCTTCCAGTGCTCCTCCAAGAGAGATTGAGGTGGGCCTCGAGAAGCATTTTCGGGGCATCCTGCTGGATCCAGGAAGGGGTTTGTGGCATGGCCTTGGTCGAGAGCGAAGGGGGGGGGAGGGCATCTCGTCACGGAAGCCCTGCGAAGAGCGAGGATGCTTGCACAAAGGCTGAGTCGTGTAGGAGACGTTGACCGCAACCATCTACGACAGCCTCCCAGCCTCATCTTTGAAGATAATGTACCTACTGTACCTCCGCACGACCAGACCTATGCGTCCCTGAAGCCATCGACAAAAGAAGCAAAAAAGACGTTTAATTTCCCAAAGAGTTTCCATGGTCCCTCGCCACCCCGTTAGCGCCCGGTGATGGCACCCAGTGGCAGCCAAAGATAACGGTTCAAGAATCATCACGGCTCTTGTGTGCTTGTGTGCTCAGGCGGTAGAACACACAGTCTCGCATAACCCGCGAACCAAGATGCACAACCAGGCCCTCCTACCCCTGACCAGTCACATGGCAGTGACATTGAGCATCCAATGGTTTATGAGCGCGCTTCATGCAAGGCACGAGATCAAGGGCCCCGGTTCTACGGTGGAGGTGACCAAGAGGCGCCGGCCAACGGAAGCGATGGAATGGTTTTGCTTAAACAAGCAAAGCACCAGAATTGGAAAGTAAATAAAGGGGAAAAGCTCCCCGCCTATCCGCAGTGGCGTCAGGGGCGGCTGCGCCAGTCGCCCAGTGGCTGCTTTCTGCTGCAGGTACGCGGTCCCCTGATGGGAAAGTGGGACCCTCTATCCATTGACGACGCGACGGTATGCGAGACCGAACCTTTCGACAGTGCTGGCCGTGAAATGGCCGAAGACGTCCTTGCCCCTGGAACATGATGATGATCCCCTGTCGACACCGGCCTAAGCCCTGAAAGCAAAGATTCAGAAACGAAATACAGTGGGTTACGCTATCTAACACACTGTCACCGTCGTCCAGGTTTAATGCCCTGGCCGCCGGGTGCTGTGACCCAGTGGCTTGCTCGTGATCGTCGAGTCCTCATATCAAGCCGCAGGTCGCCAGCGTTACACAATTGTTCTGTTCCCGCGCTCATGCATCAGGACATTACATAACGTGGGGCATTATTACTCTCTCGTGCGCTGTCTGTCACTAGTTGTGCAGTAGCGAGCTGACTTGTGTCCGTTTATACTCGGTGCATATCAGGAGCGCAATGCCTGCCTCAACGGGCCAAGATTACAGGAACACCAGAGATGATCGGCAAGCAATGACATGGAGCCTTGGAAATTTGAATCGGTGCCCCCGTATCGCAACTTAGCTTGCGACGATGCGAAAGAAAGAAAAAAAACAAATGATCCACCGGGGAGACCAGCCAGGGCTTACGTAGACATGCTCCCTTACGTCTTCCCGCACGAGACCATCGTCACCTTGCTCTGCCGTGGTTGGATCACCCATGGTGCGAGGCTCTGTCTTGGGCCTTGTCTTGCATTTCCCCCGAGATGTCCGGGCCGCTTACATAGCACACCCTTTGTTTGTTGGTTGTAAACTGACTGGTTCTTGGATACCCTGACCTACGATCATAGCCGAGCTAATGCAAGTCACACAAGCTCTCACATATCGCCGAAATGAGTTGTGAGGAGTGAGAAAGCTGTGTTCTACTCCTTACGGAGTACCACCGTGCTCAACGGGTTTCCAATCCGCTCAACTGCTTTTCCTCTATTGCATTCTATAACCCCATATGAAGTCACACCATCTCACCCTAGATCGAGAGAAACAAGAGGAGCTCGCAAATGCCTCACTCCTGCATCAACCAACATGTTATCCCTGCTCATAAAACCTTGAAACTAGAAAACCAATCTGGCTGAACCCCAAACCCGGCGGTTTCACCTCTGAACATGGCTTCCTCCAACCTCCTTTCATATTGATCCTGCTCCCCATTACCCCCGCCTATCCGATGTCACCTTGTAGAACTCTGGCGCGTACTCTAGTAGCCAACCTTTCTCGATCTTGGTCACTTCCCGGATGAAGATCTTGCCACCCGTCTCCATCGCCTCGTGGAAGATGACCCAATCCGCTTTACGGTTAAACATGAGTGAGCTTGGATGCGCGTGCAGCACCGTTCCTCCTTCAACGTTGCGAAACGTTCCGTCGGGCTGCATCCTCGCCGCGTGGGCAAAATATCCTGATGTGAGGCAGCGTCGGATCTGTTCCGCCTTTTTGACATTGTCCACCGATGCTTGTCCAGCGAGCGTCTCATCGACATTGATGCTGAACCTCTCCAGGTATCGTTTCAGCTGTGCCCTGATACTCACCGCTCGGCTCATCGACTTGTAGTTGAGGTTATTCTCGTGACAAAACTTGGCCTCCTTTCTTCCTTTAGTGACAAAGGCCTGATACGCGTTGAGGAGAGTTAAATGGTCTCCCTCATCAACAGCAAACTTTCTCCGTGATGTTTCCATCTTCTTCCTCTCGCCCTCGTGCGAAAACCACACGCTGCCTCCAAGACTGGTCATGGCCGCAATTGTCAGCATCTCGCTGAGGCAGCCAAAGGATTGCGCTGATAGGAGGGTCTTGGCCATCATGGGTTCCACCGCCAGCTCAGCCATCCTTGAGCCAAGAGGCCGGGTCAGTTTGGCGTATTCGTCAAGTGCTCCTAGAGCATATAGCAGCTCCAGTGCCTTGGACATCAACTCGGAAGGTGGGGGTGATAAAAAGTCGAACCGAACCACGTTGTCTATCCCCAATGCCTTCAGCTGCAAGATGACTGGGGCTAGATTTGACCTCTGGAGCTCTGGGATGTTGGCCTCCTGCAGTGACTGGTAACCTTGCTCTGTGTAAAGTCGAAAGCACTTTCCTGGCTTTGTTCGTCCAGCTCGTCCAGCGCGTTGTGATGCCGCCGCCTTGGAGACTGGCGTGGCAGTGAGTGACTCTATTCCTGTCCTCGGGTCATAGGCTCTCAGTTTCACAAATCCACTGTCGACCACGTAAACGATACCATCGATGGTCACCGATGCTTCTGCGATGTTTGTCGAGAATACCACTTTCCGGGTGCCTTCGGGAGTTTTGTCGAATATGTACATCTGCTGCTCGCTGGAGAGACCAGCATATAGTGGCAAAGCCATCAGAGGACCATATTTTGGGTTGAGGTCAGCCAGCCGCTCACTGACAGCTTGTATCGCATTGTCGATTTCTTCTCGACCAGTGAGAAAAACTAGAATGTCTCCTTCGCCTTCTTGGGTGTGTATGTCGAAGACCACGTCGATGGCCTTTTCCAGGTAATTCTCCGCGGGCGACTCCAGATATAGGATGTCTATCGGATACGTTCTCCCTTCCAGGCTGACGATGGCCCCAATCTCGTTGTTCGCGTCTCCATTTCCCTTGGCGGCCTGATCATCGCTGCTCCTCGTGAAGAAAGTCAGAAACTCCTTGGCCTGTAGGGTGGCGCTGCTGATGATGATGCGAAGGTCCGGCCGTTTTCGGCGGATCTTCTTGAGTAGGCCGAGAAGAATGTCGGTACTAATTGACCTCTCGTGTGCCTCGTCTACCATGATGACGGAGTATCGCGTCAACAGAGGATCAACGAGGGCCTCCCGAATGAGTAGACCATCGGTGAGGAACTTGATCTTGGTGGAGGCAGAAGTAACATCTTCAAATCGAATGGAGTATCCGACCTCCTTGCCAACTTCACGGCCAACTTCTTCAGCCACACGTACTGCAACTGTGGTTGCTGCTACTCGACGGGGCTTATGAACTGGTTAGCGGGATAATTCACGTCGCGTCGGGAGTTGCTTACCTGTGTGATGCCAATGACTTTCCCGTCTGAACACCATCCTGCCTGTTCCAAGAACTGCGGGATCTGTGTCGTCTTTCCAGAACCC
Source organism: Fusarium sp. MBC 438 (assembly GCA_030779245.1). Classification (NCBI taxonomy): domain Eukaryota; kingdom Fungi; phylum Ascomycota; class Sordariomycetes; order Hypocreales; family Nectriaceae; genus Fusarium; species Fusarium sp. MBC 438. Next base: position 242,646 of record JAPFTB010000036.1, read on the forward strand.
GTCTGACCAATCACAATCGTGACTGGGTGTGTCTCTACGACATAGAGCAAACTTTCTCGATGTTTTGCGATGGGAAGGAGGGCAGCTGGCTTGTGAAGCGCCGGGATGAAGGTTGAGTCCAAATCTAAATCACCCATTGTCTGAGATTACGGATTCCAACTTAGAAGACACAGTGGCACCAATAACCACTCCCAGATAAATAAGAGTTGACCACGTGCAACCTTCTGCGCAAAGGCACCTGCATCAGCATGCATGGAAGCACTTTCATGTAGAAATGGCGTCGCAAGAGAGTTGCTTGATACACCTAAAGTTACCCTACACTTTGTGGCGTCGTAAAAATAGGTAGTGGCGCCCAATCATATCGCGTGGCTGAGTAGCGAATCACGGCAGCCTAGAGCTTAACTCTGGGTCAACGTCATCAGCCGTCGTGGCTCAGTCGACCCCTCGCGCCTCATCTGCCTTATATTATCACGAGCAAGGCCAACTTGAAGCGAGATCGACCAATTTCCCGCCGCTATTTCACCCTCGGACGCATTTTTATAGTTCAGGGTCCTCATCTTTATCTTCACGACGTCGATACATCCCCTAACTACGATCTCAACGCGCTGTCAAGATGTCCGCCCCGACAGATTCGGTATGTTACTCCTTTAAGAGCTAGGCTCGCAAACTTGCGCCTGGGAGCAAATGGCTGACACTCGTTCGTCATGAAGAACAAGGCCACGGTCGAGAGTGTTCCCGAGTCGCCTACTACTGCTCGACCCCTCGATCTGGATGACGACGATGTTCAGGAGTCTGGCGTCCTCGGAGACGATGGAAAACCGACAACCGCTGCCGCGACCGCAACCTCTCAGACACCGACTAACGAAACTGCTCCCCCTAAGCCGCCACGACCGTTGACCGAAGCGCAAAAGAACGAAATGATACTCAAGGAGGCATTCCCTACTGTTGATCAGGGTATTATCAAGGCTGTCCTGAGAGCTAGCGGTGGCCAAGTCGAACCCGCCTTTAACGCCCTGTTGGGTATGTTATGCCACACGTTGCGGAGGAACGGCGCAAACTGACGCATATACAGAGATGACCGACCCCGATGCTGCAAAGAACGAGCCCGAGGACGAAGTCCCTCCCCCCCAACCACCAAGGCCGCAGGGCCGAGCCCAGATGTCGCAAATGGAGGCGGATGAACTTTATGCGCGACAGCTTGCTGAGCACTACGACAACGTCGGAGCTTACGAGTCTCGGACCGCCAATCGAGGTCATAACGATGGTCGACCTAGGCAGGGACAGGGCCAGAACGAATGGGATGACGACCGAGAGCATAGCTTCATCGACGACGACCTCCCTGTAATCCGTGAAAACCTTCGAAAGGGGTTCCTCGAGACACAGACCAAGGTCAATGGATGGATCACCAATATCAAGAAGAAGATCGAGGAGAACTTCGACGAGAGCGAGGAGCAGACTCAGCGACAGGGACAACCTTTCCGTCGTCCTGGTGAGTCCAGCCGACGGAGTGGTGACTACGAGCGATACGACGCGGACCCCCAGGTTCTCAGTGACGACTTTGCTGGCATGAAGTTTTCATCTGATGGAAGTAAGTGTTGCCCATGCGAAAACATCAGGAACCAGAGCTAACAGTATGTAGCCCCGATCAACCGCCCAATGGCCAACACGGGCATGTACAAGCCACCACCACCCTCAGCCTCGCCCAAGCCGAGCACCGGTAGACGTGTTGGCTTCAAGGAGGAGACGGAAGAGATCAACATGTACGACTCGTCGCCGCGAGTGCCGCCTAAGGATGCCGCCCCCGCAGGTAGCGCAAAGGCTAGCAAGTGGCAACCACTGTCGACGGTCGAGCCCAGCCCTATCGCCGAGAACGACCCCTTTAGCCTGGGGGATAGTGAGGATGAGCGAGAGACACATCAAAAGCCCAAGGAAGAGAAGTCAGATGACAACGAGCGACTCAAGAAGGCTGCCGCCGAAGCTATGGCCGACAACCTGGTCGACTCACAAGGAGACGCGAGTGCGAAGAAGAACTAGATCTGAAGCAACGCATGAGCGTGACGGCCAAAAGTGAAGATGAGCGGATGCTAGAGGGTAAAGCGTGACGAGGAAGGTCATGAGAGAAGCTGAGGTAGATGAGTTTGATACCATATCGGCAACCTCGCTGTCATGGGTGGTTTATTTCCGGGTATAGCTCCGTTTCGATGTATTGGGTCAGCAGCATAGTGTAGCCTCTTCATTCACTACCCGCATTTCTATTCCTCTTACGTACTGTATGTGCCTCGTGACTTTGCTGCATGAGCAGGGTTGGAGGGTGTGAGATCCTGGATGGCCTGGACTAGGTCGAGTGGTGGTTGAGAGCGCAGTCGAACCTGTGATCCAGAGAACTCGCCTACTTGGATATCCCATGTCGAGGTCAACACCGAGGCCGAATTGGGTCGATTCTATTAGTCAGTGATCAAGATTCGAAGTTGGGACTCACTTCGCGTGTGTGAAGCAAGATGTCATTGTGATGGGGCCGAAGATGGAGCAACATAGAAGGAATTAGAAGACAATAGGACTAGTCAGACAAGTGAAGAAGCTGGCGTGACGTTCCAAGGATGTCCCGGAGACCTGGAAATGAGGTAGAGTAAGCGCATGAACTGCAGAGTTACGTATTGGGCGCAATTGGCGTGTGATCTGGGAAGCGACAGAGACCAAGGAGACGGGTCCGGAGCCCCTTAAACTTGTTGGGTATGACGTCCCTCGTGGCTTTGTCGCATTAGAGACACATGCTACGTTAATCATTGGGCTGACCGTGATAAAGTGCAGCGCCGACGCGCGGAGAAAGTCCCGACAGACCCCATCACAATGCAGTTTCTCGATGCATGCCAGCAACAGGCGACGTTGGCGGTGCCCCGGCCGCGCAAGACGGAGCACCTGTCGCTCGAGCACGGGGTCGGATACGGCACGGCGATTGGATATTCGGATAACGGCCGGCCACGCACGAGAAGCTGGCGCGAACGGGTCGAGATTAGCGGATGCTTATTCCCAGGACGACGGGGGTAGAGGCTTTGTGGGCAGAGGATGGGCTGCTATGACAGGTCGGCCGGGAGGGTATGTCAAACTGTTAGGCTATTAGCAGACAAGACAACGAGCCTCCTCCGAGCCCCGCCGTCTGGTAGACGCCGTGGGACCACGGGCGCCGGCGGAACGAGAACCAGGAGTCGGAGGGGTAGGCACGAGCAACGAACGAGATATGAGATGAAAAACATCGAGGTGAAGAGGACGAAAAGACAACAACCAAAAGAACGAGATCCAAGCCGATTCCCGCCTAGATCGATTCAGTTGAATACGACAAAAGAACAAGAACGAAAAAAAAGGAGACTAAAAAAAGTCGACGGCTCTTGAATTGTCCCCGCTTCTTTCCTCTGCTGGGCTCAAGGTCCGACTGCCTTTTTGGTTGACCGTCTCTAAGCAAGAGCCACTGAGCATCAAAGTGGACGTGGACGGCGGAGGGGCGGATTTTTGGCTCAAGTCCCTCTCTCTCACGACCTTTTGTCATAATAAAATCTCCCAACACCAGTAAAGGAGCGCGCGTATTTTCCCTCTTTTTGGTCAAGATTCTTTGTCTTTGCTATCTTTTTTTTTGTCAGTGTTTGTTTTTCTTGGCTTGCTGTCAACGGACCTCGTGCCGCCTGTCTCACGCACGTCACTTCAACCTCAACAAGCCTCACCTCACTTGACTTCACCTCGTCTCCCGCACCCCACGATCAAACTCATTCGGGGGTCTAGACCCGCCGCGCAAACTGCAAGGACTCGACTCGGACTCGGTCAACGGTGGAATAAAGAACCAGGAACCTTCACTATTGCCTGGACTCTGCTTGCGGTGGCTGTACCTGAGAGTTGAGGTACCTACCTACCTCGGCTTCGGTGAGTGCTCATCTCGAATATCTCCTCTACTCTATCCAATCCCAACACCTCAATCCTATTACACCACACCATATCCATGCCTACCCATACCCATCCATACCCGCATCTGCATCTCGCGCGGAAAAACAACCCCATAAGAGGCGAGTTTCAGCCGCCCACGCCCTCGTCACGCCCTCGCAAGACATTCGCCCGACTCAAGACTCTGGAATACCCCCCCACGTGCCCTACGGGAGTCGACCTCGCACGCTGCCTTGTCGGGCGGTCGGGTGATGAATCAAAGGACCCTGCGGCGCCAGGCGTTTAATCGTGTCACTTTTACATGACAAGAGTTGAGGGGACAGACAAAGTCGAGAGAGAAAAAAAAATTAAACAGAGTCGTCTACGGGAAGTGGCGGTTGTTGAGCATCCTGCTCACAGGGCTTCAACTCACACTGCACTACCATCCATACCACTCTCCACCTGGTCTGGCCTTCAACCTGGCCTCTCAAATCTGGCTGAGCTGATGTCGGCCTGACCTGTCTTGACACTGCATTTCCATGTCCAAGGCATTCACTCGGCTTCCTCCAGACCCAGTCTTTGCCCTGCCTCGACTTGTTCAGTCACCCCCCCTCGTCACCTACCTTACCTATTATCTTTCAGCTCCAGCCTCTCTCGTCACTGTTGCACTCATACACAAACGACGCTCAAGATACCTACCACACAGATACTGTAACTGACACAGAGACTCACGTATTCTAGCCGCAAATCCCCGTCGTCTCAACCCCCCCTTACCAAGCAAGACCTGGTAGACAACTCTTGTCGCTTTTATTCACTCGGTCCCTCATCAGCTCCCCTCTCGGACGCCAAGGGCAGCTTGAGGGCGTCCAAGCCGAAACATGTAAGCCTCTCTGCCCCCCTGTTGCTGCCTACATCAGAGCCAGCCCAAGCCTAACGCCCCCCTTCGAGGACCTGCTCGCAACTGCACGGTTCTTGCTGGACGATGGCAACTTGATGCTCATGACGAGACCTAGACTGTTCAAGAATACTCACACTGGTCTCTAGGAAGTTCGGCAAGCAGATCCAGAAGCGTCAGCTTGAGGTGCCCGAGTATGCGGCTAGCTTCGTCAACTACAAAGCCCTGAAGAAGGTATGTCCATGTCGTTCCCGCCCCCCGTTGGTTCAGTTCAGGTCCCCTCGTTCCCGTTCCCGCTACTGAAATCCCCGGCTCCCGTCTCCGCTGTCATCTCCCTTTCATGGTGCTTGGTCCACTATATCACTTTTCTTCCACAGACATGTCCAACCTCCCTGTCCCAAGTTTCTCAGGTCATCGATTCCCCAGCCCAATTGTCTGTCCCCCCTCTCTGAATCCGTGCCCTTAACCCTTGCCCTTGCACTGGTTACCTGCCCTTCTTGGCTCAGCTTCTCCGATCCTCTGCTTGTTCCAGCTGCAGATCGCGATCACCTGTAGCAGGAGGCATCACGCAGTGTGACGGGGGCTGCCAAAAGCAATCCTCCTTGCTTCTCCATTCGTTCTGCAGCCCAAGGGCACGTTTCTTCACCCACTGCCCGCACGCAACCCCACGACCCTTGGGACGCCTGCCACTAACACGGTGCCATGTAGCTCATCAAGAAGCTGTCCGCAACCCCGACCCTCACCTCCCAAAATGATGCCCTCCGCTCGGCTACCCCCGTCGACTCCCAGGCCGCTCTCCAGGCCAACAAGGCGACCTTTTTCTTCCAGCTGGTAAGGATCATCCCCGGTGTTTTGTCTCCGCCATGAACATCCCTTCGTGGTTGCTAAACGATGAGCAGGAACGGGAACTCGACAAAGTCAATGCCTTCTACCTACAGAAGGAAGCTGAGGTTTGTCGACACGTCTTTTAGCCTCGTTCAGCACGTTTTCCTGACGCGTTGTAGCTCAAAATCCGCCTAAAGACCCTCCTAGACAAGAAAAAGGTGCTCCAGTCGCGGCAGGGCATATCACGCCGTTCCGCAAAGTTCACCACTCTCGAGGAGGGCTTCCAGCAGTTTGCTACCGACCTGAACAAGCTTCAACAATTCGTCGAAATCAACGGTACCGCCTTCTCCAAAATCCTCAAGAAGTGGGACAAGACATCAAAATCCAAAACCAAGGAGCTCTACCTCTCGCGAGCCGTAGAGGTCCAACCGTTTTTCAATGCCACTGTCATCAGTGAGCTTTCTGACCAGGCCACTACGAGTTTACAAGAGCTCGGTGCCTGGTCTGATGGAATCCAGGTCAATTTCCAGACCAACCATGTTGTGACTTCGCAGCACTTCGTGGGCACAGACGAAGGGGATGCAGACACCCTGCTTTTGGATACTGTCATCACAGGGAACCTCGAGTCTCTCCGGGACTTGCTCCTGCGAATGAGATCTGCTAATGAAACCAATGAAGGCGACAGTTCGCTTATGGAGAGGATAACGCGGACCTTTTTGGCAGCCATTTCAGAAGCGCCCCAGGAGTCTCTGCGAATTCTTCTCGACACAGGCCTTGTCGACCTTCACTCATACGACGACATCAATGAGCGGAATTGCCTGCATCAGGCTGCTATCTATGGGAAGCAGTATGTGCTAGAATGGGGCCTCTCAGTCAATGTCGCTGTGGACAGGACAGATGTCTATGGTCGAGTTCCTCTGCATTATGCCAGTCTTCATGGAAGACTGGTGATGCTCAAGTTTCTATTGGACGGTATGCTAAATACTAGCCCCTATGTTGTAAGTTTCGTGGCTGACAACTATGTAGCAAATCAAAGCACGATTGACCTGACGGACCACGACAACTTTACTCCCTTGATCCACTCCATTATTCACGGCCACCTCGAATGTATCGAACTTCTCCTCGCTAGATCCGCACGTATCGACCCTGTTGGAGACTCGGATCACGTCCCCCTGAATTTGGCATGCGAACATGGCTCGGTGGCGGTTGTTGAGCTTCTCCTCAAGCACGGTGCCAAGATCTTGCCAGACGCCGAAGGCCTGTATCCCCAACATCTGGTAGCAAGGGCTGGCCAGACATCAGAGCTTCTGTTGCTCTTGAAGCAATTCGGCGCAGATCTGGATCAAGTTGATAAGCTCTATGGATGGACACCCCTTGTCCATTCTGCAAGCGAGGGAAATGTCGACTGTCTTCAGGCATTGCTCAAGGTTGGGGTCGACGCAAGCATTGTGGACGAAAAGGACCTTCCAGCCATGTACTATGCTGCTTGGGAAGGGCATCTGGCCTGTATGAAGCTCTTGACACCCTTCAACACGCGGCCGCGAGCAAGTCCTTTCATGGTGCAACCTGCTTTAGGTCCTCTGGAAACAAGCAGCGCCCCCTTGCCCATGTCCTTGGACCCTGATGCGATCCCCGAACTTGAACTTCCTCCTCCCATTATCCCCCTCAGGAGATATGGCCACAACTTCCTCGACACCAAGACGGTTGTCCAGATCTCGTTTGGAGACCTGGACGAACAACCCCTTTTGTTCTTCCAGGACGGCAAATATCCTGCTGCTCGGCTTACTATTTCCTCCAAGGTCTCGGATCTCATTCCCAAGAATATTATTCTACCCTTTCAAGAAGATACCCGCATTGTTTCTTTCCAGGTGGACAACTTGGATTCTTTCAGTCTGGACATCGACGTCTTCCCTACCTACGGTGCTAAGGTCATCGCGAAGACGGTTGCACTATCCAGCATTTTCAAAGGCCTGCAGGGCACTTCAACGTGCTGCCTGCCTCTTTTCGATCCTAGGCTCCGTGCTATTGGTCAGATCTGCTTCAATGTTCAGGTCATCAAGCCGTTCCAAGGAAAGCCCCTGGAGATCACCGACTTTGAGACGTATTGGAAGGCTACGAGCCAATTCAATCAACCAACGAGCGCCATTGTCACAGGATCGAGCCTATCTGGCGACTATGTGAGAATCTTTGTCCAGTACACCAGTGATGGTGTCCCGGTGCTCTGGCCTAGATGGACCATAGCTTGTGGCGGACTTGATATTCCTGTTTGCCGGTTGACACTGGAGCAATTCACGTCTATGACAGCGAGAAGCAACAGCCGCGCAGACCTACCAAGTTTGGCTAGTAAGACATCGGAAAGCATTGCGGAGGTTTACCACATTCTTGCTACGGCTGGTATCACGCTTCAGGAGGCACTCACGCTCCTGAACCCTGGCATGCACATCAACCTCCAGGTCTTGTACCCGACAACAGAGGAGGAAAAGGCCTTTTCTATGGGCCCTGCGTTGGACGTCAACGTGTTTGTGGACTCGATTCTCAACATCGTGTTTGACCATGCCCGGGCACAACGTGCTCAGGCCCCCGATGTGGTGCGGTCTATCGTGTTCAGCAGCTACAACCCTCGACTATGCACAGCACTGAACTGGAAACAACCGAATTTCCCCGTTTTCCTGTGTAATGACCTGGGACGGGAAGAAACAACGGGAGCCAACGGCATAGCCCTCAGCAGTGGTCGGCGAAGCGCATCTATCAAGGAGGTTGTGAGGATTGCACAGAGCAACAACTTTATGGGTTTGATCTGTTATTCTCGACTGCTGGTATGTTAAACCTTGTACCTTTGAAACTAGCCGGTTGCTAACTTGTAGTAGGACATGGTGCCGGCGCTTGTAGATGCCATCAAGTCTCATGGACTAGCGCTGGTTATGGACAAGTCTTCAGACTCCCCCGATGCGAGCCCCATGACGGACCCTTTCCCGCGGCCACCTAAGGGTGTCGACGGCGTTTTGAAAAGCCATGGGATTTTGCGATTCAACGATTCGATAGATATGTAGTAGATGGGTCATAATGAGACATGCCTACACGATAAACATTAGGATGAGAGAGGATAGAAGGGAGCAACATGAAAGAAATGCATTTGATAGAATCATTAGAGGCGTTGCGTGAGGTGTTGCTGGGTAGCCAAAATCGCGCAGCTATTAATCAGTTCCTGCAGCTATTCCAACTTGTGACCAGGGTCCGTATAAAGGACGAATTATCAAGCTCCCTTGTACTCATACTTGAGCGCCGACAGTTCCTTTTCAGGGTCGACACCGCCCATGACTATCTTTGCCAGCAAAACTACACCATACACTACAAGCGGCAGGTAGCCCATTCCGGGCCACACAGCCTCACTTTTTACTCTGCCTACGGCCCAGGCCATCAAAATCAAAATGAAACCCAGGCCAAGGTTCAGGTAGGGCAGATACATCTCGAGAGGGGACTTTCTCTCGACGTAGCTGAAAGAACTCCTTCTCTGTCGAGGTCTTCCTCTGGGGATATATTCGACTTCATCATCCTCATCGTCTTCATCATCTGCTATTCCCGATGACTCGCCACGTGTTGACAAGGATGGTGGTCGGGTGGGACGCGGGGTCTTGGGACGCGCCCACTTGTCGAGAAAGGCGATCCCTGATGATGCGGGCGGCTGGTGATGTAAAAGGTATGCCGTCGAGAAGAGAGATGTGAGACTGAGAAGAGCGAGGAGCGCCGTCCGCGGGTTGATGAGGGCCGGGAGGTAGGGTATGGTGGCTAGCAGAGGTAGAGCCAGGAGGAGGCGTCGGAACTGGGCGTTTCGGGCGGCGTTCTCTTCTACGAGACGTTCGATGAGGTCTTCTTGCTCTGGTAACGCTGTTAGTTGTCATCGCGATGTAGTGGGAAGGGGGGGTATACCTTGCTCGTCGAGAGCTTCAGGTTGCGAGTCGTTAGAGTCTTCTTCTGGATAGTGGAACGTACGCCTTAAACGGGCGGTTGCGCCCGCTGAATTAGACATGGTGATGTCTCTGCGACTTGAAAAGATGTCAATTCTCCATCAAGATGAAAAAGAGAGGAATAGAAGAAGATGATGGTCAAGGTACGTAGTGGATGTAACAAAGCTGTCGTCACATGCGCAAGGGTTCACGAGGTCAGAGTCTCTGAGGCTCAGCCTTATGACGCCACACGAGGCGACGCAACGGCGCTGTCCTCTCCCCCACCATCGGCATCCGGCAGTAAAATTTCCCCGAACCTCAAATGTGAGAGCCTGGCCCTCACCTGATGTATATACAACCTCCATCACCAAACAAACCACAGCCAAACAATGTCGCAGCAAATATTGCTTACCCGGCTTGTCCGGCGTAGGCTCGTCGCGGCCCTCGAGGCTAGGCCTTCGGCTTTGAGGCCTGTCCAGAGGAGGTGGATGACGAGGGCGCCTAAGCCTGGTGATGGGCCGTTGATGTCGAGACGGGCGGATCGAGAGCTTCCAGGTACGACGACGACTCTTTCCGCACTCGGACGAGGCCAATGCGGCCAAGGCGACATATAGCTGACATGTACTTTCCAGACATTACCGAAGTGAGCTTTCGCTGGCGCCGCACGCTTCCCATCTTCGTCGCCATCGTGGCCACCTGCTCCGTCGCCATCTTCAACTACCAAAAGATGTCGTCGCCCGTGGTATCTTCGACTCTTTATGCACTGCGCACATCACCCGAGGCCCGCGCTCTGCTTGGCGACGAGGTCTACTTCAAGCACCAGATCCCCTGGATCCACGGCGAGATGAACCAGCTGCACGGCCGCATCGACATTTGGTTCTCGGTCCGCGGCACAAAGGGTGTCGGCGTTATGCGCTTCGCGAGCAACAGGCCTACCAGCAAGGGCTTCTTCAACACCACCGAGTGGAGTCTTACCATGGAGGATGGCACGAGGCTTGACCTCCTGGATATTGGTGATCCTTTCAAGGGGTTGTTGGGTGGTGCTGCTGCGGAGGAATTGCCGGTGTTGGACGAGGATGCTCCTACGAGAGGCTTCCGCAAGCAGGTTGAGTACAAGTGAGGAATGACAGGAGAAGACGACGTGGATGTGAAAAAACATGATAACCCTCGGACTCCGGTTGTAGTTGAAATCTGTACAGTAGTGGTAGATGGTGTGTGTGTATAATACAAAAAGCCCGCTATGATCTCCTCCTTTTTTGCCGCCAAGAGGTTCCCCTTCATACATAATCCATCATACATGACATTAGGCCTCGAGCTGCGCCGCCTCTCTCTGCTCCTTGAGCACCAGATGCTTCTCCCTCGCGGCCTGGAGCTTCTCCTCGTGATCCGGGTTCCTTTCTAGCAGAGTCTCGAGCGCGGCCTCACGATGCGGCTGCGGGGGAGCCTTGCGCTTCTTGGAATCCTGGAGTCGGACGACACGGCCCTTGGGACCGGCGATGGGCCCGCTGACCAGCACGACGCCCAGCTCGTTGTCCACCATCATGACCTTGAGGTTTTGCACCGTGACAAATTCATTGCCCATGCGACCAGGCATCTTCTTTCCGGGAAGGACTCTGCTACCGCTACCCTGCGAGGGACCCGTGGTACCGATGGTTCGGTGGTTCTTGGAGTTTCCGTGCGACGCCTCTTGACCCGAGAAGCCGTGGCGCTTCATACCACCAGCGAAACCCATACCCCTCGAGCGGGATTTGACGTCGACGTACTGGCCCTTCTTGAACCAATCGGGGAGGATCTGGACGCCGACAGGCAGAAGGCCGGACTGATCGCGGACCATAAACTCTGCGAGGTCGGCCTTGGGGGCGATACCCTTGGCCTCGTAGTATCCCAGCATGGGGCTGGTAACGTTGCGGCCGTCTCGAGATCCAGAACCAATCTGCACAGCCCAGTAACCATTCTTCTCACGGGTCTTGTTGGCGATGACCTGCACCTGATCAAGCTGCAGAACAGTACACGGCACGCGGACCTTTCCAACAAAGACACTCGTCATGCCCTTCTTGATAGCCAGCACACCAGTACGGAGAGGTGTCGTGTTCTCTCGACGCTTGAGAGCAGCAGCAGGACCGGTGGTGAGAGCGGGGAGACCGGCCGAGGGCTGATTGAATCGCTTGTGCTTATTGCGAGGGGGAGCCGTAGACCATCCGTCCTTGACGCCACGGGTCGCAGTGAGGGGGAGGAGGAGAGGGCGGGTTGCCGCTGCGGCGCAGGGCCGGGGGAGGGCGAGTCGGATCGGTAGACGGGGAGGCATGGCTGATCAATTGAGCCGTCCAGAGGTGGGAATTGGCGGCGGTGGTGGTTCTGGACGTTGGTCGTTGGTGGTGAAAGTTTTTGGGAGAGTTGAGATGGAGCTTTTGCAAAGCCGGAGAATTCCCGGCTAGAGGGGACTTGAGATCAACCACCATGATATGGGTGAGAATAGACGACAGAACAAAATGAAATGGTTTCTTTCAATAAAGTATTTTTTTTTCTCTCTATTTTAATTGATCCTTCTTCTGGAATTCTCAGGTTATACTTGATCTCATTGACTGCTTCATCTACGCTCCAGGTCCCCTCCCCCCAATCCCACTCCCCATCTGATTCACACTCGTCCCCTTGATCTTGTGATCCCCAGGCTGCGCCGCAGCCTCATAGATAATGTTAGCGGGCGCCCTACCAAGCTGGGTCCACTCGCCCTTGAACCCAATGTAAGAAACCCTCGTGACGTCTTCATCTCCGTCGCCAAAGTTGTCGGGGAAGAAGAGAACAAGCCGCTGCACCTTGCCGAACAGCGCCCTACGAACGGGGACTTCTTGAAGCTCACCCGTCTGCGAGAGTTCGAGGGTTTGCACGGGGTCGAGCTCTTCGGCGGCGGCAAAGTCGATGTCGTCCCGGTTGATGAAGAGGTGTAGGGTTTTGGGGGCTGATGCGGAGGGGGAAGTGCGGATGAGGATAGAGTGAAGCTTGATTTGAGAAGTGAATCTGATATTGTATCAGTACATGTATCAATGTTGTAGTGATTACGGAAAACTCACGGCACAGTCATGAGGAGCTGCTCATCCACATCGCTCGCCAACTCAGGCTCCACGCTGAGCCTCTCCTGCCACGTCTTCTTGACAACAGCCTGTCCAACATCCCGCTGCGCCTCATTAAGCGTAACAATATGATCAAAGTTGATCTGGCTATACAGAGAGTGCTGCACGGCGGGAGTGATGTCGTCCGAGTGGTCGTGCTCATGGTCATGGTCGTGACCACCATGGCCGACGTGCTCGTCGTGGCAGTGAGACATTTTATGAGGCTGCTGCTTTTGATAGTGAAGTGTGAATATGGAAATGTACGTTTTGTGTGCTTTGCGGGAAGCAAGTGATGGATGGGTTGAGTCGAGTTGTTGATGTTGGTTGTAAGTCAGGTACATATGGAGCTGGAATCCTCAAATGACGTTTTAGCAGACTGCCGTATGTAAGCGCCCGATACTGACAATTAATGAATACGCTGGAAACTTGGCCGCAACAACACCAATGTGGCAAATTTTTGACATTCCAGAAACAAGCAATATATTCATCTTCACATCAAGCATCTCATATGGCCATTTCTTATCAATTCCTTTCCTGGGTATAAATCCAATATCGCTTCATCTAAATCCACTCTTCCTCTTGCCCTTCTTCACCTTCTTCCTATCTCCAAACACACCCGACACAGGCTGGCTCATGGTAAACGCAGGTCCCAGGAGTCCTTGACTCTGTGAAGATTCAGGAACCCGTTGCTGGCTTGACATGATTTGTACTGGCTGTGCTGGTAGGGCTGGGAGGGATGTACCCTCATCTGCCGGCGGGCGGACCTGTGATGAGCCCTGTGTTGCCCTTTGGGAACTTCCACCCTGTCTCATAAATGCTGGTAGTTTGTACTTTTCAGCATGAGCCTTGCGTTTGGTCTCTATCCTTTGCAATCGCTGTCTTGCATCGTCAAACTTCTTGTCGCTTGCAACAGCAACGCTGGAAACATAGTCTTCTGTACCAACACCGCGCTCGGTGGGCCAGTAAGATAGGACGCTCGATTTCTTGGCAGATGCCATCTTGTCCAGCCGTAATGATGGTGCAAGTAGCTGTAGTCGTCGGATCGCTGCGTCGTTGGTGTCATTTGGCGTTGAGCTGATGGGCGATGAAGGAATTCCGGCATCTGACGACTGCGATGCCTTGATAGGTATCGAACTTGACCGTATTTGTGTATGATGAACCCCGCCCTCGTCAATCTCCCGACTTCCAGAGCCGAGGAGGGGAATGTCCTGGACCATGACACCAGCCGTGGACAGGAACATGTCCTTAGCCAGGTCTGCAATCCAACTTCGTCTGGTGTCCTCATCCTCAGTTGGCAACCTGCCCTCTAACTGATCAAGCCAGAGGCCCACGTAGGTCTGATTGAGATGTGACAGGCTGATTAATTCCCTGACCCATTCTTTCGAGGTCTGTCTTCCGAGTTGAGTAACAACAGTCTGACCATCATCTTCCAGGAACAAGTCCAACATGTTGATCTGTGCCGCACCGTCATCGTCGCTTTCCAAAGGCAGCTGATCAAGGCCCTGGCCAATTTCCTTCCTGCAAGAGAGTTAGCTACATTTTTTCCGACATAGAAAGGGAACATACCAGGTCCTGAGTGAAAGTCTCCCTTCAGCTGTGCCCTCTGCAATGTGTTCCTGAATAGCTGAGAGCAAGGCAGGGGGTAAATCATGAGAACTCGTGGAAACAGCCTTCAGGTTATCCAGGAGGGCTCGGCAGAGAAAGTCAAGTTTGAGATGAACTGGTCCAAAAACTGAAGATTCCCTCATGTTTATGGAATCAAGTTCACTTCTGCGGGAATGAGGTTGCACGAGCTGCGCCAGCTCAGTGTCGGCTAGGCTGTCAGGAAGCACAAACACCTCGCCCATATGCCGAAGGAATCGACTTCGTTTCTTCTTCCATCGCTTCGCTTGAGCCGTTTTGGATCGTTTTATCCGACCGGTTGGCAGGACGATCTGCATATCACGATCCTTGGCTGAAGCACAAATGCAATACCGCACCCCGAGATCTTTGTTGAGAATTGTTCCCTGGTAGAACTGAACGCCAGCACTGAGGTACTCGAATCCGGTTCCAGTTGGAGAGGCTCCGTTTCGCGCAAGTTTGGCAGGGCGAATCTCGAGCGACTGGATATCGCTCTTCGCAGCCGTATTCTCATGAAGCAAAGTCAAGACCTGGCGGTGCCATTGTGGAAGATCTTTGTCCTTTGAATGTCCAAACCAGTAGGTGTGGAGCTGTCTATGGGTAGGGGAAAAGGTAAACACCATAGTGGAATCTTGATTCTCCTCCGAGGCTCGACACGTGGTTATCCTGAGTCCTTCTCCGCCGAGCAGATGGGGACAAGTGACTAGGATGGTGGGCTTTGACGACTCGTCCTCTTCCCTGTTGGGTGCGAACAAGTCGATCCAGAATAAGTTTTGCATCGTCAATACGAAAATGTGGTTCTGGTTGACAGGGCTGATGCGAATATCAAGAATTGAATCAGGCTTTCCTTTCAGCGGAGTCAAGATTGGCAGTTGAGGAAGAGCCATGTTTGACTCCAGGTCAATCACTTCATATTTCTCTCGGTTCCAGAGCAGCAGATGACTTGACCGGCTGGCAAATCCGTTGGCCTCGTCATCATCGCCTTGCGTTGCGTCCTCCCAAAAGCTGTCTACCTTGGCGGTACCAACAAACAAGACACCATGCTTCTCAGCCGAGGACTCTGTCGTTGAGGGCAACTCATTCAGTAGTCCTTCTGAAATGTGACCGCATTTCTGCAGCGAAAGTCGCGTGTTCTTGTTTCCGATAACGTCCCACGCACTCCAGTATCCGCATTCATCAATGATGGCCATCTGGGGATGCTGACCTTTTGAATTGGGGTTGAAAGCGACATCCACCTGCGCGTTGCTGCCAGTCTTCTTATGAGACAGCGTCACGATAGGATTTGGGTCAATCCGTGATAGTCGTTGTTGTTGAACATCGAGGTCTGCGGTGGGCGGCTGGGCAACTGGGACTTTGTGATACTCTGGTTGAAGGATCGTGGTTGATGTCTGCTTTTGCACAATGACCCAGCGTACAGCATCGTATCTGGTGAGGCTGGTTGCAAACTTGACTTGTGAGATTGGTAGACCATCACTAGCCCAGATTGCCTCTTCATCCGGGTCTTCAGGGTCAATGACGGATAAATGCAAGGCCGTGTCTTTGTTGTGGTCCCATTGCCATTTGGACTCATCGATACGTGCTAGCCTGAGCAGTTCACCAGACTCTCCGGTGACGGCAGCTAGCATCAGGGCTCCCTTGACTCTTGAACTATCGGCGACATTTGTCATCTGGCCGATAGAAAGCAAAGGGCGGTCGGCTGCTTCGCCTTCAACTTTTGAATAGCGATTCATATTTTCTTCCAAGAGCTCCTGTAGGGCTGAGTTGCCTACGAAGGCTTCAGGATGCGACTGGAGAAGCCATCGTCTCTGGGTCCGGCGTTCCTGCCAGAGATTCGACGAGACTTCGGGAGCTGATGACTTTGATGGCGGATATAGCTCCGCTGAAGATCCAATGACTCTAAAGTGTGGTGCTGAAGGTATGTGGTCAGCATTGCACGAGGCGCAAAGTAGGGTGAAAACTCACCTTCAGAAGTTACGCGGCTGGTGTGAAGAGAACCGAGCTGAGACGTCGCATTCTCAGGATAAATATAAGTCAGACGTCCTACGTGACCGTGGATTAGGTCCGTGAGTCGCCTGGCCTCAGCCATTTGGCCCTAGTATCGATGTCCAATGTAATAAGAGTTTGGCCGATATTCCTTTCTTCATCGCGAGATGAGCTAGCGCAGGTGCAAGAAGAGAGTCTCGAGCGGGAGCATGAGAAGATAATAGTGAGAGACTTAGGCCGGCATCCTAAGCGAGCTTGATGAATGCGGTGACGGGTGTAAAGGCGGTAACTATGCAGGCTACGACGAATGAGCGTTATCCAAGAGTTGGACAAGGAGAGTTGCTTTACTTTGCGCGTTGCGACGTGAATTGAAGCTTTCAGGCCCCACGTGGCTGTGCGAACTGCCTGCGCCACACCTGTCTTGGGTCGACCGAGCAACGCCCTCATTCAAGTGTAAATATACTCCGAGGGGTCCTTGTCGCATCCACCACAACCACCAGCACCAGCACACACCACGAAACAAGGTGAAGCGAGACTGCTGCTTGATCACATTATTCAACTATTCTGCGCATATAACGAGTCGCAATGGCTACCGATTTCCAGTCCTCGCTTTCCGCAAGCCTCAGCCGCCAGAGCATGGCGCCTGTCGGCCCCTCGGTCGCAGACACCCTGCCAAACATCAACTTTGGCTTCGACGACCTGCGCGACCGCATGGCCAAGTTCACTGCCCGGTTCGACGCATTCATCGAGCAGGGTCGCAAACGAGTCTTGGAGGAGCGCAACCAGTTCCGCATGAATGTCGCTGAACTTCAGGGTATGAGAACTCGATCTGGAGGTTTCTTTCACCTGCTAATTGCTGCTTTCTAGAGGACCAACGCATGAAGAAGCGAGATATCGAAATTATTCAAGTCAAGACATCTACACACCAGCAAACCGTTGAGAAGGAGGAAGCCGAGACCCGCGAGATGGAGGCAGCGATCAATTCCCTCGCCGCCCAACGCGACAATCATCTTGCGACCCGCGACAGCCTCAAGGCCGAGATTGCGCAGACCCAGGCAGAGATCGATGCCCGTCTCGCAGCGCAGCGGGCCCACGCGCAGCAGCAACAGGCGCAGTCCCGCTTCAACGTGCCCGAGCTCGACTTTTGGATCACCAACCTGTGCCTCAAGATCGAGGGCGCGGGACACGACGACCGGCTCAAATTTGTGTACACGCACATTGATGAGAAGGACTGGGAGAGAGAGGCTTGGTTTGAGCTAGTGACTAGCTCGCGGGACTATGATGTCAAGCACTGCCGGCCAAAGGTCGAGAGGGAGAAGGTGGAGAAGGTGCTTGACAGAGTGAATGAGTCGAGGGAGCTGGTGACTCTGCTCAAGGGGATGAGGGAGTTGTTTGCAGAAGCGATGAAGTCCTAGATGTTGATATTGCGATGATGTGTTATGTGCTATGGATATAATGTTGCGTATACCAAGTTGTTCGTTCTTTGACTGAGAAAGTTTGACTGTTTAAAATACTTAATTCAGCCGATAATATAGCTGTTCAACCAGTTTCTAGAAATCTTGACTGATTCTATGAATTGCCTATGAACCGTCTATCAGATTCACCCGACGCCATTTTAAGACAGGATATCCAACACCACCACTTTTTGTACGCAAACAGCACATAATAACCTTTGACCAAGATACTGGAAGAACAAGGAGGCTTTGTTTTTATCTCTGGCATATTTCTCGTCCAGTCCTTTGCAACAGAGTTGGCTTTGATACATTACAAACTCCCCAAAATCGCGTCGCGTCTCCCCCACATCGGCCATCACACCTCCACTTCCTATCCATCTCCCAACTCTCCATCTAAAACCACATCAAACCCATCCGACATGCCTGAGCCAGACAAGCACGCTGCCGCGCAGCAAGCTGTGGACATTCTACATGAGATCTCCACCATTCTCGTACGTCTATTGTTCAGCCTGGACGCGATGAGGCCTAACCATGCTGACCTATGCCCAACCCCAGAACTGCCATCTTGATCGTCGCACCTTGTCTATCTGCATCTCCATGATTGAGCGGGGTGTGAATCCAGAGGCTCTCGCGGTATGTTTCAATCCATGACTCTCGAATTCTCATCGCAGTCAACGAGTTGTGCTGATAGCCTTTTAGCAAGTCATCAAGGAGCTCCGACAAGAGGCCCAACAGGTTGAACAGCCCATGTCAGCGTCAACCCGAAGGCGCTAAGACTAGGACAATGCATTTACGATGATTGGATTTGGAAACTGGGCCATGGGATTGTTTACTATTCAGATTGGGCGTTCACCGGAGTAACCGCGTCTCACTTGATACACATGAGTCAACACAATGAGGCCCCTTGTATCCAAAAACAACCATGCCATTTGGGCCTGCTGCGTCCCATTGACTACACCGTAGAACTACTGACGACTATCAAACGCCTGTCGAGATGCAGTGTACCGTAATAACACAAAGTTTGAGCAACCGTAGGCTGGTATCCCCTTGAAGCCAATGCGAACCATCCAAACGCCTTGCATAAAAGAGTCCAATCCCAACCTCGTTTCAGTTTCGAACATGAGTTCGCTCAGAGACATGTTATCAAATATTCGTCCCTCATCTGTGCCCAATTAGAACAATTTCGTTAGCATCATCATCGTCGTCATCGTCCTCCTCATCTTCTGCGTCGGACAACGCTTCATCACTGAGATCATCTAGCTCAGAATCGTCGTCGCTAGATTCATCGTTGTTGCGGTTCCGGCTCCTCCACAAACCGAGGATATCATCCTCGGATTCTTCGTCAGGAGGTAGATGAGCCCCAATGGAATCGAATCCCATGTTGACAGGCGATACAGATCGTGCTACCCTGTCCGGGGCACGAAACTGTGCCTCGACACCATGAGATGAGTGCCTACGTCTGTTTGATACTGCAATAGCACCTCGACTTCCATTGATAGAAGTGGAGGCGTCTCGACCACTTTCTCTTGGCTCTGTGGAAGCCTGTCCTTCTTCATTCATCGAGGGCTGTGCTGGCAAACGCTCGCCTCCTACAATATTCAACTCCACTGTGTTGTACGATCGACAGATGGAGCATTTTAATCCCAACCAGTGGTATCGAACTGTGCTCTTTCCTGAGCAATCGTTGCATAGGATGACCGCGGTAGTGTCGCGGAACTCGGGAGGCATAGGTTGGCTCTGAATCGCCACATCCAGATTCCGGAACTGACTTTCCATATTCGTGAGACTCTTGTTGCAGATTGGACACTTGTAAGACACTTTCATGTGTTGTTCGTAACATTTCTTGTGGATGCTGTGGCCGCAGTGCATAAACACAACGGGCCGGGGAGAGGTGAAAAGATACTCGCCACAGATGGGACAGTCGCAGTCTGTCGACCTCTCGATACACTTGTGCGAGCTCTCGATCGATGTAGAGATGCATGCACGACAGGTCTATATCGTTAGCAGGTGACCGTATTATGGGACACATCCGTCTTACCTTGCAGTGAAAGAAGTCCTTGCCCAGACCCATGCCACGTCGACAGATGCCACAGTCGCTGCAATGGTAGATGGGCTTGCTTTGGCGGTTCTCCCATAGCTTGCAGATATTGCAGTAATAGTGAGCGGATATCTCACCGCAGTTGATGCACATGTCTGAAGCCTTCTGAGGGGTTGTGCAGATCATGCAGAGCATATTCCTGGTCTCGGAACGGATGAGGTTGTGGTCCTCATTCGCATCATGGCAGAAGCGACAAGTGTACCACTTCTTGCATGTGAAGCACTGCATCTTGACGTTCCGCTCATAGTGCTGACATCCAAGGGGCTGTTCCGTCTCTGGTACCACCTCGGGTGGTTCCACAGGTGTTTCGCTGCCGTGACGCTTTGGAGGCTTCACAGGCACAAATGATGGTTTCTTGTCTTCCTCAGTCAAGACGAAAGACTCTTCAGCCTGGTGCTGCCAAAACTTTAACGGCCGAGATGCTGGCGATGAGGGAGACTGTGCGAAAGCATGTTCTAGACAATCGCCACTCTCCAAGGGCTTCTTCGCATGCAGGATGTTTCTGGAGGCATTGTAACCTTCTAGCAGAGCATCGTGGATCTGTCGCGCCTTGTCAGGCGGGGAGATATCCTTGGCGTTGATCGCATGTATCCTGGACCGCAGCTCGCGCATGCCATCATCTTCTGGAATCCGGCGAGAGCTGAGCGGACTCAGCGCAATGCCAATGTGATCGCGAGGGGGAGATCCTTCAGCCATGATCAGAACCGGTTCGATTTCTTCAACTCTAGTCTCTAGGGTCGAGACGCTGAGGGGTCGTGTGAGGGGAGAGTCTGGGGCGGGCCTGGACTCCGGTTCAGGAGCAGCAGATGTCGGAGTATCGGTAGGAACAGGGCTTTCGACGTGGCCAGAGTCGCTCACTGCGTCAGTGTGATCTGCTGAATCGCCTACATCTCCAGCAAAGGTAGATCGTGAGATTTCAGAGAATCGACGTGCCTGGCGCAGGACGGGGTTAATGAGGAACTCGGAGACGAGGGAGGACATTTGGGCCTAGTCGGAGGCGGGCGACTTAAACAGCGGGCGATCCAAGGAAAGGGTATGGCGCGAGGTCGGGATGTCGAATAGGCGTGCGCCGCGGCCTTGGAAAGGAGGGGGGAGAGGAGGGAATGACGATGGAGAAGATGGATCTAACGAGGTCAAAGAAGGGTAATAACAGAGTCACAGGCGAGTAAAAAAGACTTGGGATGGACGCCTCAAAACAGCGGAATGACGAGAGACCAGGGAGCCCGGCGAGGTATAGTACAGGAGAGGACTACGGCCTCCAAGCCGGGAGGCGGATGCAGCAGGTGAGTGGATGACATAAGGCAATGGAAGCGGCTGCTCGCGAGTGACATGCTCCATGTATAGACCATGCGGACGGCGGTGGAGGTTTCCGGCGGCGGAGCTGCCCCGTTTCGAGCATGTGACTGCACTGACTGCAGTTCAATTCAGTTCAGTTCCATTCAACAAACTGCTTTTGACAGAGATTGCTGCGTCCGAGAGTTGACCGAGAGGATCCCGTTCTCCACAGGCGAACCATTGTCAGCCCTCAGCTGGCCACTTTTCGACTAGCCCTGCTGCCGTATGCTGCTTATGGCCCCGTTCAACCCGGCATTGGGGATTCTGCTGCTTGTTTGTTGACTCCGATAGCGGGTACTGGACGGGTTGAACCGTGTCTTGGGTCAGACCAGGGTCCGGATATACAACTCAACAACACAAGAATAGTCACTGTCAAGGTGGATTATAATGTGATTAATAATGCGTAAACGTGTTCGGATATCCAAGTTACATAAGGTGACCGGCGTAGGAATTACTGATCCACGGTTGTTGGTCATGGGGCTTCCTCTTCAATGGAATCGGATATACATGTACGTCTGGTCTTATACCAGCAGAACAAACACTTGTCTTGCCCATAGTAATCTGTCAGGGCTCAAACTTGCCGCGTACAGCTAAATTGTGTTAACAAAGGGCTCGACCTGGTGTGTCTCAGCCAAGGTAAAGATGGGCATCTGGGGTCATGACCAAGGCCATTGAGGATGACGGGAGCAGCCGACGATGAACGCAAGCCATGCAACGGCTTTATATCGCTTTCATGTTGTCTGCATCTGAACAAGAAGACGTCATTGTGCCTGGCATGTCTCAGAACATTGCATTCGAAGTTGGCGTTTTGGTCCTGGGGAAGGAAAGCGTATTTCGGCCGAGTCGGAGCAGACAACAGTAGTTAAACAAGCTCTTGCTGAACAGAAGAGGAGGCCAGTTTTGAGGCTTGTATAGTTCAATCACCTTGCAAAGTTAAATTACTTCGAGGACAGATATTATCAGTTCGCCCTACAAATAAAGATGAAGACTTTGACATAGGTAGTAAGGGTCTTCATGGAAGTATTCTTCGCATGAGTGAGAAGAGCACAGGCCTCCGATCTAACCGGTCGATCAGGCACCGAACCCTAAACACAGCATCAAGACAATAGACTGTGAATCATGGGAGGAACAAGCCCAGCTGCAAGCAAAAAGAATCATCAATCGTCGAAGAAGCCAAAAAGAATGATCACGCTGGGGATCGAACCCAGAATCTTCTGATTCGTAGTCAGACGCCTTGCCATTGGGCCACGCGACCTTGGTGGTTGGATGCTAATTCAGTCGCCGCGACGCGTACTTCTTCCCTCGACGAGTCCATTCCAACCAACCGTCCACCCACACACCTGTAGACGATCCCTGCCGCCGATTTTCCCCTAAAACATCTCCACTACGACGCCGCTATCGACAGGAACCTGGAGGGCTGAGGCGGCTGAAGTGGGGTGCTCGACTGTTCCGGAGCTGGCGCCACGGGGGAGGTGCTCTGCTAGCGTGACAGGCCTGGTAGAGCATAGGTGGCATTTCAGGGGACGTCGCATTATTCTTAGAACACCTGAATTCTTTCTCGACTTACGACCTTGCTCCAGTCTTGGGACTTGACTTTCTTCTTCAACCCTTTCTTCTCTTCTTTAGCCTGGTCATTTTTAACAGGCCTTTACCATTCAGGTCCCTCGGTTGTGGATTCCTCCATCGACGACGACCCGTTGTTTCGTCGTTGAAGCTGGTGTCCTCCCTTTGAGTCTTGACAGCTCGTCCGGTCTTTTTCTCTCCCTCAGAGCTCGGCTGCTTCGTATTTTCAGCCCAGCCAGCTTACCCCCTTTCGCTTCACCCATCCTCTCTTCCTCCTCAGAAACCATCGAGACTTTGACTACGAACCGATACTCGCACGATTGAATAAACCATGGCTGCCGATAAGGCTGCCGTCGCCTCGGGCGCTGACCTGGGCGATGGTCTGAGGCAGCGTAACGTCGCTGCGTCGCAACCTGGCCTCAAGCCCCCGACTCCTCAGCCCGAGGATAACAAGAAGCTCGCCAAAAAGGTCAGCCATCGAGTACGAGATGTCTGCAGCTTGACCTTTACTGACTGCTTCCTTAGGAGACCTCTTTCCTCCAGGTTCTCGACGAGTGGGAGTTTGTCATTGCCCCGCTGATCTTCACGGCCGTTGCTATCTTTACTCGACTATACAAGATTGGTATCAGCAACATTGTCACCTGGGATGAGGCTCAGTATGTTCTTGGTCTTTGAACATCAAGATAACCTTTGCTAATCGTAGCTATACAGCTTTGGCAAGTTCGGAAGTTACTACATCAAGCATGAATACTACTTCGATGTCCACCCTCCTCTGGGCAAGATGCTCGTTGGTCTCTCCGGAGTTCTTGCTGGATACAATGGTACTTTCGAGTTCAAGTCTGGCGAGAAATACCCCGAGGAAGTCAACTACACCATCATGCGTATCTTCAATGCCGCCTTTGGTATTTTCTGTATTCCCCTGGCCTACTTCACCGCACGAGAGCTCCAGCTTCGCAGACCTGCTGTCTGGCTTGTGACTCTCATGGTCCTCTGCGAGAACTCGTACACCACCATCAGCCGTTTCATCCTTCTCGACTCCATGCTGCTGTGCGGCACTGTGGCCACCGTCTTCTGCTGGGCCAAGTTCCACAACCAGCGCCACCAGAGCTTCGAGCCTGAGTGGTTCTTCTGGCTGTTTGCGACTGGTATCAGCATTGGCTGCGTGTGCAGTGTCAAGCTTGTTGGTCTCTTCGTCACTGCTCTTGTTGGTCTTTACACCATTGAGGATCTCTGGCGCAAGTTTGGTGACACCAAGATGCCTGTGGTAGGTACAACTATATCGTGTGGAATATCTAGCAGCTAACATTACCTAGACTGTCCTCGGTGCTCACGTCCTTACCCGTGTCGTCGGCCTCATCGTCATCCCCTTCCTGATCTACCTCATCTCCTTCGCTCTCCACTTCGCCATCCTTGACCGCAGCGGTCCTGGTGATGCCCAGATGAGCTCCCTCTTCCAGGCCAACCTCAAGGGTACCCAGGTCGGCAAGGACAGCCCTCTCGAGATTGCGATTGGTTCCCGTGCGACTATCAAGAACATGGGATACGGTGGTGGTCTTCTCCACTCTCACGTCCAGACTTACCCCGAGGGTTCCAAGCAGCAGCAGGTTACTTGCTACCACCACAAGGACACCAACAACGACTGGTTCTTCTACCCTAACCGCCGAGATGATGACTACAACCCCGAGGCTGATCTCCGTTTCATTGGTGACGGCTCCGTCATCCGCCTCATCCACGCCCAGACTGGCCGCAACCTGCACTCTCACGACATTGCTGCCCCCATCACTCGAGGCCACAAGGAGGTTTCTTCCTACGGTAACCTGACTGTTGGTGACGACAAGGATCACTGGAAGATTGAGGTTGTTCGAGATGCTGCTTCTCGCGACCGCAGCAAGATCAGGACTCTTACCACTGCTTTCCGTCTCAAGCACGAGGTTCTCGGCTGCTACCTCCGAGCCGGCAACGTCAACCTCCCTCAGTGGGGTTTCAAGCAGATTGAGGTTACCTGCACCAAGGACAACAACCCCCGCGACACCTACACTCACTGGAACGTCGAGGCCCACTGGAATGACAAGCGTGAGTTTATATGAAAGAAGCTGATCGATAACCGTGATACTGATGTTACCTAGTCCCCCCTGCCGAGGCTGGTGTCTACAGGTCTCCCTTCTTCCACGACTTTGTTCACCTGAACGTTGCCATGATGACCTCCAACAACGCTCTGGTCCCCGACCCTGACAAGCAGGATGACCTTGCCTCCAAGTGGTGGCAGTGGCCTATCCTCCATGTCGGTCTCCGCATGTGCGGTTGGGCTGATGACATCGTCAAGTACTTCCTCCTCGGCAACCCTCTTGTCTACTGGGGTTCTACTGCCTCTCTCGGTGTTGCTGGTCTGGTCGTTGTCTGGTACATCCTCAGGTGGCAGCGTGGCTTCAACGATCTCAACCAGGACGAGATCGACCACATCCACTACTCGGCTCTGTACCCCCTGGCCGGCTGGTTCCTCCACTATCTTCCCTTTGTTATTATGGCCCGTGTCACCTATGTGCACCACTATTACCCGGCTCTCTACTTTGCCATTCTCACCTTTGGCTTCCTGGTCGACTGGTTTGTGCGAAACCGCAACAACACCCTCAAGGTCATCGTCTACGGCCTTCTGTACACCGTCATCATCGGCCTCTACATCTACTTCCTCCCCATCTGCTGGGGTATGACCGGCAACCACCGACAGTACAAGTACATGAAGTGGTTCGACAACTGGCGAGTTACCGACTAAGGAGGTACCCGACTCTCTGCCGAGTTAAACAGCCCCCTTTTTCACGATTACATGTTGTAATCTAGACGAGCCGTCCCTTGTAACACCACTTGAGGCGTGTCTGTGTATTATTCGACTTTCGAATACTGAGGATATAGAAGGACATGGGGATCTTTACGGAAAAGATGGTTCACATGGTTGGTAGGGAAAGCGAGCATGGGGAAAAGAACGAGGAGGAGTGATCATCAGAAACAAAACCAGACAGTCATGAGATTTACTCTGCGTCATTAATGCAATATGAGAAACTTCAATTTTTTTCCTTGGTAGAGTCTTGAGCAGCCTATTATGGCCGACAGTGTATTATGCATTACTTGTGTGTTTTGTGTGTGTACAATCCATCATGGGAGCTTCAATTCATACATTTGTTGGATGATGACAACGGTTGCTGGCTGTTTGGGTATCATGATGCTCGTGTGCCTGTAGACCTCTCCTCCTCTTTTTGCTCAGTTTTCCCGCTACAGTCTGATTAACAGCAACCTCCTCCGGTCGACTTGGCGGCGTCACCCGTCAGCTTCACCTGTCGATTCCCTCCGGCGGCCGGTCCCTTGACGCCAGATCTCCTGTCGTTGAGGTCGTACTTGCCAGCCTGTATGTTGTTGTATATCCTTTCGGCCACGCGCATAAAGGCCTTTTCGACGTTGGCGCCGCTCTTTGCGCTTGTCTCGACGTACTCCATGACGCCGTTCCGCTTGGCCCATTCCTCTGCCTCCTCGCGCGTCACCTCGCGGCGGTTGTCATCCTGCTGCGTGAGGTCGGCCTTGTTTCCGACGAGTATGACCACAATGTCGGGCTCGGCGATCTGTCGGAGGTCGTTGAGCCAGTCGGTGACATGTTGGAAGGTCTGTTTGCGGGACAGATCGAAGACGAGCAGGGCACCGCTGGCGCCGCGGAAGTAGGACCGCGTGACCGATTTGTACGTCTCCTGGCCGGCCGTATCCCAGAGACTCAGCTTCATGTGCTTCTGAGGGGTGGCGGAGTCGTCCCGCGGTGGTTCGGGCAGGCCATCAGCGGACTCGGCGGGGGCGTCGGGGTCTGTGACGGTGGAGGAAGGTTTCGAGTGAGGAGGTCCGACGGGGACGATGCGGGAGCCGAATTCAACGCCGATGGTGACGTCGTGATGGGGAGAGAAGCGGCCTTCGCAGAGGCGGATGGTGAGACTGGACTTGCCGCATCCCGAGTCGCCTATGCAGACGAGCTTGGCGATGTAGTCCCACGGTGTGGCCGACATGGGAAGGACGAGAGTTAGAGGTGAGAGAAGAAGATAGAGAAAGGGGGTTGGAGGAGAGGGAGAAGTTGTTCCGTCTGGGAAGCTTCGCAATGGGGCGGCGGCAAGTTAAGTAGGAGGAGAGCACGTGCGAGCTGTCCTTTTGATGGTGAAGCAAGGTCAAGGTCCAAGTGCAAGTTCAGATACTGCAAGAAGACTTTATTAAGACGATGACGTGCCGAGAATCTGAGCCGTGAGGGACCAAGATAAGAGACAGTTTTGGGTGGCAGAAGTTTGGGATCGGGGGAAGCTTGAGGCGTGTACGGCGCAACGATGGTTCAAGATAGCGTCTCGGCAGAGTCAGAGTATAAATCCCCCAACACGTAGCGTAAAGAAGGAAGTGAATCTAAATGGTTAAAAATAACACAAAAAAGGGCAAATGTTTAAACAACTGAGAATGTTAAGAATTGGGGGTAAAGATGGTCAATGTCAGATGCAGATGCAGAGACAGTCAGGTATACAGGAGCGAGCGGTTGAGGTGAGGTCAGGTGTTGGGGGGAATGGAACGACTCGGTGTGGTCCTTTGAGTGTCTCGGTGTTTGGTGGGAGGGAGCTGTCACGAGCCACTGAGACTGGGGCGATGACCAGTACAAGCTTCTTTCTCCTCTCCTCTGTACAACAGGAGAAGCCTCCGATGAACAAGTCCTAGCTTAGAGAACTCCACTGCGGGATGGATTCCTCACCCCTTGGACGTGATTCAGGCGGCGGCATCAGCGGGAAAGCACATACAGAAACCCCGTGCCTGGAGGAGCCTCTCCGAATGGGGCCTAGGGGGTCCTCCTTGGCGGTTTTACTGGTGACGCAACTCGGATCGATGTGCAGCGATAACGGATCGGCGGGTTACAGTGGGGGATAGGAAGTCAGTTGATGTCGTCTTGTTTGAGATGTGATGTTTGAGAGGTCGTTTGATCCGGAGTCTTTGATATGAAAGTCATCCGTTGTAGTTGTTTGATATCTGGATCAAGATGAGAGTCTCAAGGAAACTCCATGTTTGAGGGACACGAGACCTGATTTATCAACTCTCAGCTGCCGAGATAGTATCAAAGAACGAGCAAAAGATGGATTGGAAATGATACAATAACCAGTGGAAGACTGTTTCTCAGCCAGTCAACCTGCAAGCCACTCTCGCATAAAACAAAAAGCACTCTTCGCTTGCCAGAATCAGAATAACATCAGATCCATGCATCGCAGTCCCCGAGTGGACTTTGTCTACTGGTCACGACGGATTGCGTGCATCCCGTCTGCGTCAGGACTAGTACCTCACGTGCAAGTATCCTCATCCATCCATTAGCGGCACTGAGAGTCAAGACACATGCCTCGCGATACATCCGTGTCGTGTGCCTTTTTCCGCATTCAATTCAATGGCTGCCTGTGTCCTGTGGCGCCTGGGCCTCTGACCGCTGGCGCAGGTGCACCTAGGTACCCACCCAGACCAAGAAATAAATGGCATGCTGTAGGTAGGCAGTGAGACCTTTTCTGGGTTATATAGACGTAAATTAGATCAAAAAGAACAAATAAAAATACGAAATAAAAATAACATATTCTAAAGTCTATATAGATTATTATATTTATCATCATAAGCCTTTTATGCTATGATTCAGCGGATTAAAAGGCGTAATAGGTACTTGCGAAGTGTGCCATTTTTTTCTTGGACTACTAGGTACCTCCAAGTACGGGCCTATTTACAAGGGTCCTCTGCCTGGCGATAGCGGACCTGCCTGCAATCGGTCAGCGACTCACACGCTGCGGAACCAGTGATAAGCCGGGGGCGCCTCATCCATCTGCCATCTGCCGCCTCGCCTCATGACCTCTCTGTACTTTGTTAACCTTTTGACATCTATCCCGTCTGCAAACTTGACTCTGCATCCATTTTTAACCTTTCATAACCTCTCCTCGGGCTTCTGTTTCCCCCCAGGCGACCATTCTTTTTTTTTTTTACACTTGTTTACCCACCGACTGCAATCACATCTTTTGTGAATAGATAGCCTGGTCAAACAGACTCGACGCTTACACCATCCGCTGCCTGCTCTCCCACCTCCGCTCACGCTACGTCACGTCGGAATTACAACCAAAGGCGAGTCATCTCTGCGTGCTCACGCGCACGTGAGGTGGAAGGTGTGGAAAGGGCGCGATGTTTTCTGAGTGTGCGTTGAATCATTCATGTCTCCCTCTCACCGCAAGCACGCTGACTTGACCCTCCCAGATGCATCGAGGTTCCTGGCCCAGTCCCAGTCGAGGATATCCAACTTCGGACAGGCCGACAACGATACCCCTCCCAGACAGGCCGACTGGACATCGCGTCCCTCACGAAACCAGCGCGATACAGGTCGAGGGAATCCTAGCAGGTCATTCTTGGGTCGGGGCTATGGAGGGAACCCGTATCAACAGACAGGCGGCGGCTCACGATTCAGTCAGCTAGCCTTTGGGTCACGAATCTCGGCAGCTCAAGATGCCCCTCTATTTCACAGCACTTTGGACGAATTTCGGGAAGAGGACGATGAGGAAGAGAGGGATAGAGAGGCGGCTGATATGTTTGCCCTCCAGAGGTCAAGACGGGTCGCAGCTGCGAGCAAACTGGTCGATAGCGTCGAGTCAGATGCTCACAGCCATGCGTCACTAGAGGATAGCATGAACCACGAGGACCATCCTTATCGGGACATGAGTATGCGACGCGGCATCCGGAGCAGCTGGAACGGAACGCGGAGTGCGCATCGAGCTGGTCTGGCACGGGATGCGCTGTTAGAGGAGAATGAGGATGAACCTCGTTCAAGCACCGACGCAGACAGCGACCGTGAAACCGATACGAAGGGCAAGATGGTGGATGTCGGTCTTGAGTCGCAGGATGATCCAGATGAGGATCCCCCAGCTTCGCTTTTGGGAGCTGAGACTCCACGAGAGAGCAGTCCTCCAGCTTTCCAACGGTTTAAGGGCAGCGACACGGAGCGGACACCATTCATGGCACGCCGAGGATCGACAACCGAAACAGACATGAGCAACATGCGACAGGATGAACCTCCAGAAGCGGAGCATGTACAGACGACGATGCAGTACTTTGAGGGCGAGATATTCCGACACGACCCCTTCTTCGCCTGGATCTTTCTTATCAGCATGGCAGCGATGTTATCGACTTTCTTTCTGGTATGGCTGCACACGGCACCGCGGAAAAGTCCTGTTGGAGACACCATCTACACGACTTTGCAAAAGTCATTTCACATGCTCGCGGTGGACACTGTAGTAGCCGTCCTTATTTCATTTGTATGGCTTGCGACTTTACGGTCTTTTGTGAGAGCGCTTGTTAGCGCCATCTTGGTCGCGGTCCCAGCCATTTTGTTCTCCTTCTCCATCTACTCGTTCGTGTCATCTTTCAAAGGCCGGACACATGGAGCGAGTTTGCAGGATTCAGTCATGAGATGGGCTTCTGTGGTACCTGCTGCCGCATGCATCCTATGGATCTTTCTTGTGGTACGTGGACGACGGGCCATCCAGCAAGCGATCGAGATTCTGCAGTTTTCTAGCAGAATTCTGGCCCAGAACTCGGCGTTGCTGCTCGTCGGGTTTGGGTGTCTGGCACTGATTGTCATCTGGACGTGGGCGTGGCTCGCCATGTTCACCAGAGTCTTCATGGGTGGTTACTTCTCCAAGTCACTGGCCAGGTTCATGATCCGCCTCTCTAGCTGGTGGCTCGGAGCTGCCTTTATCTTCTTGTATATGTGGACCGTGTCGGTCATTAACGCTGTCCATCGTGCAACCACGGCGGCGACTGTGTCTCAGTGGTACTTTCACAGGAACGCGGGGCCTCCAACGCCTTCGCGGGAGATTGTCTCGGCTGCGCTCAATCATGCGCTAACGACGATATTTGGCAGCATCTGCGAGTCGACTCTACTGTCGCTGCTAATCCGAGCTCCGTTGATCTTCCTCCCTAGAAAACTGGGGGCAGTGGTGGCCAACATAGCTTCATTCTGGATCCCGACGCCTGTTGTTGCCCTCATGAACCCCCTGACTATAACTCATGCGGCCATTCACTCGCAAAACTTGGCTACTTCGGCTAGAGGACTGGACCAGATGGAGCTCGTATCTCCAGCGATTCCAACGACGACATTGACACCGCGAGTTCTGCGTCACCGGGCACAGCCTAATGGTCTCCTGCCGTATCGACTCGCCAAGCTGCTGCTGGTAGCAACACGCCTTATTATGGCGACGGGCCTTGGTTTTGCGGGATGGGTCATTACTGCCAAGCAGCTTAAGATCCAGATGCCAGACGGAGTGGGGATTCGCGGGTCTGCATACGCCTACGTCGTGGGTCTGATGGCTAGTTTCATCGGATACTCTGTCATGGGCGCTATGGAAGGTATCCTGAGCGGCATCGTAGACGCAGTGCTGATCTGCTACGGCAGCGAGAGAAGGATGGACAGAGGCCACGGACGATTCTGCCTCGAGGCGGCATATCTGTTTGGAGAACGCCGAGGAGGAGAAGAGCGGGAGTATGCTTAGTGGGATTATCGCTTTTGTAAGTTGTTTCCAGCTGGCGCGATTGGTTAGGTTACATGGGTTTTGGGGCGGGATAGATCCGCAACATGGGACTGGAGATGTAGTGTGAGTTGAATCAGACATATGGGGTCTCTGACTCTGGTTTCTCTAAGGATGCCCGGTTCATGTTTCCAATGTTCAAGATGAGCCTGCCTCATTGCTTCGAACCCATGTCTTTATTAAGATGGACATGGCAATAGTGTGTTTAATGACTGCAATAACTCCAATCTCGAGGAGATGAGCTACCATCACTTCATAACAGTCATTCAACTTCCTGACTCAACTCGGCAAAAACTTCCCAATAGTAACTATCCCTACAGCTTTCTCCTCACGCATGATGTTATCATATCATAGCTGATTGGTCCTTCACTCCTCGGTTGGTCTCATCAGTGAGGATATCCATCGCGCTTCAACTTTGGAGGAAGGAGCTCCATTACGCTTCAACTTTGGAGGAAAGGTGGCAATGCAGCGACCGACTCATTAATTTATCGGATGCATTATAAAAGGTGCCCGAGAGGTGGAAAATCTTTTCAATTGAATTCTCCTCCTTTTTTTTTTTTTTTTAAACACAAACTCGATGCTTTGCTGTGGATTCAAAAGCTTCATCCGGCGCCCTTCGACTCACGCCCTTGATTTGACAACAGGACGAGTGCCGACTTATAAGAAACAACTTTGGGCATCGTCTTCCCAATCTTTACGATATTTTTCTCTCAAGACTAAAACAATGGCTCCTTCTACTTCAATCACTGTTATTTACTCTCCTTACCACCTCGGCGCCCGCGACGTCGCCGTCGGTGGTGGACCAACCGCTCTTCTCAAGGCCGGCTTCATCGATGCTATTCGCAAACAAGGCGTCACAGTTCGACAGATTGAACTTGAACCTGTTGATGAGTATGAGGGCGAGATTGGTCGTCTCTTTGAGCTTCTGCGCCGTACTTCAAAGACTATCACCAAGGTCATCCAAGAGGGTTCATTCCCCGTCATCCTCGCTGGCAACTGTTCTACCACTGTTGGCGTCCAGGCTGGTGTGGCTGCTGCCCGCGGTGCTGTGCCAAGCTGTGTCTGGTTTGACGCTCACGATGACTTCAATACGCCTGATGTGCTGGCCAGTGGGTATCTCGACTCGATGCCCGTGGCCATGCTAGCGGGTCTCTGCTGGAAGACACTCCTGGCGAGCATCCTCAACTTTAAACCTCTAGACCTCAAGAAGAACTTTGTGCACTGCGGTATGCGCGATGTTACCGAACTTGAGCGCTCTCGTGTTATTGAGGCCGGTTTTCCCGTTATCTGGGGCAACGTGAACAAACACGTCGAATTCGAAGCCGAACTGCTCAATACTCTTCAAGAAAAGTCCCTCGGGGAGACAATGGTCCACTTGGATCTCGACAGTCTTGATACTTCTGTTGGAAACGTCAACAAGTTCTCTGCACCTGGTGGATTGTTGGAGGATGATCTCGAGGGATGCATGAGCATGATTCCAAAGCAGACAAAGCCGGTGTCACTGACGGTTGCGTCGTTTGACCCTTCGTTTGATGTGGATGGAAAGATTCCGCCTGTGGCTATCAAGGGGGCTGTTGCTTTTGTTAAGAGTCTGATTTCGGAGGGTGTTTTGGAGAGCTCTCAGTAGACAACCATGTTATATCCAGGCCAGTGTATGTACAAGTCGACTCGGTTATAATAAAGCTGTAGTTCTACAAATGTTCGTTCTACTGAGTGAGTATTTCCGTGAAGACAAATCCCTTCTTCATAACGTGATGAACAGCTTAGATACAACTAGCCCCTGTCTCCTACTTGTCTTTTGCCGGGGCAGACCTTTAATGTGTACCTCAACAGTGTCCAGATAGTAATTTCTAGATTAAAGCCAACTTCACTCAAACACACAAGCATTGATTTTACTGTTTATTCTGGACCGGTCTTATAATAGCTACACAAACTTCGCCCTCGTTCAAATATCAATCCATCGTAACAGTTATCAAGACAAACTAGGAAAGAGTTGTTTTTACGGCAAAGTGAAGAGAAACCCCACCTTTTTTTTCATTCAATTTGTGATTTGACTCAAGCAGAAGCAGTGAGCCAAGAGATGGAAGGCGAGCGAGCCCTACGGGGAGTCGAGGCCAGGCTGGGGATAGGGGCAGGCTCGGGGTAAGCCCATGCGAGCATCGACATGACAACCTCGGGTGCCGCAGCCATGATAGGAGCCGGGGCTGTTTCCGGAGCGGGAGCTGTGTAGGGGGCTGGAGCTGTTGTGGGCGCGAAAGCCAGGCTTGGGGCTCGGAAGGTGGACGGGGCGGAGGTGAAGCTGGAGATGTAGGCGGTCTCAGGGGCAGAGGCGGCACTGGGTCCGGAGGATGTTGATGGGGCGGCTGAGACGCTGGGGGTTGACGAGATGGATACAACCTTGGGAGGAGCTGGTGCTCTTGGGGTTGGCTTAGTTTGAGGAATCTTGCGGATCGTCTCAACGGGGACAGAGGCGGGCTTCGAGGGTGAGATCTTGGGGGCCTGTCTTGGCTGGACCGGCTGAACTATAGGCTGGGACTTGGGTTGAGACTTGGCCTCGATCTTGGGTTCCGGCTTGGGCTCAACCTTGGTCTCAGGGATATGTTGAGTCTTAGGTTGAGATTTGGGAATAGCCTTTGGCTCTACCTTTGGCTCAATCTTCGATTCAACCACAGGAACGGTCTTGGGGGCAACCTTGGGTTCGATCTTGGCCTCGACCTTTGGCTGGATCTTGGGTTCAGCCTTGACCTCGGGCTTAGGTGGAAGCTTGGCTTCGATCTTGGGCTCCGGCTTGGTCTCAACCTTTGAGTCAGTCTTGGGAGTGGTCTTGGGTTCGATGATAGGTTGAATCTTTGGCTCAGTCTTGGGGGTGATCTTGGGCTGGACCTTGGCTTCAACAACAGGTTGGGTCTTTGGCTCGATCTTTGACTCGACCTTGGGCGCAGCTTTGGGAACAATCTTGGGCTCAACCCTTGGTTCGGTCTTAGGAACGACCTTTGGCTCAAACTTTGGTGCAGTCTTGGCTTCGACCTTGGGCTTGATCTCAGTCAGGAGCTCCTTGACCTCCTTGGCCGGCAGAGTAGGAGACTCAGGTGCATCTTGGACAGTAGGAGCAGGGATCGAAGGCCTCTTTACTAGCTCTGGTTTCTTTGCTGGTGCCGGCTTTGACTCAATCTTGGGTTCAGCCTCGGGTTTCTGAATAGGGAATGTCGGACTCTCAGGTGCATCCTCGACAGTGGGAGGAGGGAGGATGGGTTTCTTTGCGAATTCGATCTTGGGCTGAGTAGGCTTGGGCTTGAACTCGACCTTTGGCTGAATCTTGGACTCGGGTTTTGGCTGGACTTTGGGTTCGAGTTTGATCTCTTTGGGCTCCTCTCTGACTTGTCTCGTCGGCAAGATCGGGGTCTCTGGCTCGTGCAACACCTTGGGAGCAAGCACCACAGGCTTCTTCTCTGGGACAGGCTCAGGTTTCTTCTCAATCTTCTTCTCAACTGGCTTGGGTAGCTCCCTTGGTGGCTGCGGCTGCTGCACAACTGGCTCCGGCTTCACGGGCTTGGGTGCAAAAAGAGGAAGAGGAGTCAACGCCTCAGGCTCCTTCTGAGGCTCAGTGTTGAATCTCGGCGGAAGAGGACGAGACACCTCCTTGGGTGGAAGCCCAGGCTCCTTCTCCGGCTCAGTGTTGAACCTTGGGGGAACGGGACGTGACTGGTCCTTTGGCGGCAGAGCAGGGGCTTCGGCTTCTTCACGGGTGGTGATTCGAGAGATGGTCGAGTATCGAGACGACGTCGAGGGTCGAGATCCCTCGGATGAATCCTTGGCAGGTTGGCCTTGATCGCTGGGTGAACCTCCTTCATTCTCCTCCATGCTCGAACGACGAAAGATACGGCTGATGCGTTTGGCAGCCGACTTGGCAGTCGGCCGACGCTTGATGGATCGAATCGAGCCGGGCATTTCGAGACAGTTGAAGCTATTTCGAGATGTACTGCTAGAGAAAAGAGCTACCTCAGTCAAGAGGTCGGGGTGACGAGGCTCTCCTGCACGACGGAAGATTCAGGGTCGTGTCGACAAGGATAAGGCCGGCAGTTGTAAGAGAAAGGAATTGGTGAGCGGGAGGCACAAGGCCTTGCTCGAGGGGGGTGATGGAGCAAGATGAACTCTGTGTAAGCAGAGAGAGTCACGAGAGTATGAACAAGAAGACAGTAGAGGATGAGAAAAACCCAGAAAGAGAATCAAGCACAAGAGAGGAGATATGCCCTCGGGATAAAGCTATTTATACAAGGGACGGCATCTAACAAAAACGGAGATGCGTCCCCGTGGGGCCGCCCCCGAGATCGAGGGTGACCCATGTTTACATCTGCACGACACAAGCCGAAGACGACATCTTGTGGTACCTTGAAATGGCCTATGAATGGCCTCGCCGGATCGGGAGAGGCGGGACTGGTGGCTGCAATATCGGATGTGGGAGGGGGCGTGATGTGCAGCAAGCACAAAATGTCATCCGAGGCGAGGGAATGCACGGGATATTTCCTTGGTCCTTGTTGATGGGGCTGAAGATATCAAAGACATTTGTCTCTGCAGCAGGGAATATCCGTGGACCGGCACGTCTCCATCGGAGGTCGTTGCCCCGGTTGATCTCGGGAGAGCCGGGGCCGGCCGGCTCGGGGCGCCGGAGTTGATGAGAGCCAGAAAGGAAAAACTACCCATCGATCAAAGTAGAAGAAGAAAAACAATATCTCAAAAACAATAATCTCTTCTTTTCTCCTTTTCCCAAGAAATATCCCCTCAATCTCAGATCCTCGGGCCAGATCTGTTCTGCAAGCGGGAGCAATGGCTCCGCAGAAAAACACAGACAGGACCTTGCTTTGCTTGTTTCAGCGCCTGGGTTCCGCATGATGCAAGTCTTGCATTTTTTTTTTCAAAGTCGATTTTGTACATGTTTTGTGCAATGTTTGCTTTGTTCTTCTTCGGCATTTGTCATGGTCCACTTGGATGTCAGCAACAGGATGTCATTCTCTCTTCGTAGCCGAGGGAACTTGTAAGATGTGAGTAATCTACTCAGTTCGTCGTCAGCAGAGAAAGACATGAGTGAGTTTATGTGTCCTACCGTTCACTGAGGCGGTAGGAAACAAAACATTATCATCGAGGCTTACAATCACTTAGCAAGGATACCCCAGCCACAGTAACGCAAGATGCACAACATGTTCAATGTCGCAAGAAATGTACATTGTTCGTCTATAACTTTTAAAATATCAACACTTGAATATATGTACAGATGAGGTCAATGGCTCAAATGGCCAGTCCTAACAGAATATTTACTGGTTCCAGCTGTTGACGTTCCACTTGACGTAGCTGGGGTTGATCTTGTGAATGTCGGGGACACCCAGGTTACCGGCATCAATGGCAATCTCGTGCTTGAGAATGTCGATGACCTTCTTGACACCGTCGACACCAAAGACGTTGGCGTACATGAAGGGACGGCCAAGACCGACAGCCTTGACGCCCAGGGAGAGCAGCTTGAGGACATCAGCACCGTAGCGGACACCGCCGTCGGCGTAGACCTCGATCTTCTTGAAGACCTCGGGGGACTCCTCGTGGATCTCAAGGGCGACCTCAAGACCGGAAGGGCTGCCATCGAGCTGGCGACCACCGTGGTTGGAAAGGATGATAGCGGGAGCACCGTGCTTCACGGCAAGCTGGGCATCCTTGGCGGAACCGATACCCTTGATGATGATAGGGAGGTCGGTCATCTTCTGGAGCTTCTTGTAGTAGTCCCAGGTGATATAGGAGTAGTCCGAGTCACTAACCATGTTAGCTCAAGTTAATGTTGCTTCAATAGTACAACTTACGCAGAGCCAACACCGAAGCGGGCAGCACGGTGTCGGTTGCCGTCGGCAGCAGAGTCGACGGTGAAGACAAGGGCATCGGCACCAGCCTTCTTGGAGCGGTCAAAGAGCTCCTGAGTCTCAGTGTCGTTGGAGGTGAGGTAGAGCTGCTGGAAGACGACCTGACCCTCGGCCTTGGCAGCGGCAATCTCCTCAATGGTACGGGAGGCGTAGAGGGCGGGCTACATCATGTTAGCAACTTGACATGTATACTGTAGTTGCAAGCTCACCATGTAGAGAATGTCACCCTCGGCAGCACCCTTGACAAAGTTCAGCTCGGCATCGGGATGGGCGTTGCCAGCACGAGCACAGGGGCTGATGAAGAAGGGGGCAGAAAAGTTGTGGCCCAGAATCTTGGTGCTAAACGCAATCAGCAAGACCATCGCTCAATGTCTAATCCTATACATACGGCAGAGTGCTCTCGACGTTGGTAATGTCAACCATGACACGAGGCTTGAAGCGGTATCGGTGGAAGACCTCGAGGTTGTTGCGGTATGAGAACTCGCCGGCGGCACCGTTACGGTAGTAGGTGTAGTTCTCGATGGGGAGATAGTTCTGAGCCGCCCACTCAAAGTCGGGGATGCCGATCATCTGGTCGAGCTTGGGGAGCTCACCAGTAGGCAGGTCACCGAGGACGAGGTCGATGCCGGTGTCGGGCTGCTCGAGGAAAGGACGGGCAGCCATGGCACCCGTGGCGAGGGCGCCAGCAGCGAGGAGTTGGCTTCGCATAGTGAAAAGAGTGAAGTAGTAGGATGTGTAAGAGAGAGAATGGATGAGTGGGTGTAATCCTGCTTCGATCAAGAGAACAGTTCTGGAAGAGTGGCAAGGCGGCTCTTTTAAGTTCCATCAAGCCTCTGCCCTATCCCACCTTCCTCTCCCAACAGCTTGGCCAAAGGTACTCTACATGATACCGATCCTTTCCATGGACCCCGGAGCGAGTCATCCCACCGACGGCCGATGTGTAGGCCCCGTCTCTTGCTTAGACTTTCCGCCCAGCCTTGAAAGTGTAGGTGTATGTTGGACTAGGCTAGCATCTACGTAATGACCTGGGCTTGGGTGTGTGTAGCAGCGAACAGGGCACTTGCGGGCCGCCATCCTTAACGGGGGTGGTCCATGGTCCCACTGCCGAAATTACGCTTGTAGCACGTTGTACTTTATCTGATTCTGAAGCCATAGAAAGAAAGGTTGCGCATGAGGGTAGATGTTTGACCTGAAACTGTAGTGAATGTTTGGTTTATAGTGTCAGATAGATCCTCTAAAAGACGCACGTCACTTGGGATGACATTCACTCAAACGAACCAACATGTCTCTGTTAAGAGTTCATCCGCTCTCATCAAGTCCCACTGTTGGTCTTGTAGGAACCCTGGTCGTTGGTTGAGCTTAAAACGCGGGAATATGTTGCTCGATTCGGCATTAGACTCGCTGTCCAAGATGGAGATGATTCCCTTCTTTTACAATCCGCCTTGAATTAAAGTTTCTCCTTCAGCTTGGCATGATTTTGCAATAATCAGGATTAAAAAAACGTCTTTGACGTGGTTTAAGCTTAAGAACAAGGCTCAAAGCCACAAAAACGGCATCCCATCTCAAGTGTCTACAAGGATCCAATGCTCAAGGGTGCAATGTTCTAGCGTCGTATCAGGGCGGCCGCCCCGATGCAGATTCTGTTGCGCATAGATTTGTCTAGTGTTGGAGGCAAATTTGACGGCCTGTGGATTCAAGCGCGCGCGTTTCACGTCACTATGCCAAGGCTTGGACTTTCAACCTTCTAGTGCTTCTATCCCGCTTGCATTCAGTTTGTAAGCTTCAATGTGCATACGCGTCTTGAGGCTGAAGTGACGTCGTTGACCGAGGCGGTGCAACACATTCCATTCCAACCACCGAAGTCGGCGAAGCTATTCCCGCCGTAGCCATATCTGCGAGCCTAGGGCAAACATACTTTCGGTAGCTGCCGTTGCAGCAGCGTGGGACGCAGAGAGGCCACGAGGGTAAAGTATCATCGTCAGTGGATGCATCCTTCATTTCGGCCGTTCTCGATCACATTCAGCTTCCTCCTTCGTCCACTTCGTTCAGGCACCGGAGCGTCTCTTTCCGGAAGCTGCAGTCTGCAGCAAGAAATCTCCCGAAAAAGTGACACCATCCCGCCTGATATCGAATTCATCCGGTAGGGGAGTCCTGGTTCATCGGGGTAGCATCTGCTTATCAATCTATGGGTCAGTGTCTGTGATCACCATCGTCAGGACCCGTTGCAACGCTGCAAGGTCCAAAAAGGCCTCCGGGTTTTTTTCTTGGCGTGGGAGTGAGTGGGATTTTTGGAATCATAAAAGGGCCGTTATTCACGAGTCATCATGGGTGTCATGGAGCTCTCCATTCATCCGCATCCATATAAAGTCCAGTGCCTTTTCCTGACTCGTCCTTTCGTATGTGCTCCGCTTGAATCAGCACTTGATGAGATCCATCGGATGTGACGAGTATGACAAGTGCAACAAGACTTTGAAGGATCTCGGTTTACGGCAAGACTTTTCTTGCTAATAAGAGTGCTTGGGTATGCTAAGAACGCCTCATATATATGAGGAGTACTGTGTAGGGTGCATCATAGCTCATGTCTGGAGCAACCTGCTAATGAGCGATCTACCTTGATGCGATACCTATTCTCTTTTTACTTGAGTGCTCTTTGATCTCGTGTATGACCAAGACGTCATTGAGAAACAAGAATGTGTTCTTCTCATTCACTTGTTGTCTCTCGCCTCAACGACGTCTAACACGGTGCACTCCCAAATCGATCAACCTACTTTTTTTATCACTGAATGCAATGGACGATGAAAAGAAGCGATTAGCCACAATGGCAAAAATATACAGCCCATAATACACAACGATATTGAAACCCAATACCATGTAAACCTACATCTGGGAGAGTATCCCAGATCTTCACTCCCAGAACACAACGTCTGATTAGCCACCCACACATGATCTTAATGAAATGCTGTATACACCTATACACTTTCCAAAGAACAAGACTAGTAAAAACATCAAAGAACAAGGGCATTGTGAGTGAAAACGTGGGAAAGGAATGATCGCTCGGGTCGAGCCGTGCACTCCAGGGTATGCATTCCATTTCGTCACTTGACAGCTGCAAAGTGAACACCAATCAACTGTCACAATTACAACTACGATGGGCATTTAGGGAAGAGAGTTTGCAAGGGAGACGAAGAACAAATTGTGAAAATACACACAAGATATCATTGAGCCCACTATTTACAGTTGTAGCACTTAGAAGTTGCATATTCTTAAACACTGATTGCACTCTGCTCACCCTGTAGCCCAAAGCCACCTTAGCTTGGATGGGCGCTTACATGCATCGAAACGCCGAACTAGTTCGCCAAGTCCAAGATAGTTGAATGCTAGGATGACCAAGTCCTGCGATGCACCCATTGTGCTTGTGAGGGAAGCACGGGGCAAGCCAACTACTTTTCAGTCAAGTTGTATTAACAGCTAAGCAAAGGGCCTTGACGTTCCTGTACTCTTGATTCAAGTGACCGTGCAGGGGATGACCACTGAGGAGCCTGTGATAGACAACATGTTTACGGTGAAAGACAGAAACTAGAAGGCACTGAAAGATGTCCATGTGCACGTTTGACCTTTGTCTGTTTACTTGACAACGCACAACACTTGGTTGCTTGCCTCACCGTAACGTCACGGGATTCAGTAACTCGAAGCGTGTGTTTGGTCAACAAACCCTGTCATCAACAAAAGACTGCTTTTCACGGCCTCTCTATGGCCTTTGCCGTGGCCAACACACAGTTCATGCCTGAAATCGTGAACAAGGGCCAACTACCGCTTGCGGGGGTCGGAGCCTTTGACGCGGTTGGCAGCTTGTGTGATCTGCAGCCTACCGAAAAGTGGATATCCGTTGCCGGGCAACGCCACTAAACACGGTCACCCAAAATAAGACCCTTCCTTCTCCTCAAGGAAAAGCCCCCCAACAGAAGAGTAAACACCTATTCACATCAATCATTGCAGCGTCATGTTGCTTTCCCGAATTCTTCCTTTTACATACTAACCAACACCAAACCACACCAACAGCACACATCAACCATGGAGTCACCACCAAAGAGGATGACCCGTGCCCGCGCTGCCGCCAAGGCTAGCGAGTCCAAAACCACAAAGATCGTCACAGCTGCCGCCCGGGCGAGAAGCACAGCGACAGCAAGCACCAAGAGCACCGCCGCTAAGAGAAAGACACGGGCGGATGAACATGAAGAGGATGAAGAGGAAGAGCACCGTGAAGCCACCGTCGTGAGACGAGCTCGCGGTCGCCCTCGGAAAGTGGAAGCTCCAGAGCCAGAGGCACCTGTGAGAGCCACACGAGGCCGAGCCACCAAGAAGACTGTCACAGAAGCTCCCAAGGAGGAGCCTGTTGCACCTGTTAGAGCAACTCGGGGACGACCTCGAAAGGTTGTTGCTGCAGCCCCCGAGCCCGCTCCAGAGCCTGTGAAGAAGACAACCACACGGACTCGCACTACTACAACTACACGGACAGGGACGGCTACCAAGCCCGCTCCCAAGAAGTCTGTCAAGTTCCAAGAGCCCGACAAGGAAAACATCGAGCCTGCCATCGAGGTCAAGGAGCCTGCACCTGTCGGCCTTCGAGGCCGCCCAGCCAAACGCGGCGGTGCTGCTTCGGGCACCCGAACAACCAGAGCGGTGGTAAGATCCGCTGCGCCGACCGAAAAGAAACCATTAAGTCCTAAGAAGATTACTCAGATGCCTATTTCGAGGGACGACGACTCCGAGGACGAGCTCGCCGGCGACACCACCCCCGTCAAGCCCTTGATGAAGAACCCGATCAAGCCTCCTGCCAACGCCGCCAAGAAGAACCCGGAGCCTGTCGAACAAGAAGAACCTGCCGAGTCGACAATTGCTGTCGATGGCATCCTCAACCCACCTGATCTCGGTACATCCTTGGCCTCTCCGGCTAAGAGACGACCAGCTTCACCTCAGATGGACACAATGCGGTCACCAGCTCGACGGATTGGAGCTGTTCCCCTGCCTGGATCAACAATGAAGAAGGCTCAGGATGGAAATGGCCAGAACGGAGAGGTCTCATCATTCAAGGCTTCACTCCTTCAGTCGGCGGCAAAACGACCACAGTCACCCATCAAGGGCATGAACCTTGCACCCACCTTTAATGCTCAGCAAAGCCAGTCGGCCATGAAGCCTTCACTGCTTCTTTCGCCTGCCAAGCGCTCCGTGCCTGTCTTGAAGCCGCTTACTGAGCCCCGACAACGGGATCTTGCTACTCTCGGTGAACCACCAGCCATGAAGCCTTTGGTGTTGGGTACCCCTACTCCCGCCAACCACACCAGAACCTCACACAAGCTTATGATTGAGGAGGAGTCTGATGTCGACATTGGTATTGCTGAGGATGATGTCTTTAGCGAGCCCATTGGAAGCCTGCACTTCCCTGGCCGGCTGTCTGCCGTCTTACCTCGTCATGCGGACCCTGCTATGAAGAAGGAGATGGGTATTGTTGATGAGGTTGATGAGACGCCTGTCCCCGTTAAAGAGAACGCTACCGAGGCGGATGCTATCGTCGTGGACCAAGAGGAGGCAGCGGCCGAGATCGAAGTGGTGGCTGAACCTACCGGAGAAGCCGACGAAATGGCTATTGACGATGAAGCTGCCGAGGAGGAACACGTCTCGCAGGCATCCTCGCCAAACGGTTCACCTGCAGCTCAATCGCCAGCTCAACAGCACCCCAGTTTCCAGCTTCGAGAGAAGGACTTGGATCCCTGCCAAGACATGGATTCAGAGTCGGATGATGAGAATGCCCCCCCCAAGCGCACAGAGCCAGCTACTCCAACTGCCTTCAACCGCAAGACCCCCAAGACTTCTCGAGCTTCTCTCGGAGGCTTCACTTCTCTTGTTGACCGTCTCGGTTCTTGGTCTGCTAGCACACCCATCAAGATGGCCCCTCTCACTTCCGCCAAAGCCACTAGCTCCAACGAGCCTGTCGCCCTTCCTGAGCGAACTGCCACGCCCCGCTCTGTGTCCTCTCCTTCTGTGAATCACTTCTTCGAGGATGAGATGACAGTGCGAGAGGGTATGGAGAACATTCAACAAGACGAGCTCGACGAAATGGAGCCCGAGTTTGATGACATCATGGTTACTGAGGAGGATGTCGCTCTGGCTCTCGAGGCCAACGAAATGTCCTTAATGGGACCCGAGGAGTTGGCAGAGGTTGTCAACACTGATGCTTTTGACGATACCCTCTCTGAAGCTAGCCAAGAGTATGGCGACGAGAATGAGCTTCCTGTCGACCCTGCCATGACCCCTCGGTCCGCAGCCCCTGTCACTCCTGTTCGTCCGGTGATGAAGACATTCCACACTACGACAAAGGTGCCTCTGAAGCCGGCCGACCTCTCGACCCCTACTCCTCTCAAGAAGCGTAGCTTTACCGCATCCAGAGTCGCTCCCAAGCGACCCTCTGGCTCAACAAGTAATGCTGTCCCATACTCGCAATCACGAAACAGGAAGAGTCTGCCTGCGACCTTTGTCCAGTCTCCTTCCGCACCTTCCACACCCGTTCCAGCAACCCCTTCAAGGGCTGACCTGTGGTCTTCAATGGGCACGCCGGCACGCACTCCCCGACGTGATGTCGACCCTGCCCTGCTCCGTGGTGCCGTCGTCTTTGTCGATGTATACACCAGCGAAGGAGCCGATGCCAGCAGCATCTTTGTCGAGCTGCTCACTCAGATGGGAGCCAAGTGCGTCAAGACTTGGAACTGGAACCCCAGTGGTTCCGCTAGTGACGTGACTTCCAGCAAGGTTGGCATCACGCACGTAGTCTTCAAGGACGGTAGCAAGCGCACACTGGAGAAGGTCCGTGAGAGCAACGGAATTGTCCAGTGTGTCGGAGTCAGCTGGGTGCTTGAGTAAGTTTTATCCTTGACCTCCGCCATGAACCTTTAACTAACCAAAACCAGCTGTGAGCGCGAGAACGACTGGCTTGATGAGCCACCCTACCGCATCAACACTAGAAATGTTCCCCGTGGCGGAGCTCGTCGTCGCAAGAGCATGGAGCCCACGGCTCTGGCCAACATGAACGGCACTCTTGTGAGCAGCCCATCCAAGGGCAGCAGCCCCCGTACAGCTCCTACGACGCCCATCAGACGCCGGGAGAGCACTGCTTGGATGTACACTCCATCAGAGGCAGATGAGGACGAGGACATGGAGGACCATGAGTGGTCTGCGGCCATCCTGACCCCTGTGCCCAAGACCCCTGCCCCTGAGGCTATTGCCCGCTATGCTGCCAACCTCGGCCCCGAAACACCCTCTGCTGGTGATGATGACGAGGATTTCGATGACTCGCCTACTAAGACTGATCTCCTCACAAGAACATGTCCTCCCAAGTCCAACGCCTTCCGCGAGGCGGGTGCTGGCATCATCAGCCAAAGCAAGGATGATCACGTCCTCATGCGTCTGATGGC
This sequence comes from Fusarium sp. MBC 438, assembly GCA_030779245.1. Lineage (NCBI taxonomy): Eukaryota > Fungi > Ascomycota > Sordariomycetes > Hypocreales > Nectriaceae > Fusarium > Fusarium sp. MBC 438. The sequence goes on from JAPFTB010000036.1 coordinate 287,342, forward strand.
TGCTCGTCGCAAGAGTCTTCAGTTCGCTCCCAAGGTTGGAAGCCCCCTGGCTAGGGCCTGGAAATAGATTTAGAATGACGGGCATATGGTCATTACTATGAATGGACCAGGAGTTTTAAGGTGCAATTGGTTTTTTGTATTTTTGAGAACGGGATGGCAGACACTCGTTTTGGACTGGGATACCACGGGACAGACACAACGGGTGATCTGGCGTTGGGCGGCTTATCTGGAGAAACGGCGTGGACGTCTAGATACATATGGTCTGGAACCGCCGTATTAATTGCATCATGTTTGACAAGTTGTGTTGACCTTGGTGACGGATCAAGTGAAGTAAGCAATTCGCATTGATCAGGGACAAGGCGATGGTATAACTTGTTGAACTATTCGAGTTGTTTTGGGGAAGGGTTTTGGTGTTCGTGTATGGCTGTGTGTGCCATGATGCCCATAATCTCTGTTGTGCTAGGTTGTCGAGCGACGCGATATCGGCCTTGCTTGGTCCCTGTCGCCCAATCTTGTGTCGACTTTCAAGGCATTTGATCCCTCGTAATATTCGTCATACCATGTCGACCTGGGGATAATCCGCTATGCCGTCGAAGAGGCAGCTTGACCATTCAACTCCTATCGCCCATCGTCTTTCTTCCACCCATCCTAAGCCCTAACAAAAGCTCGCATAGCCTTGACAGCATCCCCCTCATTGCTCTTAAGCAGCTCCGTAGCTTTAGCCTTGGGCAGCTCCAGCTCCTCGACGAGAAGAGCGACATCCGCAGGGTCGACCTTGACGTTCTTGTGCGATGCTGCGGCGGCGGCCGACGACTTTGCGGCTCCGCCGAGCGTCTTCATAGCCTTGCTCACGGCGTCGGCGTCGACATTCTGCGCTGAGGATGGGGTTTCGGCGTCGAGGTTCTCGAGGGCCGAGGCGGCTTTGCGGTCTTCGGCTGACTTTGCCGTCTGGGAGGGGGTTTCGTCTGTCGCGGACATTTTTGGTTGATGTTGGTTGTTGATGTTTAGGTGAAGCTTCTTGGTGGGGGGGTTTGGGGGGCGTGAATAGGTGGGGTGGATAACTGACAGCTGGGATAAGGACCCAGAAAGGTACTTGGTGAATACGTACCTACCTATGTTACGGCAACAACTTTATATATAACTAAGTTTCTACTAGATTGATGTATAGTAAAAAGGTGTCATTTGTATAGCTGGAAAGCTGACAGTGGTGCTTGTTTTGTTCTTGTACAACCAGCTTGCCGGACCATTAACTCCATATCTAATACTCTCTGTCTTGGAATATCAAACATAACATAGTATATGTTTGGTCTGGAGTCTATCGGAACAATTCATACAGATTAGCATGAAATCTGCTAAAGTATCTAGCTCTTTGCTATGAGCAGCGTCTTTGAAGTTCAACCGATAGTATCTCGACTCGACTGCGCCACACCACTAGCCACAAGTAACCATTCCGCGGAGGTGGCTACCATCGGCTAAAAGCCACCTCATTCGCCAATTGCATCAATCCTTGTGCAACTTCATTTTTTTGCCCGGGGTCTGTGTGTTCTTCTCTTTCGAGGGGTTCGGTCTTTGTTCAAAGGTGTTGCTTGGATGTGACTCACTCATTCAGGACACCATAACCAAAAAAAGTCTCACCACTTTTTAACTTTTTCTGAGAAACACATACGAAATTACAAGGGATCTTTCACCTTGGTTATATTGTGCGTGGCAGGTCCCGCAGAATTTCTTCCCACACTCATACCCTCACTCGCCAGAGTTATACAAAAGATGGCTTCTTCCGACTGGGCCCCATCCTCTTGGCGCTCAAAGCCCATCAAGCAAGCACCCTCATACCCAGACCCAGAGCCCCTCGCCTCCGCCGTCGAGGAACTCACCGGTCTCCCGCCGCTGGTTCACCCCAACGAGATCGACGCCCTCAAAGCCCACCTACGTGATGTAGCCCAAGGCAATGCTTTCCTGCTTCAGGGCGGCGACTGCGCAGAGCTGTTTGACTATTGTCGTCAGGGACCTATTGAGAGCAAGATCAAGTTGCTCCTGCAGATGAGTGTCGTTCTCATTTGGGGAACAAACAAACGAGTCGTGCGTATTGGTCGTATGGCTGGACAGTATGCGAAGCCGCGATCTAGCCCGACTGAGATTGTCCAAGGAAAGGAAGTTCCTAGCTTCAAGGGTGATATCATCAACGGGTACAGACTTGAGGATCGAGAGATTACGCCTGCGCGTCTTGTCAAGGCGTATCACTACTCGGCTGCTACGCTCAACTACATCCGCGCCGCTCTCGCTTCTGGCATTGCGGACCTCCACCGGCCTCTGGACTGGGGTCTTGGTCATGTTCGGGACCCGGAGCTCAAGGCAAAGTACTCGGCCATTGCTTCGAGCATCCAGCAGACCCTGCGCTTCTTGCAAGTCATCAACGCCCGACCTGGTGAGCTTGACTCGGTTGAGCTCTTTACCAGCCATGAGGGTCTTCTCCTCGAGTACGAGCAGGCCCTGACCCGCCTCCTGGAGAAGCCCGCCCCGGGAGCCCGGAACCGAAGCCCCACGCCGGACGGGCCCGCCCCGAGAAAGGAATACTACGACACCTCGGCGCACTTCATCTGGATTGGCGACCGCACTCGGCAGATCGATCACGCCCATGTCGAGTTCTTCCGCGGTATCGCCAACCCCATTGGCGTCAAGGTTGGCCCCACGACACCAGCCTCCGACCTCCTCTCCCTGCTTCGCACCCTCAACCCGGATCGCGAACCTGGTAAGATCACACTCATCACACGCTACGGAGCTGGCAAGGTCCGTGAGCTCCTCCCTACGCACATCCGTGCCGTCGAGGACTCCGAGTATCGTCGCACCGTGGTCTGGCAGTGCGACCCCATGCACGGCAACACCCTGTCCACGGATACGGGCATCAAGACACGCCGCTTCGGTGACATCTACCGTGAACTCGAGGAGACGCTGCGCATCCACAAGGAGGAGGGAAGCTACCTTGGCGGTATGCATCTCGAACTCACTGGTGATGCAGTTACCGAGTGCCTGGGTGGTAGTGAGGGTCTGGACGAGGATGACTTGTCGACCAACTACACAAGCTTCTGCGATCCCAGATTGAATGAGAAGCAGGCGCTCGAGTTGGCGTTTTTGGTTGCTGATCACTTTTCGAGAGAGCAAAAGAAGGAGTCGTCATGAGATGTTTGTTAGTGAGGGATGAGCAAAAAGGGGGTGTTCTCAAGTGCAGAACAAGATAAAAGCAGTCGAAGCAAAAGGCCGAAGTTCACGGGCCGTATTTATGAATGAAGCAATGTATCGGAATCAAATCAACAGTCTATCCAGCAGACATAATCTCTCATCCTGACCATTCGATGCGTGTGTCTTGACCTGTCTTCTGTGTAACACATTGGCTTCAGGGCCTGCTGAATCTAGAAAGGCTTAATTTCGTATCATTTCATGTCTTTGTGCTTCTGCAAGCTCATCACATCTTGCTGTTCCCAATCTTTGCGTTTCCATCTTTCCATGACCGTCAAACCAGAGTAATCGTTTGCGACGCCTCAAAAGCGTCACCCTTCTCCAGCTTCTGCCATCCCTTGACGGTTCCGGGCTCTACGCAGAGCATCTTCTTCCAGCCGTCCTTGGGCTCAAAGTCCTTGATACCGGCAGACTTGTCGACCCAGGGGTTCCAGACCACGACCTGGTCGAGGTTGTCGCGGACGATGCGGAAGCGAGGGGTGCCGGACTCGGAGATGACGACGGGGTGTCTGGGGCCGTTGACGGGGGTGTAGACGGAGTCGGTCTCGGCGGCAAAGGTGATGGCGCCGGACTGGGTCTCTTCCTGGGGGCCGGCGAGCTTGGAAATGTAGGTTGAGTCTTCAAGGCCGGTGACCTCGGTGGAGGAGATGTCCTGACAGATATGTTTAGTCATGGTCATGAGGTTCAAATGCTAATTGACTTACATCAATCTTGAAGTAGGTGTGCAGGAGGGTCTGAAATTCGAAAGGAACATCGCCGTCATTGGTGATGACCAGGGTAGTGTTCAGGCTATCCCGGTCAAGCACGACGCTGTAGATGAGAGCAAACTTGTAAGGCCACAGCTCCTTGGTCTCTTCCGAAACACTCTCAGAAGACAGACCAAAGTCGAGCTTGACGCTGGTGCTAGAGCCCTCGCTAGTGGACTTGCCAAGGAACTCCCATCGCGAGTTACGGGCGAAGCCGTGCTGACGGAGCTTGGAGGTGGCCTCGTGATCGGGGGCGGTTCCAAAGACCTGAAAGAATGACCATTAGTAAGTCGAATACCTGTGACGGGGTATAGTTGACGAACCGGGAACACAATGGGAATTCCTCCTCGGACGGGAGCGCTGCCGTCAAGAGCGGCAGCCTCGCTCACCCAGAGCTTCTCACTCCCTGAGGCATCCTTCCAGCTGATGACAGTAGCTCCATGGAGGAGAACCTCGACGCTCTCTCCGGTGGGGAGGACGGCCGAGACGCGAGAGTCGTCGTGGGTGATGTTGGCGGTGGACTCGGCGGCCGCGGGGGTAGCGGAAAGGGCGGAGGGCTTGTTGGGACGGTCGACCATTGTGACGAATGTTTCGGTTTCTTCTTGCTTATTGGGAGAAGGAGAAGAGCTCGAATGTTAAAGGGAGCTTTTGGCGGAGCTTGAGGTGGCGGATGATGGAAGTGGATGGGTGGGGTTTGGAGTTCCGAGTGGGGGTGTTGATGTTGGTGAAGAGACGAAGAGAGGAAAAAAGTATTAGAGGAATAAGTAGGAATCAAAGAGGTATTTATTGATAAGAATGAGTAATTAGTTCTCAAGAGCCTAGTATCTTTTTTCGCCTTGTCCAAGCCTGGCTTTGTCGTGATGTTGTAAGATGGATGGTGATGTGCAGGCGGCCGACATCCCACCTCGTCCATCGGCATGGCGGGGTAGCTCCCTCTCCACCAATAAGAGTCTACAAAAAGAATGGAGATGCCGTGTCGTCGCCGTTGAGACTCAGAGCTGAAACACGTCTCAGATGCTCGTCGATTGTGATACCCTCCAAGCCCGCTTAATCCACGTCGTGAGGCACGGGGGACACAACATATATGGTATAGGCAGCCCTGCGTTTAAGTAGCCGAGGGACACTTCTGGGCATCACCGTCGCTGTCGCTTCGCTTCTGCAACGTAGCGGTCGTAGAGCCGGTTTCGGGGGTGTTATAGCTTCTTCAAACCTTGGTTCGGGAGTCATCACATGTATCGTTGTCACGTCTTGGATAACAAGGATCCCATCATATGAACTACCTATCTATAGATGTGCAGCGGTGAGAGGATAAACAATACTCCATAATTGTCTCCGCCTCAAGTGTCACCAGTTCCTTTCAACAAGCGTCGTCATGCCATGACGACCATCATGGCGTCTTGACAGCTATGAAACATCTGCAGCCTTATTCAAAAACGCGTCGATGCTCCTCAAAATAGCTACACTAAGTTGAGCACGATCCAACTTGTAACCCAAGATTCACTGGGGGCGTCAAACATGTTTCACACAGAGACGGATCGCTTCAGCTATTAAAAGAGTCATGTTGTCTTGGGTATCTATGTAGCATATACTTTATCACAACTCTACTCTGCAACCATTGCCCCATCCTCTAGCGGAACAAATGGGGTATCTTTCCTGATCCTAACAAAATCCGACCCAGCACCGCCTCAGCTCGTCCAAGCGAGCAAGTATCAAAGCACACATCTTACTTCTCCTGGCGCTGGTTCTCCTCGTCTGTCGAGGTAAACAGGGCAGGGTTGGTAGGGCCGTTGTTGCTAGCGCCACTGGAGCTGCCACTTCGGTGCTCCGTGTGACCCTTCTCCTCCACCTCCTCAACAGCGATGAGCAAGTTTCCATTGTTGTCGTACCGCCGAGGCTCGATCTTGGCCTGGTGCACCACATCCAGAGCACCCCTGAGGCCCTTGACCTTCTGGAAGATAGTATCCATCTCCTCCAGTGATCGGTAGGCAGTCTCGGGGAAAAAGAAGTAGACCGAGGGAAACATGATGGCGTTGATGACGGCAAAGATAATGTATGTGTTGGACTTGATGTTCTGGAACGCAGGGGGCGTAATCATGACGACCAGCCAGTTGAAGATCCAGTTAGAGCTGGTAGCCAGAGCGTTGGCAGGGGCGCGGATTCGGAGAGGAGTGATCTCGGCGGGGTACAGCCATGTCATGCCGAGCCATCCAACGGCGAAGAACGAGTTAAAGACGAAGAGGAACACGATGCCTGCGATTTGGCAGCCCTTGGCGTCACTCGAGCCGACACCAGCGAGGATGGCCATGGTGATGGCTTGACCGGCAGCGCCGAAAAGCATAAGCTTGCGACGACCAACACGCTCAACGAGCCAGATGGCTGGTAGGGAGGCGATGAAGTACTCTGTACCGTTCAGAGCAGCTAGGAGAAGAGGCATGTGACCCTTCATTCCGAGGTCTGCGTAGATGGTGGCGGCGTAGTATGTGATCAAGTTGATACCACTGTATTCTGTTAGTATGCAATTGGACTCGAAGAATATGTGGTTCATACCTAATCTGCTGGAACATCTGGTTCACATATGCAATAAGTGTTCGGTGGAGGTTACGGTTGTGGTTGCGCTGGAACAGATCCGAGAACGATCCCTTGCTCATCTCCATAGTAGTCTCCTTGATAGCCTTGAACTCGTTCTCAACGTACTTGTCATGGAGGTCCCTATCAGCAATGGCAGCAATAACGTCTCGCGCCTCCTCGTCACGGCCCTTGAGCATAAGCCATCGTGGGGACTCGGGCAGGTTCATGACGAAAGCCATGATGAAGAGACAAAATGCGATCTGGAACGCCAAGGGGAAACGCCAGCACGCAGAGGTGTCAGAGGCAAAGTACATGCCATAGTCGACCCAATACGAGATCATGATGCCGAGCGTAATGAGGGCACCCTCAATCATGACAAGCTTGCCTCTCTTGTGAGCAGAGCACGTCTCAGATTGCCACATGGGCACTGTAGAAGTGTTGCCTCCGTTTCCGAGACCGGTGATGATTCGTCCGATGATGAAGTGGTCAAGAGAAAAGGCCGAGGCCTGAAGGGCGGCTCCGACTACCATGATGCTGGTGCCGAGCATGATCATCTTTCTGCGGCCGAGCCAGTTGCCGATGAAGATGGTGATGATGGCGCCGATGAAGCAGCCGAGGTTGTATGAGGACACGGCAATGCCCTGGTAGTTGGAACGGTTCTTTGCTAGGGCGCTGGAAATGCCCTCTTCGTCCTTGTTGATGTCGGGGAACTGCTCCAAGAAGGGTTGCATGGTCAAGATACCACCCATGACACCTTGGTCTGTGATGAAACATTCATTAGTCTTTAATCTCGTGAGGTTGACATGATCTCATGAAGCATGATGACTTATCATGAGACGCGAGGGTCCAGGGAGGGCTCACCGTAACCAAAGAGCAGGAAATCACATCCTGCAATAGTGCTGATAGCATAGTTGAGGGCCTGGCCCTTGAGGCCATAGTATTTCTTAAACATGATAAAAAAGGACGAGGAACTCGCTGGTTCACCTCAAACTCTGAGCCGCAGAATGATTCACGAGAAGCACAGGACAATAACGTCACGGAGGGAGATCGCGAGGGTCTTTATACAAAGAGGTAGGCCGGCGATGATCGCACCCGGCAGGAAGGGTCTCGGGCTTCCATGTTGCACTGCAGTGTAAAAGAGTCAAGCCGGTGTGTGTGGTTGCTACTGGGTCCACGGCTGTAATGGTGATATCCACACCCACGACGTTGCCTTGGTCCTTGAACCATGAATGTCTTGGCCGAGGATGGATCCATCGAGGTGATGGATGGATGGGTGGTACATCCGTAGTCGAATTCTCGCGTTGCATGCGGTACGCCATGGACCCCTGCATGGACGGCAAGACAAGACAAGGTCATCCATCAATGATCCAGAGTAAGCATCTCAAATCAACGAGGAAGTATATCACTAAGTAGGGGGCGCACGGGAAGCAGATTGAGACAGACTTGCCTTGCCTTGCATAGTAACCCGTCCAACACTCACTCACCTCCGCGTTCTCTCTTACATCAGGTCACCGCTCCAGCCGCGCCCCAAAAAAAACCCATAATATTACCATCTCGCCTCCGCAGCTCCATGGCACGAGTTGAGTTGGGGAAAAAACATGGTGTCCCTGTGAAGAAGGCGTGGGGAAAGACGACGTCATGGTAAGTTTCTAGACCCGGGGGGTGTGTGTGTGAATGAAAATCGGGGCAAGGCGTCAAAGTGCGGCAGTAAGTTATCTCCATCTTTTGACACTCTCTCGATTTGGGGAATATTGCCCCCGTTTCAATTGTCGAACCAACTTTTGGAGAAGTTGAATCCTTGGAAGAGGAACCTTGAGGATCCGCTTTTGTTCCGTATCTTGTGCCATTGGGCATGCCGAGGCATCGCTCCGCGAACGATGAGAGAAAACCACTTACAGAAATGACACCAACACCAAAACGATGATCCGAAGGAGAAAAAAAGCCCCCTGTCTGAGGCCTTTTTTAGAGGTTCCCATGATTCAAGATGATGGGCTTCTAACCCCGAGGCAGCCACCCTGTTCAAGAGAGGTAAACCGATGAGATCGAGGGTGCTCACGTGATCACGTCAGCCAAGACGACCATCCTCCACAAGATCGAAGGACAAGAACGGGACAAGAAAATTTTGGTGAGCCATGGCGTAGACTAGAAGTGCCCAGCGATGAGGCTCTGCTTTTCTGACAGCTTGGCTCTTGGCTTGATCAACGACAATTCATGAAATCTAGAAATCTGTTGTAAGTTGAATATCATCTCCACGAGGCTGAGATGTGTAGAATAAAGTGCGCGTTGCAACGTTTTCGCTAAAAAGAGGCAAACCAACGAGCTGGATAAGTGTGTATCCCCCATCTCATGCAGACACACTCACTCATACACTCAATCCCACTCTGGTTTAACTCTTCCGTCGTCTACACCCACCACTTTGGATCCTCCCCATCATCTGGGGCTCCATTATAGCGAACGACGGGGTCAGCAACACGTTAATGACTGAAGAACCAACCCATCCATGTCAATGACCCGTCTCATGTACAGTACCTATTCCGCACCCGGCCCCGTCATGAACGGAAGCCCGGTCCCCTGTCTGACAAACAGTCAAAAACGTGCCATCCACACTTCCTTGCAAACCGCCAAGATTACAACTCCCTGCCCGACTCCGCAGCTGTTCAACGAATAACCAACGTCTGTGACGGTGTAATCGCTTGACCGTAAAATCCAGGGACCACTCTTTCCGTCCCGCTCCTCGGATATAAACCGCAATGAGGGTCAATTGGACGGTTTCGTTGGTGCTCCGTTCTCCAAAAAATCCTTCTCGAGATGGAGATTATTACTCTTTTTTGCGCCGTTCAGTTTAGCTCCAGGGGAGACCCATATTCCAGTCGGTTGACGTCATAATAGACGTAGGCGGGCCGAATAGAACGATGGGCGTCTATCTAGCTATCAACTTGTAAGAGGCGGCTCTCAGGCGCCAGTTCATTGTAATATCTTGGTGCCTGCGAATTCTTCGGATTTCCTACATTGGACGCAATAACCGTGAAGGAAGCACACAGTCGGTAAAAAGGCATCCCAGAGGCAAGCCGGTGTATTCGCTTGACTGCCGTGTGGCCAACGCGGCGACGGGTCCGGAAATCCTTCGGGTTCAGTAACCCATGGATACTCTCGAGGTACCTTGTATCTATTGTCTTGACTCGTCTCCACCTAATGATACCTACATTGTTCGATATTCGATCTTGGTATTCCACTCGGGCAGGTTCCCTCCGTCTTTTCTCGGCCGTGAGACTTTTATTTGACCACGCTGCTTTTGGCAATGCGTACTTGAGCCAAGCAAAATCGAGGTTGCTTTGGAGATGTGGTCACGAGGCAAGTTCCTATGATACACAAATGGTGATGCTTCCCAAGATACCCCGACTGGGAAAAGAAGCCAGAAACCCCAGACAACAGAGGAACCAGGTGTGTTACTCAGATGAACACTGTCTTTGAAAGTAACATGCAATCCGAATATTGTAAAGGAATAGCGATAATGGCTCGTGGTGACGTTGGAAGTCCGCAACACCATTTCCTACACAACTCGACAACCCAATCCACTGGCATCAACCAACCGCACCAACAACATTAATCCTCTTTTACCATTCATCCTTGTACGTCACACCACAAGCACAGTTTGAGGGCCCCTTCCCTGTCATCCTTGGGCTGAATTATTTCTCGCAAAACCTCGGAACCGCACATCCCTTCCTTTTTAGACCTCCAGGATTGAACAATGATCTGCCCAGCAGTTTGTTTGTTTTTTCGTATGAAAACTGGGACGCACCCTCCTTCGAAAACGAAAGAGATCTCTGCTGACCAGTCATTGTAGATTCCGCAGAGACAGAGAGAGGCTGGGGTCAAGGTTTCTGCAAAGTACCCAACGTTAGTTCGCAGCAATGGATGGATCCCCGGATGGGGCCCAGAGTAGAGAGAACACCAGGCAGCAGCAAAACGGCCAACGACGATGGGGTCATTAACCGCTCGTTGATTGAACCACCGTTTTACGAGCAATGCCGCGTTAAGCCGACTTACAAGACGCCTATTACCTCCAATACTAACTCCAGCCGTAGCATCCATGATAGTCGTCTGTAGAGCCGCAAAACTCTGGCAACCACAAGCTTTTCACCATTCTTCTAGAAAACATCCTCAATGGCCAAATCTCTTCTCCGCGTCCGCCACAATCCTCTCAAATCTCAAACCTTCCCTCCACGAGAGATCAGAAAAATTGCCGAACCACACCCACCTCCAAAGGTTCCCTCCCTGGTTCCGTTTCTCCACTGACCCTGTCACACTCATCGGGTTACCCTTTTGGGACAACCCGACCTCCAGTTTTTCCCTCCCTCCCCTTCATCTTTTCGCCTTGACGATCCTCCGCATCGTCCACTCAATAATTGCAGTGTTACATGCACGCAGGACGTGGAATCTCGGCCTCATCCCGTTTACGCGAGACGAGTCATGACGGTCAGATTTGGTCTCACCGCAACCACACCTCCCGTCCACGAGCTTCCTTTCCGAGTATATCGTTGCTTACCCCGACATTCCCCAGATTCGCCCTCTGAATTAGACAAAGTCTAATTGCTCAACCCCAACTTTCGGCACTCCCGTTTTTGGAATTAATTCTTTCTTTGTTGTTGATTTGTATCTACATAGGTATAGGTATGGTATAGGTATAGTTATTGTCCTGCATGTGCTTCCCGAGGCCCTCCCCTCCAACCAAGACGTTACACAGCCATGACCGAGCAAGAATCTGTACAAGGAGTATTACAGCCAGCTCCCAAAAATACACCTGCGCCCAAGAAACAGTACATGCACCCTGTGCTCCAGTCCATTCCTGTCCTGTCCTGTCATGTCTCAACGTCTTCCTCGTCGCTCTGCCTCAAAGAGCTCTCTCTTCATATCCATCAACATGTCTTCCAGCTGGTATACGTCTTCACGTGACAGTGCTGCTCCGCGGAGTTGATCTAATCCGCCACGTAGAATGTCCATGATTGAGCTGGACTTGCCCGTCTCTGATGCCTCAGGTTCCTCAGGTGCTTCAGGTGCCTCGGGTGTCTCTGCTGCCTCCTCACTTTCCGCCTTGGCTGCTTCGTCGGCAACCTCGGGAGGGGACTCATCTTCCGGAGACACAACTTCCATCGAGTCCTCAATCACTGCACTTGGCAGTTCAGGCTCCGTCTCATGCTGAGACTGTGAGGCCGCAAAAGACTCCGTGACCAATTGTGACATGAGCTCCTCATCCGTATCACCGCCGTCGCGAACTCCAGTTGCGTCGTTCGATTTTGCTGGGGGTGACTTCGCTTGAGGTGCGGGGGACTCCTCAGTTGATGATACCTGAGTATCCTTGCCCTGCAGCTTCTTGCCCTTCTGTCCGGCATTTCGCCTAGACGACCGTCGGACCGATGGCGTTGGCATAGGTGAACCAGTATCTTGGGATGTCTGTTGGCTCTCCTCACCCTGGTCTGAACCCCGGGGGTCGGCTGACCGTCTTCTCTTGCGAAGAGTCTCGATCTTTGCACTTCTCTTCCTCTTTCTCTTGCTTCCACCCTGGCTCTTGCTATGACTTTGACTTTCTGCGTTCTCAGAGCCTGGGCGGAGAGGTGTAGAGGGTATCACCGGCGACAGGGGCCTCTTAGTGGTGCTCTGCTTTTCGGGCGATAAGTCTCCCTGCACTTCGATGCATTCCGTGGCCGGTGCCATACGCATCTTCTCCGGGGAGGCAGATACAGAATTGGCCTTGTCGAAGGGAAGGCTACATCGTCTTGACTCAAGCTCCACCACGAATCTCATGAGACTGCTCTCGTCACCTTCACTAAGTGCAAAGGAGGAGTCCTGGTTCTGGCTTGAAGCAACTTCCACAAGTGCTGCAGGTGGCTGCTCGTTTGACGCATCCTCAGGGCTGCTCCTGGCATCGACGAATTCGTCGTCCCCGGATTTCGGTGTCTCTTGAACTTGGGCGACAGGTGACATCGGTTGCGGAGGTGTGGTGGGGTGCTCCTCTGTGGGGGATTCACCTGTATCTTCCTTCTGTTCCTCCACGTCTGCAAGATCGCCCGCATCCGGAAGAATGGACAGATCTGTCACATCTTCTTCCACCGGCACACTCGAAGGAATAATTTCCTCGTTGACCTGAGAACTAGCCAAAGAACTAGCCCTCGACTTCCTCCGTCTCTTGGACCGCGAGCTCTTGCTCGACTTCTTGGTGCTCGACGGAGCTGGCGGCTCAGGTTGAGACTCAATAGGTTGGCTATTGGTGGGAGACCCTGGGGGCGAAGAGAATTGCCAGCTCTCAAGGGAGCTCTTAGCCTTTGACCGGGTCTGAATCTCAGAAAGGAGCGGGTTCCGTCTAGGATCTGGTGGTGAAGATGGCGGGTCGTTGAAGCCCTCCAGCTGTAACGCCTGTCCACGCCGGGGAGTTGGCGTTGAGGTAATAAAGTCCTCATACGAAGCAGGTCGTTCAGGTGTGGACTCCAGGTTTCTCGTCTTCTTTGTTTCGGATTCTTTTTCTTGTTCCTCGACAGCGGCTCGGGATCGAGTTCGGGGACTAGACCTAATACTGGGATATAACGCGGCATTCTCCTGCTGCCGCTGGCGGACCTCCTTTTGCCTTTCGGTGAGATGTTGGGAATCTTCGACCAATGGAGAAGAAACAATCGGGGCAAATTGGATCTGTGAGTTGTCATGTCGGAGACGAGGTGTGTTCGTCCGCTTGGCTGGCTTCATCTGTACCACCTCAGGGGTGGCATCTCGCCGACGCTTGCGGGTCGAAGCACCCCTCAGGCTCATTTTCGTAATTGATGGTGCAGGTGAGACTGCTTGGTCAACATGACCAGATGACTTGGCGGACGAGAGAGCAATGAAGCTCATGTCCTCCTGCGAGTCAACAAAGGCCTGAGCTTGGGCACCAAACTCGCCACTAGATGCCTCTATGCCAGGGAATGAAACATCCACCATTGGCCGCAAAGAAGCGATGATTGACTTTAGACTGTCAGAGCAGTCCAGGTTCTCTTCATCCTTGACCAAGGCATTCCACGTCTCAGCTATCTTGTTCACCACATGTCGGTGCCTGCTCTTAAAACCGGCGGAAAAAAGTGGTTCGATAGCGTTGAGGTCCTTGTCCTCCAGGCGGCCGAGACTCGACAGTTGGCTGCAAATGTTGTCCCAGATGGTTTTCAACTACTTATCGTTAGCTTTACATCACATTAATACACGGCAGGTAAGCTTACTGCATTGGATAAGGGGGACTCGTCACTCAGTTTGACCTGAGCCTTTTCGTCCTGGATCCATGGAGAAAGCCCGTCCTGTAGCTTGGACAAGATCTTGACACCAGTTTGAGGGAAGGAATCTGTCATGAAAGCATCGACCACCTCAAAGAAGGACGCCATTGAGCCGCCATCGCCCATCTTGTCGTAGTGTTCGTAAAAGAACTTCATACTTCGGTCCTGGAGCTGGTAGAGGTACTGGAAAGGATCAAATGAGGTTGATCGAGATACGGTCGGCGGCGCACCCCATAAACGCCGTCGAGCAGCCTCCACGGCTTGACGATCACGAGGAAGTTTCGCAGCCTTGAAGAGTGCTGTCGCCACATCCAGAGCCATTTGGTTCGACTGTTCCTCATTTTCAAAGAAATTGTCGGCGACAATTTTTGCCAGGGGCTCGACGATGCCAAGTGCTCGGCCGGCATCACCACACTCTTGAACAACATGGTCTGAGAGTAAGTCGAAGAGAGAGAACCACTGTGGTGAAGGAAGCTTAGGGTGAGATACGAGACCACGCTCTAGAAGGGAGACAATTTCTCGATATTCGGGCCCGAGTAATCTTTCACTGCTCGAAGGATGAGAACCCGATGAAATGTAGCTTTGATCCAAAAGCAAGCGAATATTTTGCGCAGCCAGAACCCAAGGGCCGTATGGGGAAAGTGTGTCTCGGGGCAACAGTCGCAGCATATCCCGAGACAATTCCACGCGAACTCTCATGCTCTTGTCATGGAAAAATGGCTCAAACACGGATAGAAAACATTCGGCCAGGTCCTCATTGTCGGCTGCGCCAGGAGGGATCGAGGAGAGCATGGAGAAGAGGTGGTAGACTGGCGCTTGAGCAGTACCGCTTGACTTCTCTGCTCGGTCATGTCGACTTGAGGGTGTTGAAGCGGGTTCAAAGGTGTTGGCAAGAGATACAGAAAATCTCTTTTCGGTGAAAGGGAGTAGGCCGAGGCTGGAAACAAGGACCTCGACGTAATGGTGAATGCTTGAAAGGAACTTGGTAGAAAGTGATTCAGAGCCTTCTGGTAAACCCTTGGACCACGTTGTGGACAAGATATCAAAAGACTGGGCAATAAATCTTGCCGTATCGTCGGCCACTTTGATGTCCTTTGCTGAGGCAGCGGCAATGGACCCAACGAAAGCCTGCCAGAGCCTGTATGCCAAGCTTTCCTTGTTTGCCAGATCGATAAACTTCTTTTCCAGAACTGGGCCGACAAGCTGAAAGACCTTTTCGGAATTCCGTCGAGTCCAGCGGGGGTCTATTGAGGGCAACTCGTCGGGGCTTATTAGGGGCATTTCCCTGATGCGATCTTCTTTCCAACTTCGCGGGGTCGAAACATCCAGAAGGCCAGTCACAATGCGAGAGGCGTGTGTTACTGAATCGGCAGGCATCTCGGCCTTCCCATCCACGTTGATCAGCTGTACCATGACGGGGTGAAGGACAAGATCCCAGGCGGCATCGGTCCAAGCACTGTCATGAATAGGACGAAAGGCGTAGTAGTAGAGATTGCAGATTCCGCCAATGACTGTTCTTCGGAGCTTCATCGCATCGTCCGCTTGTTTTGAGCTGAATTTCCTTCGTAATTGACTCGCCAAGGGCTGACCCAATAATGCCAAGGACTTGGGTGGCATCTTGCTGTTGGTGATAGAAAGATAGACATATCTGTTCCACGCGTAGTTCGCTTCTTGCTTGGTCTGCATGTCGGCCGTATTGAAGGCGTCCTGGGCGATCTTGAACCAAGAGTTGAAATACTGCCACCTGTTGAGTGGACATTGAAGGAAGAGTGTGATAACACCCCAGATTTGGGGTACAGTAGACAAGGATTGCTTGTCCTTGAGCATACCCTCCAGTTTCCGAATGTAGAACTCGATGTAGGTCTGTTCCTCGTCTGTGGTTTGTAGTATCTCGGTCACCTTGCGCATGACATGCTTCTCGTTTCGAAGTGCAAAGCCAGCTTCAGTACCTAAGCTGATGGCTTGTGCTCGGATATCTCGAATCGTGCTCAACATATCTGTAAACATATCCTCCAGCCAGTCAGTGTGAACAGCCATGTGATTCCGCGATTGTTTGATAAGCCGCTTGTAGATTTGAATGCGGCTCATGATGATGCTTTTGCCGGTCAGGTGGTCCTCGATCTTGTGAAGAGAGCTAACCAGTCGACCAACTCGATCCAGAGTTACGATCTTTGGGGGGAAGCTTTGGAAGGCAACCACTTGCATCAAGTGACGCGCGAGGTCTTTTGGTAGAGATGGGTCGGCGAAAGATCGAATACAGTGATCCATGATGAAGACTCCAAAATCCGAAGTGAGTGTCGAAGCGATGGCCGGGAAATGGAGGAAAGTCGAAAGAAGGTTGAGAGCGTGTATAATGAGGGTTGTGTCGAGAGATCCGTTTTCGTTCTTGGCCTTGACGTCGCGTTCGATAAACGACATGAAGAGACTCATCTTGTCCTGCAAGGCAATCCGATCAGGTAGATTGTTGGAGGCCTTGAGGGCACGAGAGAGCATCATGTAGGCATCGAGCCGCGAGGCCCGGTCGGAGCCGGCCAGCTGCTTGATGGTCGAGTCCAACATCTCGGCAATGCTGGCTTGGGATGTGAGACCATTAAACTGGCCATTGAGAGGCGATGCGAGAGGATTCGGGGATGCAGATGGCTTGAGGATGCCCTTGACGGGTTTTGAGGAGGCGGATGAGGGAGCAGACAGTGGCGATGACCTGAAATATTTGGTCAAGTCGCGGTAATCGGGAGGCTCTTTGTACTCGGTGTGACTTGACCACTCGACCTTCTTCCGTATGCGCTTCGAGGTCGAGTTGGAGTTGGTTGCCCCGGTCAACGAAGGTGTGTGTGCACCAGGCGGTGTCTGCAGATTTAGTCGAGGGTCGAACGGACGACCGGCGGCGGTCTTCATGGAAGCTCGTGTTTCTCGAGGAGGAGTCGGCGGCCGGGTGGGAAGGGCGTCGAGGACGGGGTTGGAGGCCGAAGCTGAAGATGCCATGGCTGCCATGCAGCGTTTGGCGATCTAGACAGCAGTGAATTGGCCGGGAAACCGCTAGCGACACATGCAGAAAAAGAGAGCTGGTTGAAACGAGAGTCGACGACGAAACTCGAAAAGACGAAAACAAAAATGCACAGAAATCAGCAACAGTCTTGGAAGCAAAGAGAAACCGTGAATGCACGTTGAACAGAAATGCGTGGGTGTTGAGGCAGATCTCGCTGGCAAGTCAAATGTTCTAACTCAGTTTCAACATCCAGGGTCGAGTCAGGCAGGACCTTCAAACACGAGCGGGCCACGCTTGCCTTCCCCGGCAAACGCGTCGAGGGGCGCGACTTTGGCTGGTCAGGTCGAAATCAATTAAACGAGAGGTCCGTGCGCGTTTCCCCGGTTCGGCCTTGATTCCGAACAAAGGTAGCTGACTAAGGTTTCTCTGCCTGCAACTTGCATCCCCTAGGTCAGAGGACGAGATGGAATCGAAGCTCGTATGCTTCAAATTTCAGTCCTGGTTCGCTTTCAGTGTTTATTGGGGACTCTTATAGCACCCCTGACTGAACGGCGGGGTGATAAGGATCATAGATGGTCCTGAGGGAAGACGGCCATGGCTACGATTGCTGGATGAACCCTCTGCCTTGCAATGGCAAGTATGATGCAGAGATTTCCGACAGTTTGGGAGCCGCAGCCGCTCTCTTGATTGTAGATCCGGGTCTCTTTTCCCTCGCATGAAATAATGTCAACAACTCATCATCGTGTCTTCTCCACCACTCCTCAAAGCCATCATCAGCAGTCATCATGACCAGTCCACTTGGCCTGGCCACAGGAGCTGAGAAGCTCCAGAGAGTCACCGATTTAATCGACAAACTTGATCGGGACCTCGAAAAGGTCACACTCCTTCCGTCAGGTATGTCTCCTAATCGCAGCCAGCAAGGTGCCACCTCCTAATATCACGCCAATGCAGACCGCGATCTCGCCTTAGAGGAACTCAAGATCTACAGCAGAGAGCCCGACAATGCCGATCCGATTTTTTCGGAAAAGGTACATTACAGTTGTCTCTATCATTCCGCTTCTTGTCCCACTAACACCAACTCTTCCAGGGGGTTGTCACGCTCATGCACCATGCCTTCTACAGCCCATCCACCAAGACGGCACGCGAGGCTCTTCGTGTTTTAGTAAACGCTATGGTGTTAAAACCCGAGACTCGACAGATTTTCGTCGATAAGGAGTTTGATAGAAGGGCTTGCAAAGATCTCAAGGGCGAGAACTTTGATGACGAGTTTCTCAACTCCCGCATTCTCCTCCTTTCAACCTACGACACAACAATCGACATTGAGGAGCTCATCGCCAAGCACCGCCTGGCAGAATACATTGTCGAGAAGCTCAATCAGCATGCCAAGGATCTATCCAAAAAGGCCGTCGACATACTCAGTCGCCATGCCAAGGACCTATCGAGCAAACCCAAGTCCAAGTCCCGTTCCAAGTCCAAAGCTGATCCCATGCAGGACATAGCGCTCAGCGAGACTTCGAAGCTCTTGTATGTCGTTTCGCACAACTGCCCTGATCGCGTCTCAGATTTGAGCACCGCAGTACCTCATCTCGTATTCATCTTGTTAAAGCATCCAGACCCGGAGCCCAAACCCCTTGATGGCCCCTTCAAGGCGCTCATCAGTGCCTTTACCAATCTCGATTTTGAAACCGAAAAGAACAAGGCAGCCCTCTACCCAAAAGGCGACACATTGAAGGTTGCGGACAGGCTGATCAACATTCTTGAACGTGTGGTAAGGGCGTATGAGGAAACGGAGCTGGATGAATTTGCGTCACCAACCGCCAAGGTCATACGAAAGGTCTACATCAGTGTCCCAGACTTGGTCAAGAAGCACATGCGCGGTTTAATCATGCCCACAGTTGAGGACCGCGTAGACGAGTTGGGCACGAGAGATACCTTACCCAGCAAGTTACTCAAACACCTGACCAGTCGTATATGCCCAGTGTTTAGAGTTGATATTTCCGACCTTTTCCTCGAAATGTCGGATAGGGATGCCAACAAATACGTGGAGAATGTTGGGTATGGCTTCGCAGGAGGCTTGTTTTTGCAGGAAAGCATGCCCATTCCTGCTTCTGCTACAGAGGCGTTCAGCGGTGGTGCTGGTGGCTCGCAGGAACCACGGGTGCTGACACAAGAGGAGAAGGACCGGCAAACTGAGCAACTATTTGAGCTTTTTGACCGGTCAGTTGAGCTTCATTGCGTTGTTGGGACTCACGGGGTTAACATGGTCCCAGGTTGAACCCATCGAGCCTCACAGACGTCCAAGAGGACCCCAAAGAGACTGCCACAACAGAGAGTCAGTCCCCGGAAACCAAGGACGATGCGGTAGATAATGGTAAAGAATGACGCCTTGACTGTGGTTTACCCTGTTCGATCCAAAGATGTAGTCAGCCAGGCTGAAGCAGCCAGCGTGATAGTCCAGCAAGCAGGGTCTTACACGATGAGGGTTGCAAAGACTAGGGCGTGTTCTCTAATGATATTATAGTATTGATATCATGAAATGAATTAGGGGGTAATTACAGGACCACTGGTTAGGGCCTAGCAGCGGTCTGTCAGTCAAGAGCAACCAGCCTGTTTTATGCAGGAAGACAGAGATTAATACACTCAGCGTTAGGCGAGCAACAGGCTTCCTCCACGCTGTAGCCCGGGTTTTACGTCGTTCCAACGAAACTGATAAGATAACTTGTGCTCTTGTCATGTTTTCCGGGAACCTGCATCTCGCACTGCCGGGTCATTGACGAACTGCTAACTCACTCTTTCATCTTTCATCGGTTGGCCTCGAAAACTCTTGATGAATTTCCTGAATTCCCAAAAGAAGCTGTGCCTGTGCGATTAAGCTCAATCTTTACGATATAATCTCACGTTTGAGCTCTTGATTGTTACTGCATGACGTTTGTCACTCTCTATCACCCCGAGTCCGTATTTTCCATCTCTAACTAAGCATTGAACAGTGAAGCCTTGAATGAAACAAACAGAGCATATTTGGGTCTAGTTTTTGTTTCCATAACAAGATTTTACCTATCACCCTCCAGCCAAAAAGCCACCTCCTCAAGTTCTCCAGCTTCACCATGCCTGCCCCTAAAAAACCAACTGTTTTCTTTGCCCGCGACAAGCCTGAACTCTCCGATAGCACTCGCAGGTCAGCCATTCTTTTGTTTTCTGTGCCGTATGGGTTGGTGCTAACCCTCTTACAGCCCTATTCCGAGCATCGAGAACGACGAGACCATGGTGCGGGTAGTTTCGGACATTGTGGACGGTGAGGACAGCGGCGAGGATGCCGAGTCCGGTACTGAAGTTGAATCTGGTACTCAAGCCAACTCTGAGAATTCTGCCGAGCCTGAGAAACACGAAAAAGTCACGGACAAGAAGCCTGAGAAGGTTCTCAAGGGCAAGCACAAGCGCAGCACCCGCGGACGAACAATCACCACTGTCCGTCGCTCCACCCGCATCTCATCCGTTGTCCCACCCAAGAAGGCAGAGCCTCTCGCAGTCAAGGCGCCAGTCAAACGAGGTCGTGGACGCCCTGCTACCAAGGCCAAGAAGTCGGCAGAGCGTGGGGATGGGAAAGAATGGGAGGTTGAGAAGGTGCTCAGCTCGCAGATCGATGCCGACACGAGCGAGCACTTTTACCTCGTGAAGTGGAAGGGATACTCTGTCAAGGAGAACACCTGGGAGCCCAAGAAGAATCTGAGCAACTGTCGCAACCTGATTCGGGAGTTTGAGAAGACGATGAGCAATTGAGGCCCAGCTGCATGGCGAGATGCCTTAGTGGCAGGGACTGTGTCCGCAAGGGACAGTAAAAGGACCTGAAGTAAATGGGATGAAACTAGCTAAATGGAGCTGAGTTTGGACCAATACACGCCATTGAAACACCTTTTCCCAATAACTCAGTACGCACTCTCAAACAATGCTAGGAACGCAGTGATTGTTCCAGCCAGGGGAAGTAGACTCCGTCCCAAGTTCAAAATACCCCATCTTCCAATCAACTTGGCGACTTCTTCACTAGTCGCTTGTAGTGTTCCCTTGGCAGCCCCATGCAACAGCTCGTTTGTGCTGCTCATAAACATAAACGTGTACGGCACAATAGCGACAGTCAAGACAGCTCCAGATACGAATCCCTTCCAGCTGCGGCCGTTCTGCCGAGCGTCGTAGGCGGCGTATAGATAGGCTAGTGCTGTTGTGACGGCACACTTGGGCATGATGGCAACTCCGTGGTTAAAGATTGATGCCCACACAGTGGCGGAGGTAGAGGGTGCTGAGAGGGCGGCCGGGATACCGACAAGAGAAAGACTAGCAATGGCACCTAAGGATGAGTTGTTAGTAACACAATATATCATCATGAGTGAGGCCTTACCAGAGGTCCATGCTGAGCCAGTGAGGCCAGTGGCAGTCGCTAGAAGGGATGGGACGGGAAAGTGCATGTTGTTGAGGGTGAATCGGATTTACAACTTCTTAGTATTGGTTAACTCTGGTATGATGAGAATGAATTGAAGTTGAAACATGTGAGGAGTAGGAGCGTATCGCATCGAATAAATAGGCACGATTCATCTCGACGTCATGTAAGTTTGTAGTGTCGGGGACGGACAGAAGTGGGTCCCTTCGGTGCCGGACACTCTCACGGACTTCTGAGATGTCCGGCCGTGTCCGGCTCATCCCCTCCGTACTTTTCAATTATCAATCGGCTATGCAGTGTTGGAATATCCATATTCATTAATCCCATAATCTGCTTCCATTCGTCTTCATAGAGACTTCTCTTTATGTGCAACAAACCCATACAGGGTAACCATCTTGCTCGTGTCCCTGAGATCCGTCTCTTCCCACGCTGTCACCAAGTCGAAGCCACACTTTCGCAACACGTTCTGGCTCGAGGCGTTGTCGTCCACTGTAATGGCTACTACACACTCTTTCTCAGCACCACTGTCCCCACGGACCGAGTTCTTGTCCACCTTGAGCTCGACCTCCTCCCGAGGAAGCGCCCACCACTGGGCGAGGTAGGCTTTTAGGAACTCTGTGATGTAACCCTTGCCCCAGGCTTCCTTCACGAGGCTGTATCCCACCTCAGGCCAGCCCAGCTCTCCGTTCCACATGCCGTTTCCTCCGATGCCGATGAACTCTCCCGTCTCGGCGAGGCAGATGGCCCAGTTGTATCGTTCAAGATCGTGAGGGGGAAGCTGAAGGGCGAGGTTCTTTTTCGTTTCCTCAACATCCTTGTCTGGCCTACCCTGTGTGAACCACACCATGACCTCGGGTTGCGTACGAAGGACGCGCAATGCCTCAAAGTCATCCTCCGTGAAGGGCCGCATCAGCAAGCGCTCCGTTCGGAAAGGCTCTCGCTCATTGTTTTTGGGAAAGGGTAGTTTTGGAAGTGTCGTCTTGACGGTGACGAACTCGATTGGGGATGGCTCCATCTTTTGAGTGAGTAGATTGTCTCGAACAACCACAAAATGAGTGAGTGAGGAAGATTTTCTATGATGATGAGATGAGAGTTCAACAACAACGCCATCGCATCTCTTTCGCCTTGATTTATACGAACAATGTTGCCCGATGAGTCACGCCTACCTACCTTCCTAAATTCACGGTCAAGGATTTCTGAGTCGGCCGCCCGCTGACACATTCATCTCAAGGCCGGTAACTCCGTGTACAACTTGAAGATATCTAGGCACGTCGTGAGTGAACATGTACCACTTACATTCAACTCAAAAAAAACAAACGGTTTCTCACAATAACCTCAATTCCAACAGGTGATGTAGCGTTGCCTTGGACAAAAAGCCCCCAAAGTCTCACGCCCACAAAATCGAATCGTCAATCATTCTATTGGGTGGGTCCGGCACTTGATCAATCCCTGACAGAGCCAACTTACAGCATTTTCAACACCATCATCGACGCACCGCAGAGCGAGTGAAAACAATGAGCGCGAGAGAAGACCGCCCTGCAAAGGTTCTCAGCTGCTCGAGCTGCAGGACTCGCAAGATCAAGTGCGACAAGGTACAGCCCGCTTGCACTCAGTGCTCCCGGTTCGGGCTTGAATGCGTCTATCCTTCGAGGAAGCCTACCCGTCGCGCGCCGAGGCCGCGTCAGAGCGAGCTGCTGGATCGGATTAGTCGCCTTGAGAACATTGTCAACCTGGCAGATCCATCTAAGCTGAAGCAGCTCGAAGAGGAGACGCAGCCGGAGTCGGTAGCCGCCACGTTATCCGCCACTTTGGAAGGCCAATGTCAGGAATCGCAAGACGCTGCTACACATGCTGCGAATGCGCAAGCTGGGG
The DNA here is from genome assembly GCA_030779245.1 of Fusarium sp. MBC 438. Classification (NCBI taxonomy): domain Eukaryota; kingdom Fungi; phylum Ascomycota; class Sordariomycetes; order Hypocreales; family Nectriaceae; genus Fusarium; species Fusarium sp. MBC 438. Next base: position 310,466 of record JAPFTB010000036.1, read on the forward strand.
AAAAGTACCTCAGTGCTGGCTTCTGGGGGAATTTGTGCTCTGAAGTTGAGGGAATCCGGCAAGCGTTGGATCAACCCTCTGAAGACGATGAGGAAGAGGAAGAAGGCGATAGCCCAGAGTCCGTTGAACCAGCACCTCCAGCACCCACAGCGCCGTCAGGTTTCATACTCGGAAACCCATATTACAACGAACGGGAACCCCTGAAGCATCCTCCTTCGGATATGATGATACGGCTCTGGACCATCTATTGCCGCAATGTCGACCCTCTCGTCAAGATTCTACACCGTCCCACCGTCACCAAACAGATTCAATCACATATCGATATTTCATCAACGTATTCCTTCAGCCTTTCAACAAACGCCGTAATGTTTTCCATCTACTTCTGCGCAGCCATGTGTCTCGGGCCGGAGGATTGCCAGAAGCAACTGGGCGAGAACAAGACCGAATTAACAGCTCGGTATCGCATTGCTGCTGAGCGAGCTCTCGCCGAGGCAGATTACCTCAATACGAATGAGGTAGAGACACTACAAGCTCTTACGCTCTACACTTCTATGATTCGCGTCTACTCTCATAATCGATCCTCTTGGGCACTCACATCTCTTGTCATTCGTGTAGCACAAGGGATGGGCCTCGACCGCGACGGAGACGGTCATCGTTATACCCCCTTTGTAGCTGAGATGAGACGTCGATTGTGGCACTTTATCGTTGTCCTTGACGTTCGCGGCTCTGAGGATAGAGGTTCTGACGCGATTCTCACACGAGCTCGCTTTGATACTGTCCTACCGACACCGATTGACGACGACTACTTTGGTCCAGATTCAACCGGACCTCTCGTCCCAAAGTCGACTCCCGCGGACAATGTCATCTGCATGTGCACAGCTATGTGCTCAAGCATATTTGGACTCCTATCACATCCTCATTACAACGCAGCAGGAGAAGCCGAGCACTTCCTGTACACAGAAGATGAACTCATAGCACATATCCGCCTCCTCGAAAATACCTTCATCCACACTGCCCGACCCTCTCATCTCCCCTCAATGTACGCCTCCGAAATCGCCCGCGTCGTCATCCTCAAGCTATGGCTCAACATTCAATACCCCTTCAACGGTGGACCAGCTCCAGATCGACCCCGCGTCTCCAAGGAGACGATGCTGCGCACCGCTGTGTCCATCATGGAACTACGTGAACGCATGACAAAGGACCAATGGGAAGACCGGTTTGCTTGGTGGACGGACACATATGTACAATGGCATCCTCTGGCGGTTGCGCTGGCTGAGTTGTGTGTACAGACACAGGGCGAGCTCGTCGACAGGGCATGGGTTGTCGTTGAGCGCAACTTTCCTGCATCGAGAAATCACATTGCTGATACTGCAACGGGCTCACTTTGGCGACCCATCAAGAAGTTGCTGAAAAAGGCAAGGTCAGCAAGGGCAGAGGCTCTCCTGAGAGGTCTCGACCTCAACAGCACGTCAATGCCAACGATACCTCCAACCCAGACCATCACCCAGCCTATGGTGTGCGAGACAACAACCGCAGAGTCAACAATACCAAATCAAACACCTCCCTTGGCACAATACGACACCAGTGTCATGGACCCCTCAATATTGTTCGAGTATCCACCAGAGCTGCTCAACCTCGACCTAGGCCAAGGAATGGAACAGGGCGCCCCGATGGAGTGGTCATTTTGGACAGAGTTTTACAATGATACGCAGATGGATAATTCGCCGGGCGGGAGCGGTACAGGAGAGTCGGCTTGACAAGTTCACAATCGGTAGTTTGCTAGCAAAAACCCATTCAATTGTGCATCACCCAGCAGCATCAGCATGCTCAGAATTTTTGGTTCATTCGTCACCCGTTTTATCGAGCAATGCAGTTGATATTTCCATGATCCGTTGTAACACCCGCAGAGCCTGCCCAACCGTCCTCGAAACCGAAAACATTCTAAGCGAAAGTGGATGGTCGCTTCGCGCTGAACACCTTCTTGGTGTTCTCCTTGGTGATTCGGTGGGGGAGAGGGAAGCTCAGGCCCTTCGTGGTGAGCTGGCGGATGTAGGGTCGCTTGACATCCTCGGTCTTCTCAAGCTCGACGACGCGGAGGATCTGGTCCTGGGGTTAGCTGAGGCCTAGGCAAGGCGATGTGAGTTCAACATACGTGGATCGACCTGAAGCGGGCACGGTGGCGGGCAGCCATGTCGGAGTAGAGAGAGTCAACGGCATCTGTTCGGGACAGCTCACGGTACTCCTTGTACATGTTGTGCGTGCCGGAACGAGAGTCATATCGGATCCAGATGCCAAAGTTCTTGACCTTGAGAGGGTGCTTCTCGTGGATCTGTGCATCTCAGGTCAGTGTCGTCCACGGGCATCGAGTCCAGTTGTCGCTACTCACCACCTTGACGCTGACGATCTCACCGGTGGCCTTCTTGACCTTCTTGAGACCACGCAAGAAGTACCAGTATCGGGACTTGGCGACCGTCTCGTTGGGAGCGAAGATGGTCATGCGGTAGAGGGCGGGGGAAGGGTTAGCCTCGGTGGGCAGGTGGCGCCCGATGACCTCGTATTCCTGAAGACGACCTGGGTTCATGGTTAGTATTTTTGTTCACGGGAATTGTGTGTCGTGATGCCGCGCGCCGGAGGATTGTCGAGTGTCGAGAAGCTTTCCTGGGCTGGTCGGGGTTGGTCGAGACTAGATATTGAAAATTCGAGGGCTGTGGGCTTTTGAGGCGAAATTCCCCAAGAAACCCCGTCGAGACGCAATCGAAGTCCAATCCACCAGTCTAGAGTGCCGTCGCAGTCCCAGGAAGCAGTGCGATCCCTCATTCTTGTCGTCCCAGTCGGAGTGCAAAATTATCGAAATTGTTTTCGTCGGTCCTCCTCCGGCGGGCAGCATCGCCATGATCGAGCGCGAGAGATAGAAAATGCTTACCCATCTGTAATATCTGTCAGTGGTCTGCTTGGATATGTCCTATGTTGCAGACTTACTGTGACGGTGGTCAATTCCAACTGCGTGAAGGTTAGTGAAGATGGCCGAAGTTGAAAGTCGCGGGCGATATTTTTTTGTGCGAAGGTGTGGGAGGGCTAAGAGACGTAGCACCTGCAGGGCTTTGGCCCCGAAGGCGATTGGTCAGTCGCGACCCACTTGTGAAAACAGTCACGTGCATCGTCATCTGTGTTGATTGCCAAGACTGTGGGTCCAATGTCCAATCAGATGTGGTCGAGCTCAAAGAAGTTGGGAAGGAAGGCGATGAGCCTGAACGACAAAGTCATAGGACCGAGATCAACTTTGACTGAAACACACTTCAGACAATAATAGTACATCATCTCAAGCTCATCATTACATATCGTCAAGCTCATCCGCATTCGGGCTCGCCATCGCCTTCACCCAGCCAAATACCGACACCCGACTTGAGACCTGCCAGAGTAGACATCGCGACGTTCTTGCATCTGTGGCCAAGGTCATGAACACCCTGTTCGAGCAGTTTGCGCAGGCGCATGCCTTGCGAAACGGCTACAAGCTAGCTCAAACCTTATCTCCTGTTCCTCCACCAGATGACCCTCAACGGCTGCTGGCTGTATGGCGTAGTACGAATTCTCACAGCGTCAAGGGTGATATCAAGCACTTCATCAAATCAAACACTTCCCATCGGCAGAAACTGGACCATGATGAGGTGACGGGCTGGGTTGATGTTTACCAATCCTACTGGAAGGCAATCGGTGAGATTTTGGCTGGAGAAAGTGGCAAGGTAGGAGAGTGACTGCACTCGGGAATCCCTTGCTAACAATGGTGCAGTCTACATGGACAAAAGTGTACGAGGCCTGGAAGGAACTGACTTCTGTACTTATTCGCGGATACAACTCGCACGGATTCGAAGCGTGGACGATCCCATCTCTCTACATGGTGGGCAAGTACCTGCGACTGTTCGCCATCAAATCCGACGAGGAACGCCAATCTATCAGCAGCGCGCCTGGCGCTTCATTGATGGACGATGACTTTGACCCTCAAACCGAAGGGCAGCTCCAATTACGAGACTGCGAGGGCCACCTCAAGCGCATTTTTTCCCTGTGTCTAAACGACAGGTATGGACCATTCCCTCGTTTGCTATGTTTGTGACTGACAATACCCAGAGCCCCATTAGAAGAATCCAGGAAATGGGGAATTTACTTCGTCATTAACCTCCTTTTCAAAACTTACTTCAAGCTTAACTCAGCATCGTTATCACGGACTATCATCAAGACGTTGTCCGTGTACAACGACAAGGGAGACATGCCCGCCCTCGAAATGTTCCCAAAGTCTCAACGAGTGACATTCAAATTTTACGAGGGCGTCTTGCGTTTCCTAGAAGAGGACTACCTTGCGGTAAGGCACCATCTGGTCCATTGCATGATGTGTACTAAAGTCTATCAGGCGGAATCCCACCTCAACGAAGCATGGAACTTGTGCCACAGAGATGCCATCACCCAATCTGAGTATGCATGACTTGACAAAAGCCGATTCACTGCTAACATGATGCCAGACGAATCCTAACCTACCTCATCCCTTGCCGCCTTATCACCAGCCATGTCCTCCCCACCAAGACTCTCTTGGAAAACTACCCCCGACTACAGGAACTCTTCCTTCCACTGGCCCGATGCATCAAATCCGGAAGCCTGAAGGAATTTGACGAAGCCTTGAAAAAGGGCGAAGACGAATTCGTCAAGCGGCGAATCTACCTGACACTCGAGCGGGGCAGAGATATCGCCTTGCGTAACCTCCTGCGTAAGGTCTTTATCGCCGGCGGTTACGATGAGCCAAAAGAGGCCGACACGGCTCCCGTGCGTCGTACTAGAATCCCGGTGACGGAATTTCAGGCGGCCATTAGTATGAGCAGTGGGCAGATGATCGAGGGTGACGAGGTTGAGTGCCTACTGGCCAACATGATTTACAAGGTGAGTTGTTCGATTCCTTCGTGTACACGAGGCACCGGCTGCCTTTTGATCCCTGCACTTCCTTTTTTCGCTGGAAAACGGGCAAGAATTGTTTGTTGGCATCCCCACGGGAGTCATTTGACTATATACTCGTCACCAAGATGCTGCCTTATTTTCATGTCTGCCTGGGGCATTCACGGTCTCTATTCACACTCCCCTCCATCTCAGCCTTACCAAGATCTGAGTCACTGACTGGGCACCTTTGTTTTCTAGGAATTGATGAAAGGTTATATCGCTAGGGAGCGAGGCATTGTGGTTCTGTCCAAGAAAGGTGCTTTCCCCGGCACAGGAGTGTGAGGCGAGCGAGCAAAGTCGTTTGTGTGCAACACAACCTGAATCAAGACTAGGCGAAACACGGCAGTTTGGAGATGATTCTTTTAGACTTGCCGTCGCTTGTGTGAACACAATCGAGCAGCACGGGGTAGGACAGAGACGAGACACTGCAGCCGTCAGGATGACGCTGGCGTCGACAAATCATACAATAGCATCGGCGACACTCGTTGGTGTTTGCTTTTTTAAGCCCAAGCTGATATCTGAGCCGACCGGAGCTGTTTGGCCCGTTTGAAGTTATCTTTGCGCCATATTCACGCTGAAGCACCATACCGTGCATCACCCATGTCTCTTGTTATCGATCCGCTTCCACCCACGTCCTTGTAGCCCCCATCCCACAGTCGATGCAAAGTTCTAAAGCATGTGTCTGCCGGTAATGGCATTATCTTGCGCTTTCGAGATTTCCATCGAATCCTGAGGCGTGGTGGTCTCCCCGCATTTTCACACTCCTGGTTCGGATGGGTCGCCTTTCTTTTCCACGCCGATACTCGATCCGACACGCCCCCAGTCGGTCGTATGACTCACGTCCGGGGAGGCATTCCGATACAAGCAGTCTATGTTTCACTAAGAACAGAGCGGCTTAGCGAACCTTGTTGGGCGGATTCTAGTCCAAGTTGTGTTTTCACGCTTGCCTTTACGGAATAGGAGTCGTATGTCCATAAGTGACAAAGCTTCAAATTCTTTTTTACGCTTCTCAAAATAGCTCTTGAAAAAAAGAGCGTCGTGAAAAAAGGGGTAATGATACAACTTTCCGCCCATCCGTCGTCAGATGTCAGTCTTGGTATCCCGCTCGCAAAAAAGATCCCATCGTGAAAAAGTAACCCAAACCCGGCTCGCTATAGCGAGACCAATATCCAGTGCTCCGAAGTGAAAAAGACCCTAGAGGTTCATGGGAAGAATAGTAGTACAGAAAGACGTTTCCCGGCAAATTTGTCAAATAACTCCGTAGAAAGAAAAACCTGTTTACGCCTTGCACTCCGTCCCGTCCCCGTTGGTTTCTTTAGTTTTTTGCATGTTGGTTAAATCTTTGCAAAGCCGTTTCCGTGTATTGTGAGAATAAGAGAAAAAACACCATGGTTCATTAATGATGAGGGAGAAAAGGCGCCGTGTCTCGGTGATGGGGTATTAAGAGAAGTGACGGTTTGAACGAGGCGTGCTTCTGTAGACTTGTTAGTTTACAACGATCAACTTGGAGTGGTGTTGATGAAACTCACTGGGCGGAGGAAATGTCGTCGACGTGGTTGCAGAGAGCAACAAAGAGATCAAAGAACAGCTGCGTACCGCCGTTGTACATCTCGAGTTGCATGGTTCCGCTGCGCTTGAAGGTGCTGCGAGAACGAATGATGAGGGCGAGGTAGTGGGCTCGCAGCTTGGAGTCTGTGTCGGGAGTGTTGGCATAGGCGTATCTAGCCGAGGCGAGGATGGTGCTGCACTGGATACCAGACTCTGAAAAGATAAGCGTGTTAGTTGGTTCGACGGAAACAAGATGAAGTGACTTACGGAGTCCTTGTTTGCGAAGTGCCAGCTTCTTCAGCTCATCCAGCCCATACTTTTCAGCCGCACAGTAAATGACAGTGTCCTTCAGAAGATCACCATCCACGCCACGATGATAGACAGTGCTCTCGACGGCAGCCTTTTCTTCTTCGGTAGTAGGCTCAATCTCCCAAGAGTTGCGGCGCTTGTTGTGCACCAGACGAGGGTAGTAATCACCCTTGTAGAGATACTCGAGCACGGAACTAAAGATCTCTGGCTCCTCGTCGGGAAGGGCGATGCGCTTGGTGGCGGCGTCCATGTACCCGTTTCGAAGAGCGTGGCTGAAGAAGGGGCTACCGCAGAGGACGTCTTCGTGAGCGGCGAAGAGTCGTTGTTCAGCACCGACGACGAGAGTGACGATGGCAGAAGTCAAGTTGCTAACAATGTTAGAACTGTCTTGTTGTTGAAAAGAGACAATGTATACTTACTTTCCCATGACGGTGTCATCACTGGCAGTGGCTGTAGAAGCTGTAGTTGGTCTCCGATGGCGAGACTCATGTCGTCGCTTGGTAACACCGCTGTCCTTGCTGAAAGAAGAGCTAGACTTGTTGACCTTGTGGCTCTTGGAGAAGCTCTTGCTCGAAGATTCGTGTCGTCTGGATGAGGAAAACATGTTGACGGTTATCGAAGGAATTTCCCGTGATTATTTGGTATCGAAGGCGAGCGAGCGATGAGGACTTGTTCACGCTTCTTATACTTGAGTTGGTGTGTGGGGGTGCCTTGGTGATGATGCAGTAGGCAACGAGGGTAAAAAAAAGAGTGAGGCAAACGATGGCAAAAAGATAAAAGACGCCGTAAGAAAATCTGTTTTTGGTTCTAAAAACCTACCTCGGGGTCGAGAATGAAGCCCGTCTTGTTTAAATGAGTATTCACACTCTTTTTCTGATCTGGCATTCAGCAAAATGGGCGAGCAGACGCGCCATCTTTATAATAGCCAGGCATGCCCCGTGCGGAAAATCAAGGCATCTTCTGCCTGCTATAGCGGCACACCCGGCCTGCAAAGCCCCCTGGAAAGGCAAGGCGAGTCAGCCCCCGGGGGAGGTGGTGATAAGTCGTCAGTGGGACGCGTCCAGCCAAAAGGGGAACGCGATATTGCCACGGAACCACGTGATGGCTGGCAGGGGTGTTTAATTGGAATCGGGGCAGTGAGGTTTGCCGTGTAAGACAGGGATGGAGTCACACTTTTGAAAAGGGGGCTGGGGTGCGTACATAATAATGCAAGGGTTAGAACCATTTCGTTATTTCGTTTTGGTTTGTTGGCTTGAAAAAGCTTCCTTCAGTGCGTGGAACAAGAGTTCGCCTCGAGGAAATATGGAGCCCCCCACTTGCGTGAGCCTCCATCACAAGGCAGACATCTTGGTGGTGCTGGGACTGGATGCTAACGCATGCTCGGCGATGGAGCTGCAAGGCTCACAATTTTTGAGCGAGCCTCGTCATTTTTTTGCTGGAGATTTATTGCAAGATCTGGAGGAATCAATTGGACTCAATTGAAGCCCATCCTGAGCCTCCTCGAGGATGTATCGTTGTGGGAGCTTATCGTCCTCTATCTAATCCTCACGACCAAGCGAATTCAGCTGCTCACACTCGCACACACTCCGGCAAGCAACTTTCTTTTCAAAACCCATGCTTCTTTTCCCATTGACGGTGGTGGACCACCGGGCTAGCCTTGAGGTCCGTGGGCTAGGAATCCTGCCAGGGGGTGGTAAGCTGCTGTGTGTGAGTGTGTACGGTACCTGGCATGGATGGCTCTCCCAACACCTCCACACAACTCGGTTTGCTGGGTCTTAGTTTGACGCCTAGTGCAAAACACCTCCCTGAGACTTGAGGGCATCGACTGGGGGTGGTGATCTACCATACGGATCCGTCAGTCTGTTTGACCGTGACGGCATTTCTCAGTCACACACTCTAGATATCCCTGTTCCGCCCTGGCCGACATGTCCCGAATTCACGCCAACTGAACCAGACACATCCATTGTCAAAAGATGCCATATCCCTGGGTTTCAAAGCCCAATCCCGTTCATCAATCTCCGTGCTGGGCCCTTGCAGCGGCCGTCGAGATGGAGTCGGCGAGAGCCTGCTTCCCACTGGCCCTCACCATGGCTTCATTATGCAGCGCCCCGCGCACCCTGTGCCGTTCCACTGGGAGCCCAACATGTTCGCATCGCCGCTGGAGCTTTTCACCGTGATCGCCGGGTACCAACTCGTCCTTCCCCGCTTCCACGATGTAGACCCTCGGCGGGCTCTCCTTAAACCTCTTGGCTATCATGCCGAGGTTGGTCCAGCTGTCCAGGTGGTTCCGGAGGAATGGCCACAGGTACTGGTATGGGAGCCACTTTTGAGGGTATAATGCCTGCAGCATTGCTCTTGTACCTGTGAATGGAGTCTCTAGGACAAGGGCATCAAGTTTGATGTTTGGAGGGCACTTCCCTTTGGCAGCCAGATTGGTGGCAAATCCGCATCCAATACTCTGGCCCCAAAGCACGACCGCCGGCTTTTGGGCAATTCGCTCTGCTCTAGATTCGTGTAATTGGGATATCCATTGCAGCGCTGCCTGTGAGTCCAAGTCAATACCTGGCTCAGATGGCCGGTCGTGAGATGTCCAGTAGCCTCGATAACTCAGACAGACCATGGTATAGGTGACTGAAGGATCATTGTCGCGAGCTCGACGAAGAATCCAAGACAAATGAGGAAGTCTTGGAGGTATTGAAGATCCATTTCCTAGAGTCTCGAATGAGATCAAGTACGAAAAAAGGCATGATGATGTAACAAACCTTGAAAGTAGAGGATATAGACGGGCTTCTTGGCCCCAGTAGCAGACGTAGGCAAATCCGACACGCACAAAGCAATCTCAGTCCCATCCAGAGACCGTATTCTCTCCTCCCTCCATTGAACGCCCCCGCACTCGCGCGAAAACTCATCAATGCGCATGCTCCGGGCATTGGGCGGCAGGAATGGGTTGTAGATGATGGCGTTCTGGAACAGCACCATCATGGCACACTTCCAAGACCACAGGGCCACAAACAGGCCACCAAAGATCAGCGGGGGCATCAGGACAGGAGCGACATGGAAGCACCTCGTGCTTCCCCCGACGGGCCGCCTGATTGCTCTGCATATCGGCAACGTCCTGCCGGTGGTCCAAGGCCGCGAGATTCGCTGGATCACCATTGTTTGAAAGGCAGGGCAGGCAAAAGAGGGACAGCTGGCAAGGGGGAAAGACAGAGACGTGGGATGCTGTGGTCGAAAGGGGTTGAGGCTTTATGACATGTTCGCTCGCGACTGGGCTCGGGGCCCTGCAGCTGCGGATGATGATGTGCAGGAGAACGAGTGGTGTTGCCAGTTGGTGAGGCGAAAAGGCGACACTTCAGTGAGAGTTCAGAGGTACAGCATGTGGGTAGGTAGTAAGACATATTCACGAAATAACCAGCAAAATTATATGAAAAGTCTATTCAGAATTGATCAATATATAATCCTTTCAACAATATACTCTCCGTAATAAATCTCTATCAAACTGCCTCCTTAATATCCTACATTGAAAAGCCCATGAACGATTGACCCCCGCTTTCGGGCATCTTGCAAGCCTGGGGTGGACTGATTCGCCCTCAACGTCATTCGGCTCCTGCGACGTCCATGCCAATTGGCGCAACCATTACAGCGCCCTTCTCCGCCTGTGATTGAGCGTGAGCGTGAGTAAGTGCCTGGCTGGACCCAACCTTTCTTCATGCAGCCCGCCTAGACTGGGACCTTTGTCGCCTTGGTTCCTGGAGATCCCAAAAACTGGAAACTATTTACAATCACCGAATCGACCGAATTCCACGACTTGTTCCTTTCTTCCTCCCTGATTACTTTTTCTTCGCATTCTCGAACTTTCTACTTTAAACTCTCGTCACCCACTCTCCAAACTTTTCCGTTTTAAACCCAGATACACGTTTCCCAACCTCTCTTCCTACCCCACCATCAAATACATCATCACCGCCCCTCCTCCAAGAACCGTTCAATCGCGACCATGCCCAGCTCCGACAAGGAAAACGACTCGCACGCGCACATCGATATCCAGGATGATAACCCGTCCCCGCGCGCCGAGGGGGAGACCAGCCCTGGCCTAAGGAACAGCAAGGGCTGGGACGGAAAGCTTCGGGTGCCCAAGGCTGCTCTCGTGACAAATCCAGAGGCTCTGTCCGATCCTGAATATTCAGACGACGAGAATGTCTTGGGCGGCGAGACGATTGACGCCGATGAGGGTAATAAGCCTAGCACTCTACGCACAGGGCATGCGACAGTTCACTAACACGGCTTACAGACCTCCTCGACGACGAAGACCCCGAGACGGACGAAATCATGTGCTCCCACTCCCGCATCGGCTCAATAACCTCGCTCCGCCTCGACCGCTTCAAGAAGGCTGCCCGCGTCTGCCTCCGCCAAAACAGCATCCAAGAGATCGACGGTCTCTCTGGCCTCGCCGAGACCCTTCAGGACCTCGACCTCTACGACAACCTCATCTCGCACGTCCGCGGCCTCGACGACCTGACGAACCTCACGAGCCTCGACCTCAGCTTCAACAAGATCAAGCACATCAAGCATATCAGCCACCTTAAGGATCTCAAGGAGCTGTTCCTCGTAGCCAACAAGATTAGCAAGATCGAGGGTCTCGGAGGCCTGGATAAGCTGACTTCGCTTGAGCTTGGATCGAACCGTATCCGCGAGCTGAAGAATCTTGATACCCTCGTTGCTCTCGAGGAGCTGTGGGTGGCAAAGAACAAGATTACCGAGCTTTCCGGTCTCGGCGGTCTACCCAACCTGCGCCTCCTAAGCATCCAGTCGAACCGCATAACAGACTTGTCCCCGCTCAAGGACGTGCCACAACTCGAGGAGCTATACATCTCGCATAACCTCCTAGAATCGTTGGAGGGTCTCGAGCACAACGTTAAGCTGCGAGTGCTCGACATTTCGAACAATAAGGTTACCAGCATTGAGGGTCTTGCGCCCCTCGCTGAGCTGGAGGAGCTCTGGGCCAGTTACAACCTCGTTAGCGATTACAAGGAGGTGTCCAAGTACCTCGCGGACAAGAAAAACCTCACGACGGTGTACTTTGAGGGAAATCCGCTGCAGCTACAAGAGCCGGTCGCGTATAGGAACAGGATCCGATTAACATTGCCTCAGATCAAGCAGATTGATGCCAGTAAGTTTCCCATCTAAAACAAGAAGAATGAATGCCAGCTAACACTACTGCTAGCTTTCGTGAGAGCATAAACATCAAGACTTTGGAAAGGCATCATGATAAACAGCATGGCGTTTGGGGAGGGGATTCTTTCGTCCGCATTCCGGTACATCAGTGGCACACGCACTGATGGTTATCAAAGACAGAATAAAGATTTGCAACTACAGTTGTCGATAACGTCTAGACAGTTTCAAGTGAATGCAAAATTCATCAAATGCGCATTACTCAACCGGTCATGTTTCAGCTCAGCCACATCATCACCATTAAAAGCCAGGACATTCCTTTGAAGGGTTAACTATGTTTTGAATTCTATGAGGCGGATTTCCTCCATCATGTCCTTTGGACTCTACAAAATGCAGCCCATCATCAACAAACGCCTAATGTCCCAAAACAAAATGTTTCCCGAGTTATTTCTTTCTTTTTAAATTCGTCATCATATGTCATTTCTCTAAGCAAAGATCCAGAGCTTCTCGGTGGGGAAGTACTACAAGCCATTAGCATGATACTCGAGATGATAGAAGTGGTACTGCTCACGTTGGTGGGCTGGTTGAACTTGAGGTGCAGGTCCATCTTGGCGATGCGGGCCATGTCCTCCTCGTCAATGTTAAAGTTGACAGAGGCCAGGTTCTCCAGCATGAGGTCGAGACGGGTCGACTTGGGGATGACGGAGATGCCTCGCTGGGTAGACCATCTGAGGAGGACCTGGGCAGGGGTCTTGCCGTACTTCTGGGCGAGGGTGGTGAAGACCTCGTGCTGCATCAGAGGAACAGCGTCCTTAGCACGGTCCATGTCGAGCTCGATGAAGCCGGCAGGGCCGAAGGAGGAGTAGGCAGTCAGGGCGATGCCCTCAGCCTTGGCCAGGCGGACGAGCTCGGTCTGCTGGTAGTAGGGGTGAAGCTCGACCTGGAGAGTGGCAGGTCGGATCTTGGCGTACTTGAGAAGGTCGTAGATGGCCTGGGACTGGAAGTTGGAGATACCAATAGACTTGGCCAGACCCTTCTCAACGAGCTTCTCCATGGCACCCCAGGTCTCCTGGTTGGTGGCCTTACCCCATCGGATCTCGGTCTGGGCGTCGTCGATGTGCCAGCCGGGAGGGTAGCGGACCGAGGGGTCGATGTACTCGAGGGCTACGGGGAAGTGGATGAGGAAGAGGTCGAAGTAGTCAACCTGCCAGTCAGCAAGCTGTCGGCGGGTGATGGGCTCGACGTGCTGTTCCTCGTGGTAGGTCTGCCAGAGCTTGGAGACGATGAAGAGCTCCTCGCGCTTCACGATGCCCTCCTTGATGGCGCGGGCGACACCCTCACCACACTCCTTCTCGTTACCGTAGTCTATACATATTAAATATCAGAATTTGCTTCATTTTGGTTCTTTGAGGGGAAGAAAGATTATCATATCATGGCTCAACCCTACAGGTCTCATGAAGCCATCGCCTGGTGGGGCCAAGCTCTCAACTGATATGACGCTGGTGGAGGGGCAGATTTGCAGGGGTCCTTTGTGGCTATTCTGCCGGGGTAATTGGGAGTGGACAGGGGGCAATGGAGGGGCAGAGAGCAGGGATATAGCATCGAATGAGGGGCAGACGTTGTTGGTGTTGTTGCCTCGAGGATATTATCGACAGAGACGGAGAAGTCTATAGTGACTTCAGGCTGGTAGAAGAAGTTTTCACATACCGCAAGCTCCATCCAGCAGACGGTAACCAGCCTTGATGGCCTCGTAAACGGTGTCGGCGCAGGTGGCGTTGTCAACCTTCCAGAGGCCGAAGCCAACCTGGGGCATCTCGTGGCCGCTGCTGAGCTTGACGGTGGGGATATCAGCCATTTTGGTGTATTGTGATATTGTCTCGGGGTATAATTGGGTAGATGAGGACAAGGAGGAGGAAGAGGGAGAAGAAGCAAACCCCGAGAGGAGGGAGGGAACAGGCGTATTTATGCTACGTCGAGCTCCTAAGCCAGAGAGGAGAACATCCACATCCCGTATGCCTCAGTCGGCCCAGCTTTCGACTTTGCAGCTTCACCCGGTGTCCCTCATGGGCGCGACATGACAGAGAATGGCACGGCATGGCATTGATAGCGCGACTCCATCGAGCATGGGTCGGCGAGACGTGGACGGCTAGCGCAGAGGAGAGAGTGCAGTGTTGTTCCCGGGTAAGGTAGGGGACAAGAGGTATCATGGGTCTGGCCGGGCGTGAACTGAAAGCGTGAGGTGTGCAACGGTCGTGCAAGAATGAGGCGTGGTCTCATCCATCGATTCGAGGTCGTATTGAACCAGCCCGGCCACCGTTGCCGCCCTCTGTGGGGCCCAAGGGAATTCACCCGGCGAAGGGTGGGCATCTGGATGTTTGGGAAAAGCGGTGGCCGCGCTGGATATTTTCAAATTGGATCACTAGCCTGGCAATTCCAGAAGGGCGTGTGATCCACTGAGAGGCGCTCATGGCCGAGCTGGGATCTCAATCGCTTATCGCCGCGGTTGAGTTGTCTGAGGCTGAGAACAAACGCCGGCTTTTTAACCATCATGACCGACGTCCCGAGTGACTCTCCATGCCCATCTAAACAAAAGCCCATACTGTCGGTCAAGGTCTCACCGAGCAGGATCAGAAACATGCAAAACTCACCGCACGCCGAAACTCGAGTCACTCTATTTGTCGTTCGAGCATATGGCACATGTACAGCCACCCCGGGCCAAGAGAAGGAAGCAGAATCACCCCGCGAACCAAGTCCTGGTCGTGGGGGGGAGAGAAGCGAGGGAAAACGGGCAGGAGATCTAGGCCAAAAGCAATTATACGCCGGATATATCATGACAGCGAGATGAGTGTCATGTCCCATTCTGTAAGCCCAGATGATGCAGGTCCCTTGGCGTAGGTCGTCTAGAGCTTGCGGCAAGCTTACCGTGGCAGACCGGGAGCTCCGTCAACGCCCATTTGTGCGTTTAACCACAACTGGAGTCGGTGTCGCGGCAAAGTCCCGGTGGATTGTGTGCCAGGACAGCATTTGGTCTTCTGTGATTGATGCGGCAGACTATCCAGGGAGCCCAGACGCGCCCCCGTACCATATACCCCGGCCGGGTCGTCGGATGACTATGGTCAAGGCTGGGTGACGTGGTAATAATATCGTTACAGATTTCTTACAGCCCACGAGCATTTGCCCAGTTTCCCCAGTCTTAGGAGCTTGAAGAGGTTTTTTCTGTCGGTGGATTTGCGCGGAAGAATAAGGGTAGAATTGATGCTGAATATCATGACCGAGAGGATGATGCTCCGGGAGAAAGCAATTTAGCCTAAAGTCGTGGTCCCACGTCGTTCCACGCGGGCGGATATTATACGTACCTCGCGACGCTACAGCGCAGAAGGCATGCTGCCCCACATGGTGCCCGTTGCTTCTACGGACCTACCCTGGGCCCCATTCTAATTCCCCCGAGGACATGACATGAAGACGGTTGACTTGAGGTGGTCAACACCAAGGCCGTCCCCACGAGACTCAATTCATTGTGCCACACGAAGTCAGCCAAGGTGCCCTCGTTCTCTAATGATACCATCACCATTGGGACAAAGACGACGTCTTCAGGTAAGAATAGGAGCTCCCCCTCCTCAGATTCAGCCATCATGGCTGCATTGACAATAGCTTCGACGAATCACCTACACATTCACCCATCATCATGGAGTGCATTGCAGCATCAAAGAGATTTCTTTCACGTCCGCGCACGGCCGTCCTCGTTTCCCTGGCTTCAACTCCCAAATTAGAATCGGTTATCATTGCTGTTGGACCCAACCAGACAGTAACAAAGAAGTCGCCAAGCAGCACACGGTCTCCCCGCGATTCTTTGTCCCAAGACATCCAGATTCGGCTTCGAGTCCCTCACAATGCTGCCATTGAGGCTGGCTTTGACATGAGATTCCTCCCTTGTTACGAATCGGACTGCCGCCCTGCAGAACGACCTGGGCGTTGAAGTTGCCACGTCTTTGTTCCTGAACATGCTTATTACCAAGGAAATCCCCATCCGAGTTTGGCACTTCGCCATGTTCACACGATAGACACATACAATCATTCATTCACCATCATTTCAACATGCGGCCCGAAGATATTCAAGTCAGGACCATCATGGTCCCTGATAACGACCTCCTCCATTGGCGCAATATGATGACCTTGCAGGCCGCCATCATCAGGGGCGAAACCGAGGTCTTGTTCCACAACTGTCCAACGATTCCACCAGAATACTGGGATAGGGTCCGACACAACAATCTCCAATTGGGCAAGAGATACAACTTCAACTATCGCAGCGCGTCGATCGAAAACCGGATACCTGAGCACGTAGATGACGACACTGCAAGGCGCGGCATTGACGATGCGCAGTGGAAGGGCTTCAAGTTTGAATTCATCAAAGTCCTTGCTGCCGGCGGTCATGGATTCGTTTCCCTATGGAGGGTTTGGTTTGAGGATGGATCGAGTAAAAAGGTGGTGATCAAAAGGGGTCTCGGTAGAAGCTTTGACGTCGAAAGAGAATCCCGTTTTCACCTTCGATACGCCGGTGCCGAGCATACCAGCCAGGTCCTCGACCTACACGCTGAAGCCATGAAGATACGGGATCAGGTCAGACAGAGGAATCCTCTGGCTCATCTCCAGTACAGGAATGGCTCAAACTTCAATGCCAGTTCCCTCCAACTCATTGTCTTTGAGTTCATGGAACACGGAGACTTATTCAAGATATTGGGCGAAGCCAGTCGGATGGATGTGCAATTCCCAGACAGAACTCTTTGGGGAATCTGGGAATGTTGTATGTATCTCCCCTTATACGCTTGTGTTCTTGTACTGATTCATGTCTAGTGGTCCGAGGAGTTGCCGCTGTTGCATATGTGCCTTCTTTCCTTGCCATGAACAGAGACTTTGAAAAAGAGTTGCAAACAGCCATTGATACTCATCGTCTGGAACACTTCTTGACGCAGCTGGAGTATATCCAACAATCGCACGATGTTCACCTAGACTTGGAAGAGTTGAACAGTACGTGTATAGTGTTCTACATATTCACCCCTTCTAACCTTGTTGATAGTTCTAGCTGGTGCAACTGATACCCATCCGGACAAACCTGTTTTCAAGGTAATTCCCCAACACCTGAGCGTATGAGGCACACGTTGATGAATTCCTAGCTTCACGATCTCGGTGCCTTTAGTTACGTCATGAGCAATAATTGGAGGACCTGGAACGATTCCAAGTACTGGAAGATGAGGAGGCCTTGCAAGCTCCACAGAGTGTCTCCGGTACGTGGCATATTTAACACATACATCAAGAGTTTCTGACCGCTACTAGGAGCAAGCTCACCAGGACTGGGACCACATACGGACGGACGAGGGGGCCAACCTAGATGGATCCGAATTCGCAGGCGAAGATCTCACTCAAGGACATCGGATTGCTGGCCGTTTCGGTACTTGGACAAACATCTTTTTCATTGGCAAAGTGGTTAGTTTCATCATCCCTATATCCTGATTCCTCTAACAAGCCCTAGATGGAAGCGTCCATCACATTCCTTCAAGAGCAGTATCCACTCGATGTCTATCATTTTGATAGTATGGATGGGACACAATCAGGAAACACCTATGGGTGGGTGCTGCAAGACCGAGGATTCTCCCATGTCGATCCTCTCCTGCGCGACCTAATCATGCGATGCCAGCATGAGGTGCCGGGCGAACGACCCAGCGTCACGTCGCTTCTGCGAGAGATTGCGATTCGCAAGATGCATCCCTTCTACCAGAGCCCCGAAGAGATGGCACTCTTCTGGGAGTATTTTTTTAGTCCCAGGACTCCGGATCCCATGTCTGATTCAATGGATGACGAATTTTCCGATGCCATCGAGGAGACTATGGCTGGAGGAGTCATGCTGCCATTCCCGCACCCAGACATGGGATCAGAGCCTCGCCGACACGAGCAGCAGGCAGGTTCAGCCCCAGCAGAACGACTCGAGTATTTTCAGAAGTGGATGGATCGACAGGACAGGGATGAAGACCAGACCCTTCAAGCTCCTGCTGATAGGCATCAGCCTGGTCAAGACCAACATCAGAGACCTCGGCGACCTGCCCAATTGCGTGTTCCTCAGAAGATTGCCCGGGGAGCTATTGACGACCAGCCGTCAGCGGCAGTGGCAGCGGCAGCTCCCTCGTGGCTCAATTCACTCAGCCCTGAACCGGTGGTGTATGGCGGCAAACCTGTTGCTATAGACGATGATGAAGCTGCTCAAGAGGATGCCGAGGGGTCTTATGCCAACTTGCGTTGCGCACGCGCCGACCCTGATTACGACGTATCTGAAAGTGGCAGCGATAGATCTCCTGTTCCTACGGCACGAAGGGGAGTAAAATTCGATCTTCCCAAGAATGGCACTGGGCAAGGGAAGGCTAAGAAGACTGGCTCAATATACGACAGGAGCAAGAAGCGGTTCCCGAATCGAAAGGAACCTGGATCAAAGGTCAACAAGCGAGTCTCTAAGCCCAGTACAAGGAGTCTCAAGACTTCTGTCAAGATGAACAATCTCAACAAGTTTGTTGAAGCGGCCATGGATGATATGCCCATGGCCATCCGCAATCTTATGGCCAGAAACAAGCATCTCGAGCAGAGGCTCGCAGATGGCAATCTTCCTGCCTTGGCGTACATTGGAAAGGGAGATTTTGACGATTGATTTGAGAAGGCAGGTCAAAGTTGATTTTCTTTTTTTTTTTCACGCATGTCTTATTCCTTTGAGACCGTATCAAGTGATACATGCATGCAAGAGTTCAAGGTTCAGGCAGATTGCTTTTTACCGCTTTGTTCCCTTTCTTTTTTGTAGGCGGATTTGTTTCGTTTTCATTAATTGGTGTTCATTTTGTACTTCATATCCGCTACGTATCATTAACGCTTATTCCAAACCAAAAGACCGAAAAGCAGTTTGTCATATCTCTGGGTATCATTAACTCCATCGCTTAATCACCTGTTCCTTTTTCCCGCTAAACCATTATTAAAATCACGCAAGTACATTACCAATAGTTCATTCAGTGTGGTCAACGTGCTGTGGTATGCACGTGGTGGACTGACTAGTCCGTGTCAAAGTTGGTGTATCGACATTCACAAGCCCCTGAGCGAGACTTGACGTCGCCCACCTTGTCGCCGTCTTCATCCACGCATTTTGGTGATCCGCTTTTGAAGGACTTGCTCTGAACAATCTCGACGTCGCCAGGCCAGGCGACAAAATTGCTGTTATCGGATTTGTCGTCGTCGTTGTTGTAACCATCACTCTTGTGTGTCCACAGTGTCGCCTCGAAGCGCGTGTCATCAAAGGTACACCGCGCAGCACGATTGCTGGACGAAAGCTGATCATCCGGTACAACAGTCTTGTTCATGGAGAAGGAGAAGAGAAGACGCTCCTTGGGTGTGTTTTCGTCAAGGAGCTCGAGGGTGAGGTTGGTGAAGGAGGGTGCAAAGGGGTTGTCGGTGGATGAGATCTTGTAGAATTGGGTGTTGACGTAGGTGATGATCCAGAAAAAGGTTGCGGGTTCGCCCTCGGCATAGGGATAGCAGCGCCATGTGGATGGGTTCGAAGTACACTCTGTCGACGGCTTTTGGAGGTTTGCTTTGAAGGAGAAAGAGCCGGCTGGGAAGTTGGGATCCTTCAATGGGGAGTTGTCCTCGCTTGAGTCTTGACGCCTAGAGAGATTGGTTAATTGGTCGGTTCTCTTCTTCGTGATGGCTTCACTTACTTGTCCTTTAGGCCAACTGTCAATCCAATGCCAAGTCCTATGGCAATGATAGCCATGATGGCTACAGCGACACCAAACAAGCAACACACTCTCCTCCTATCAATACCACAAATTCGCCCTCGCGGGACAACTCCTTCTTCCTCACCAAGAGAATCCCCCTCGACGAGTTTACCCTTTACCGCATGAGCCTCCTTATAGCTCGGCGGCGGAGGATGCGGTGTCGGCGGAACGTGTGGGGGCGAGTACCCGGCAGAGAGTATATAAGGTGGGACGTAAGGCGGCGGAAGCACGCCGTTGAGCTTTGCGGCGCCGTTATTGCCGTTGATCTTTGTGACGCCGTTGTGAGTCCGCATTCCTCGTCGCGGAGACTTTTGCGGTACTCGTAGAGGAGTCTTGGGTGGGCTAGGTGAAGGTGTAGAGGCGACCTCGTTCTCATCGATGGGGGGCATGTAAGAGACGCCGGAGCGAGACCCGAGGGAACCAGGACCGCGGCCATGGCCACGGATCATGGCTGCAGGTATTTTATCGATCAATACGAAAAATGTATTCCTTCTTGGTAGTTTTTATGGCGTTGAGAGGAATTCCAGAGCAAGGTATACCATAGCTCTGAAACTCTAAATGGAGGTGAATATGCGGGGGAGAAGAAGCTTGATGACGATGAACGGACGAGAAGGGGGGGAAACCCAAGCTTTAGCTGAAAGAGAAAAAAGAGGGATGGGGATAAAAAAGCGCGTTAATTAAGGTAGTAAGGCTTTTGTCTGTTCAATTGAAGAGAAGAAGAAGAAAGAGGACAGAGCCTTCTTTTTGTCAATGACAGCCTGGTTGCGCAATTTCCACAGAAAGCTCGTTGAAAGGCGAGACAAGCTTTAAGACGGGATTTCAAGACAAGCAGCAAAAAGACGGCACGGCACGGGTAAAGTGAAAAGGGAAAGAAAGGGTGGCAGGGAGAGAGGAAATAGTCTCTTTTTTCTTTCTGCTGATCATTTTGTCATTCAAATTCTCCATCATCAATAGTCTCTACACAACCTTGTGGTTTCCCTCCCCCTCCCCCCGGTTCAGCTCAGGCCCAGATCCTTTCTTTGCACTTTTCGGGGGCGAAAGAGGCGTACCGGGATCGACACTCATCCGGGCTGCCCTAAAATGCTGCTTGCCGCTAATAGTCTGATGCGGTGGTGTGCCCAGAGCAGACTAGTAGTGATTGGGGGGATGACGGCCTGGTTTAGTGGCGTTTCGTGCGTGAGCTGGAAAAGAACCTGGCAGCCCATGAGCTGCTGGGGGGGCTTTTTCTCTCTCAAGCCCTGCAGCCCAGGAGCTGTTGCTTATTGAGAGCTAACCGATGCATGGATGATGCTTCTGGGGGCCGTTGGTGGTGGCTGTGAACCAGGCTCCCGGGGCGTCAATGATCAATTGGAAGCTTGGGAAGAAAAAAAAGCAGGGTTCAGTTACCATCTCATCCCCATGATGTGATGAGAGTGCCGCGCTCCATCTCGGTACTCGTCCGTCCTTCTTGATCTTGACTCTGACAACCCTAACCCTTGGGATTCAATGACAGAGTCTAGAGACAAAGATCAGAGTTTACAACCTCCCTCACCGCCTCAGCTCTTAGACAATCTACGCATTCGAGCATCAGACAACTCGAAAAACTCCGCATATTCGGCCGAAGCAGCCAGCCACATGGTCACCAAGATGCCGTCAGTTGTGGGCGCGTAGATATCCATTCGCCCTCTTCCTGCTTACTTGCTTGTACAAGACATATCCGCCAGCCTGCTCCATGCACCATGACTCCAATCGCCTACTATGGGACGGGCCTACTCTTGGGCCTCAACAACCTCTTCCGCGTACGCCGGGGCCTCCAGCTTCTCTCCCTGATCCGTCCACACCGCTGCCAGCTCAGCCTCGATCTCATCCCGTCGCTTCTTCCACTCGTCCACCTGTGCAAGTCGCTCGTGCAGGTCTTGTAACTCCTTCTCAACTTGCATCTTCTCTCGCTCTGTTCCAATTCGCTCAAACTCCCACTCATCGCCTCGCTCTCCCATTCCGAGGACGAGGTTGTATGTGTGGTACTTCTTAAGGGAAGCCCGAGTTGAGATGGTAATGAGGGCTGCCGCATGTCAGCATCACATGAAAAGTCTCGACATGGAATCAACTTACTAATCCCCCTCTCTTTGCATGTCTCGTAGAGCAAGCCTTCCACGTCGCTTGACACGGCGCTGGTGCCTTCATCCACAATGGCATACTGAGGTTCATGATATAGCAGACGAGCAAATCCCATCCTTTGCTTCTCACCTCCACTAAGGACATCCTTCCACTCCTTTCGTGTATCCCACCCTCCTTCTCGATCGGGAAGGTAGCCTAATCTCGCCGCCTCCAGGACGCTCTTAAGGTCATCTTCAGATTTGCGCTTCTCTCGCATGTCCACGTGGCCGTCGGGATAAATAACTTGATCGCGGAGTGTGCCTGGGCTCAGGTACGGTCGCTGAGGCAAGAACATGATGCCATCTTGGCCGACGTTCTTCGGCCGACTCACCAATCCTCTGTATACTGGCCAAAGACCTGCGAGAATTCGGGAAATGGCACTTTTACCCACTCCGTTTGATCCAGAAATCTAGTTTGCGTTAGAAACGGCACATGTCATGTCTGGGAAAACTTACAAGTAGATGCTCCCCCCTTCGAATTATGATAGACAGGGAGTCAAGCAACTCCTCGCCTCCCTGCGGCCACAGACCAGGGGCCACAACCGGAACATGCTCAAACCGAACACCGTCAAATCCCTTCTGGATTGTCCCTTGAACATCGGATAGCGAATACAGTTCGCTTTGGCCACCTCGGATATGGTATGCATTGGCATGTACCCGATGCAGAGTCGAGATGAGCGTGTATACACGGCTAGTGTACCCGGCCAGCTCCGAAAGGTCCTTGATTGAATACATCATGCGACCTCCAGCATCTGCAAGTGAGAGCATGAGCCTTTTGTTGGTAATAAACTCCTTCATGCGATTGCGTTCTCGGCCTCCCCGGTGTCCATTCTCGGCCATCTCAGCTCGACCACCAACGCCGCCCCATGCTGGCAAAAAGACGGGCAGTGATGCCAGGAGATATCCGTAGGCGCTCCAGCTGTATTTGAGAATAAAGTCTTCAAGGATGTTGTATCGGATCTTGAGCATATAGATGCCTTCCATCCACGACTTCAGTGACTTGAATTCGCGGTTCAGGAATGTCTTTTCCGTCTCCGCACCGCCATAGAAGGCAACCTCCTCGGCATTGGCGATTAACCTGGCATGTAAGCTTCGGAAATCACCCTCTTTGCGTCCTTCCACAGCTTTTAGCTTGCCGAATGGCGGGGAAAGCCGTCGAAGGATGCTCGCAGTCAAGAAGTAATTGCTCATAAGACCTGTCAGGGCAAGAGGACCAAGCGACCGGTAGAGTTGGTAGTTGAAGACGCAAAGATCGACAAACGGTTTTCCAAGTGACGAGTAAATGTTGGCTGCTGCTGCACAGAATAGAGTCAGATCCTGTGTGATAAACTGGTCTGCGCTTTGGCCAACACCTCCATCCAGGTTCGAGAGCTTATAGTAATTAAGATTATCGTTCAAATAGAGATCATGGATGTATCGTGTAAGTCGCGTTCGAAATGCGATCGATACCTTGGACTCGAGGAACTTGATCATGGCGTTGGTGTATGAGGCGAAGCCTCCAAGCCCGCACCACTAATGATTGTCAGCTACCGACTCCTCGGACACGTTGATCTCGTCCTTACCTTAAGAATTCCCCAGAGGAAAGCCTTGCCATTGCCAGCGACAAGATCGCGAACAATCTCACCGTCGAGGCGGGCCACGACCAGCGAAAGATACGTCCGCAGCATCAGAAATACGCCGTGGCTGAGTAGTAATCCGGCTTCTTTACTCGACCACCTCGGAATCATAATGCTCATCAAGCTTAGAAATTGGTGCAGGAAAGCAAGATTCAGGCCAGGCTTCGTTTGCGCTGAGGGCACGGTGCCTTCGCGCAGTCCAGAAACGCGCGGTGGGTTAAGGAAGAGGCGCCGATGAGCGTCGAATGTGAGTGGCTTGGTGGTGTTGATGACAACCTTGGTTGTCCCATCTTTGTAGGGAACATAGATTGTTCGCGATCCATCCTTGTTGTGTAGCCATGAGTTGGTGCGCACAAGTTTGCGACCTTGTTCTCGCTCATGTCGTCGGTTCTTCCACCATCGTCGCCCTCCCTCTGCGCCGAGGATAATTGAAGCCGCGAGTGCCAGAGTCGCGAGGATACGCGTCGTGCGCGAAGTTCGGTGGAGTTTTGTCTGTATCCTGCCAGTCCATTTGTCGAGGAAGGCCGCCAGCATCTCCTCAGCGGCAGTATGCCGCAATGTTGATTGCGCAGCCATTGTTGGTGGTATAGGGATGACGTTGAATGCGCTGGAGAAGCTTCCCCACAGCAGCACGAGCGACTCTCGAGAGCCTCAGAAAGGTTCCCTCACTTCCCCATCCGTCGAGAGGGTCGCTTTTACAATTTGGATGAAAACAGAAAGTTCAATGAAGAATGAAACGGTGCAAGATTCGATGATGCGAGAAGTCAGATAGCCGAATCGATCCAGGTTCAACAATTGTGCTTTGATTAGGTTAGGTAGGCAGGTGTCATAAAGCCGCCGTGTGAGCATGTGAATACGGATTCCGAGGCAAGTGCCACATGCGACCGCAACTCGCCTGGCTGCGCCTGCTGCAGCCGACGGAAGCGGCCAGCTCGGGACGGGAATGACGCCACAGCGTGCAGTCACATGATGTGGGAAAAGCTGGGGAAAAGCATGGGCCGAAACATTCGGCTCCTGATTGGTTGGGCGAAGCATGGGGGAGAGGCTAATCCTTAACCGGACAAGCTTCTCCGCTCTCCTGTTCGGCTGGTCCAACCCGTTGCTGAACGTCTACCCTAGAGAATTTCGAGAATCTCAAAAAGTTTATTCACAGGCACGTTTGAGGCCTCATGCAATCCTTATCGTGTGTTTGGCATGTATAAAATTCTGTGACGTGTCTTGGGCGTACATAATGGCACATCGAGGGCGCCAGGGGCTTTTGGCTGGATTGTACCTGTCGCGGATTGTCATGGCCTGTATCTCATCTTATCAATGTAACAGAAGAAACTGGTCTAGAACTTCCACGGCTGGAACAAAAGCAGGCACATAGAGCCACATGTTATTGCCCAGATCTCCAGTTGGTCGCCTTTGAGATAAAGACAGACTTTGCGGATGCTTAAGCATGCGGCTCTGGTTTCCAAGTCCCAGTCAACTCCACGCACATGTCTTCATCAACAGGGTCTAGTATGAAGGTCTCCTCCACAAAGCCAAGGGCGAATGGACATCGAGCGCCGATCCACCATGCAATTAACTAAGGTAGCCAGGGGCATGGGACCCGGGCAATGCGACTGAACATCGACATCCGACAGGTCGCAAGTTGGGCTAGTTCATGGCCAATTCATTGCCAGTTCACACGTACATTTCGGATGCACAGGAAGCTCCCACGATTTTTTCTCTCTATCTCCAGGGTCCAAGGATGGGTCGCCACAGACCCATTGGGTGACCACAAGCTAATTACGTAGCCTCATGGGGATGACCAGACGCCTGTCTTGTGACACGAGATGGAGGGTGCCCGGGAGGCTTGCTGAGGCTCACGAGTTTCCTTGCTGATCCCTGTCGTGTTCTGAGAAACGTAGGTAATGCCGACCGAGAACCATCAAGAACTTCATCATCACCAGAGAAAGAGAAAGGCGCAAGGGTTCTGACGGATTTGGGATGGTGGCAAGAGGTCTTCCAACCGGCCACAGCGGGTATGTAGGTCTCTCGACTGGTCAATTCTGAGGGGCCCACGATGCATGGAGACATCACTGATCCAGGCGCCAACGCGGCCAATCATGCCGTCTGGACGGGACGTATCTTCCTGGACTGACAAGGTTGATGCCCTTTCTACGTGTCTCAGTCTCTTTGACCACGGACTTGAGCATTCGGGATGGCTGAAGATGTGCTTTTGCTGGGAGTCTTCATCTCCATGCTATGGAGATTCGGCGTTGCTAACGGAGCAACGGCAATGCATCGACAAGAGCTTCGGGCCTCAGTACAAATCGGAAGAGGGCGCTTCAATGAAACATGCACAAGAGGACCTTCGCAGGACACACTATCAGCACACCACCAGACCTCGTCGGGACTGCATCTACCCGTGTAGGCGGGTCAAGAAACAAATGAGACAGCCTAGGGCAAAGTACCTCGAACTCTCTCAAAGGCTGCTATTTTCTGACGACATAATTCACATAAAAATAGCAAAAAATAGGGAAAAGACAGTGTTCAAAGACGAAGCCATAGGTGCTTGACGTATTATTCTGGCATCTCACTGCAGCTTCATACGCATTCCTATGGGATGGAAGGCTGATGTCTATGTACCGGTGTCTCATTTTTTCTTGACCCTTGTGCCCTGGCACCTGGCACCCATGATGTTGCCACAAGGAAACTGGGAAGAGTGCGAGTGCGCCCAGGCATTCTCGGACAGCAGACAGCGGACAGCAGGGAGCACGGCTGAAAAGCCGGGGAGAGCTTGGAGCATGGAGCAGCTGGTCGAGCGTGAACTGAGTGGCCACCACGCAATGGGCAAGCTCTCCCATTTCTTCTCGGCCCTGCTAACGAAAGCCCGTGAAAGCCGTGGCCGAGAGTCTATCTCAACCTAGCGGGCGCCAGGTCTCCGAACCCACATCATGAGTCCCCTTAACATGCGAGCTCGACTCGTGAGCGGTGCATCGAAGAGCTGGGACGCAGACACTGTAGACCCGGCAAGGGGATATCGTGCACTCTGGAGCACAGACGTCGCAAAAGTTAAGCTGCTGTTGACTTGGTCGCGGGAGAGGCCAAAGGGGACATCCTCCCGCAGTCAGTTATTGCTACTTAAGCCTGGGGCAGGGGTCCTAGGCGCCGCACCGAGCATGGGCGGGCCACGGGCGACCATAGGACAGGGTGGTTAAGATGAGTTTGGCGGGCACCATTATTAGCGGAGATGAGAGACAAGGGGAGAGATAGAGTGGTATTGTGAGGTGGGTGTTTGCGAGGATTATACACTGTTTTTTGTGTGATAAGAACTGCATAAAGTACAGTGCGCAAAGTCAAGTCTCAAATCAACACCAATACTGTACTATCCTTCGCCGAGGGTTAATCTCAACCAAAACTCCACTCACACCTCCTCTCCCACCCACCCCAGTCAAGCCCCGTCCCGTTCGGCCATCCTCTCACAGTTCACACAGTCTCTCGACGTCCCAGTGTCCCTGCCGCTCAGCGTTTCCAGCGGATGTTCCCCCCGGCTTCCAGCACGTCTCCCGCTGCTCCCACCGCGCCCGTCCAGCCTTCCAAATCCAACCTTCAGCCTTCAGGTAGGGAGTCTCCAGAGACCGGGCAGTTTTACCACTTACCCCCCTGCGCGCGCTCCCAGCCTTGATCTTCCAATTTCCTCTTCCTCCCCAAGTGCCCAGCCCAAGACCCAATCTACGTTTTAAAGGCAATCATCTCGCTTGCGCGCCAGGTTCTCCCTCTCAGCCTCCGATCCGCCCTGCTTCACGTCTCCGTCCTCCGCCCGCCCTCCGTTCTTCCTCCTCCTCACCGAGCTCCATCCCCGACCGACGCAACCCCGAACAGGTTTCCCGTTTGCGGCAGTCTCTTGACGAGTCACTCATTCGCTCCGGTTCTCCCTTTGGTTACCTTTCGCTTCATTCACTCGCACCTTTTGCCTTGATACAACCTTCAGCCACCGCTTGCCTCGGCCCAAACGCGCTGCAATTTCCCACCAACTTTGCCCCCTCTGCGCTCTGAAGCCCTTCGCCTCCTTCATCGACACCACATCGAACTGTCTCGCCTCCTCTCGCGTTCCGGGCCTCTGTAGGCCATCTACAAAGAATCAGGGGCTGTTGATTTAGGACTGGTTTTGTGTGTGGACGTGGTCGACGACGTGAGTTGCCATCATCCCTTGCGCGATCCTGGTAGCCCCCTGCGCGGTTTCTGGTTGCTATATGCTCGTGACAACACGGGAACAGTATCGTCTCCTTGGCGACCTTGTCGCGACCAGTTTGAAGACTGTGCTGGGATGATATTGGTGTGAGCTGGTGATCAGCACGTCTGCGCGCTCCTGGATGTGGTACTCCATCCGGCTGCTGACGGCTCCCAATCGCTGCTTGGAAATCAACTTCTGCTAGACATTCACTGACGGGCTTGAAGCAAACAGCAAACATGTCCGACAAGCCGCAGACTCCCAACGACGAAATTCAACTTCAGTCAAACTCCGCCGACACTGAGATGGGCAAGGACAAGGATCTACTGTCACCAGAAGATGGGTCAAGCTCCAAGAAAAGCCGTGGGCTCCTCCAAGTTCCCTCGAGATCATCGTCACAGAGGAACCAATCGTCACCAACATCTACGGGTTTGAGTGGGGCGACCGTCAGCGACCCCCGGAACAGCATCGGAAGCCGATCGAAAGACTCCAAAGGTAGCCTCCGGGGGCGACGACGGAACGGAAGCACGTCTAGCAACCGGACTGGCGGCGAAACCGAACCCACAAACACCCCTGTAAACACCCAGCCAAGCTCTCCCGTTGCTCCCCCCCAGAAGAAGAAGAGAGGTGGTCTGCTCTCGTTCCTTGGATGTTGCGTCACACCCGAGGGCCCCAACGGCGGCGAGGAAAACAACGAAAACGTGCACAAGCTGGACAAACTGCCTCAGCGGCCAACATCTGCTAGGTCGCGAACCAACACTCCCCAGGAGCAGCCCAAGCCAGCTCCCGAGAAAGAAGCCCAACCAGCCCCCACACAAGAGCCCAAGGACGAGCCTACTTCATCTGGCAGCACCAACGACGAGATTACAGTGGCAGAGCGAGAAAACAGGGAGTCGAAGCAATCGATTCCCCCCGCCGTCACGGTGGAGCCACCCAAGCCATCTCCAGCAGACGAGGAGCCCAAGGAGCAAGGCAACAAGACGGCCGATACTGGTGACGTTGATATGCGAGATGCTCCCGTCGATGAGGCCGAAGAAGTGCAGGTAGCCCCTGCAGCCGAAGAACCACCCCAAAGTACGATACCTCCTCCACCTCCACCCCCAGGTCCGGGTCCCTCTGCCGTGGCACCCGTTCCATTCCCCGAAGGCCCATCGGCGCCTGAGCCGCAGAAGTGGTTGCTTCCCCCGATTGCGCCCGAGCACAAGGGCCGGAAATGTCTGGTTCTTGACCTGGACGAAACTCTGGTCCATAGCTCCTTCAAGGTATGTGTTTTGATATGCTATTGTATGGCATGCGCTAATTATTTGACAGATTCTGCATCAGGCCGACTTCACCATCCCTGTTGAGATTGAGGGTAACTACCACAACGTCTATGTGATAAAGCGACCAGGCGTCGACGAGTTCATGAAGCGAGTTGGCGAGCTGTACGAGGTTGTAGTGTTCACAGCGTCTGTCTCTAAGGTGAGTCTTATCAGATCCTCCGCAATCGCTCGACTAGTACTAATGTAATGATCTGCAGTATGGAGACCCTTTGCTGGACCAGCTCGACATCCACAAAGTCGTCCACCACAGACTCTTCCGAGAGAGCTGCTATAACCACCAAGGCAACTATGTTAAGGATCTCTCTCAAGTTGGACGAGATCTGAAGGATACCATCATCATCGACAACTCACCAACGTCATACATCTTCCATCCCCAACACGCAGTTCCTATCAGCAGTTGGTTCTCTGATGCTCACGATAACGAGCTATTAGATTTGATACCCGTTCTTGAAGACTTGGCAGGCCCCAACGTGGCCGATGTCAGCCTTGTCCTCGACGTCACTCTCTAAAATACCCACCTTCACTTCTATTTTCTATGTCGAACTTTTTCCAACGATTCGAAACACACAACAACCCTTGATCTGCACAATTGCCATCATAGCGGAAGGCGTTTGGTTGAGAGCTTTCGTTTCCTGGTGTAGATGTACTATTGTCTAATGTTACATAATTGAGTGGTTGGAAGGAAACGGACCTCACCAACGAACTCAAACTTCCCCTCGACGCGAGGTTACCCGGCGAAACTCGGTTGGCATCAGCGCGGAGGTCCTCTGGAGCGGGCATTGCATTGCCATTACATCTCACGGATTCGGGGCAAAAGATGGATCAGCAACCAGAAGTAAAAGCAAGCAAGCACGGGACGATCATTGGTGGAAGAATAGGAACTTCTTCTCCCGGAGATGGACACGTGGTGTTTGAAGAGGACTATCTACCTATTTTTGTGCAAATACGCTGGCGGAGGAAGAAAAAGGAGGGCGAATTCTGCTGCGATGGGAGAAGAGGCCTCTGGACCATGCATGGGGTAGAGGAACGGTTAAGCATGTGTGAGAGGGAGTCCCGTGTGTGGATGGGATAACCTGCCAGCGGCGAGGGGCGGGTTTTTTGCGATTCCATTTGTCTCATGGTTTGCGTCTTTGATTTTGCTTCTGTTTTTTTTCTTGAATTATACATCAACTCATACATGCGAGTCTGCGAGCGGACTCGGAAGCGAGCAAGACAGCGTTTGTGCTGATCAGTAGGATCAGCGGGAGTAGAGTCCATAGTCATCTCTACCATACATAGCTATTGTCACTAAATTGTAAAATTCCCCCGACCCGACGCCTTTGTATTCCAGTGGTGAATCATGCTTGAACTCAGGAGCGCATCTCGGCCTTATCCGGTAGCCAGTCGCATGTCCCTTTGGTGGAGCATCCGCCGGTCGAGCTGCCACTTTGAAGCTTGGACGGAGCCCGGAAAAAAGAGGACCCGACCTCCCTGTTTTCTGGCGAAGGTGGCCTCAACTCCCTACCGACCCATTTACTGGGGAAGACGCCCATAATTTCGACGCAGCCCAGCCCGTCTCGACCTTTAATTCCAACCTCGACATTCTCTCCTTTTCGCGTCTCTAGCTTTATCGACTTCAGGAATCCTGCAGCGGTTCCGTGTCAACTGTCCTTCCTAGGTCTCTTCGGTTTTCTTCTTCACAATGGTACGGAGTCCATCTCTTCTGTTTGGCCAGTCAATCGCACGTGGTCGCGATGCTACCATTGCTAGTGTCGCGAGCTGCTGGTGATGCGCTGCGACTTTGGTTCCTCCACAAGAGGGCTCCATCGCTATCTTGTCAATCAAGAGCTTCAATGCTGACTCCCGAGTTATAGTCTTCTCCTCGTCCCTCCTCCCCCGACAGCGGCGCTGCTGCCAGCGGTGCCAGCGTCGGCCGCCCCTCGTCCCCTGCCATCCCTGGCGGTCCCCGAACTGCTATCCGACGACGTGCTGCCGCCGATCAGAAGGAGAAGATTGCCAATGCGCGACCAAGCAGCACCCGTGCTGCCGGCGCCGGTGGCTCCTCCAGCACCATGCTGCGTATGTTGCCCCTTTTCGTGTAAAGGAGGTTGGAGCATTCGGGACAGGTTGTTAACATGCGATACAGGACTCTACACTGACGAGTCGCCCGGTCTGAAGGTTGACCCCGTTGTTGTTCTGGTTCTCTCTCTGGTCTTCATCTTCAGTGTTGTCGCCCTTCACAGTACGTCCATATCTGTCCTCACACGAGCCAAGAACGACACCTAACCCTTTGAACAGTTATTGCCAAGATCACCCGAAAATTCTCTAGCTAATTGCATCACCCATAACCGACGAGGAGGAATCAACGAAGAAGGGGAGGCGCTTCAGTGGGCGTAGGCTTTTCACATCTGGGATGTTTGAGGATGCGCAAAATCTAACAAATGGAGTGGGGGAGGATAATACGGCCATACCGGAAACTTTTTTTGTCGTTTGTTGAATTGCTGCGGGTTATGAGATAAAGCCTTTGTATTATATCAGCAAAAGGGAACCCAGACGGCAATCTGGACTTTTTCTGTTTTCGCGCGCTTTGATGTCTCGTTCCGTACTGAGTTGGTGATGTCTACTTGGCCTTGCTGGGTAATTGTGTGTGTGCTTGTGAGTGAAAACACGAAAGAAGTTCGAACTGGGTTAGACTTGACAACTGAATGAGGAGACTATGGTGGTACCTAATACCGTCATTTCACAGGTGAGAGAGGTCTGAAAGTATCCTACATAGGCCCATCATCGACTTGCTAACCAGGTGTAGCTACGGTACAAGCATAAGAACCACACCAACTCTATCAAATCACATTTAACCCAGTGCTTCATCTACTGCCCTCTAAACAGAAACCCCATCAACTAGATCGGCAATGTAAGACTTCCTGGGCAGTTCTGAGAGACCCTTGTAAGTTCCCTAGTTGTGTAGCCCCTGAGGGTATTCGCTGGCCAAAAGGGTTAAAAGTCATGGGTTGATCTGAGGTCAGGTCAGTACAAGGCCCCTTTCGCATCTTGAGCTCGACTTACTGGATGACTAGGCGGAAATATGATCATAAAAGGCCCATGGAAGGAAGCATCATGTGTGGTTTTAGAAATGGTTCAATCCATCTCGACGCCAACCGTCGTCGTGTTGATTTTGTCGTCTCATCGAGTGGCCCGGGCAAACGCTTCCATCCCATCCAGAACACGCTGCAGGAGCTGGTTGTTCTCAGCGACTAGCTCATTGTTGCGAGAAACCGCGGCACAAATGTCATCTTCCTGAGGTTCCTGGACTGGCTGAGGAGACTGGGACGGCTCTGGAGACGGAGCCGCGCCTTGGTCAATGGCCGTGGGAGGGTTGGGCGCAAAAAGGGGATTCTTTCGGACCTCAGAGACAGCTTCCTTGGCCTCGGAAACAAGTAGGTGCCAGTTGAGAACCTTGGTTGGTTAGTTTTCTAGTTTTTGGATACTCATCAGGGATGGCTTACTGGCTCGCTGGTGATCAGGCGACTTGCTGCCTCCTGTAGGACATGCGCATGAGGCAACGCCGCCTCAGGAACCTCCAGAAAACTTAGCACATGGAAAAAGAAGTGATTTCGAGAAAGAGCACTTACTGGGAGGCACTTGCGTCCGACTTTGGCACATGCGAAGCATGCGACGGCGTTGGGTGCTGGATGAAAGAACAATCAACTTGAGTTCACAGACAAGGAGGGAGACACAAACACTCTTGAGAGCGACAAACAGCAACAGGGCCGTTCTGATCCATCCTGTTGATACAGGAAGCACATGTGACTTCGCGAGGTTCATCTCGGGGTCTCATATTGCGTCTTTGTTGTCTAGTGCGACGAGGCACTGTGCTTTGAGTGATGCCGCTATTCGCGATGCTTGGCGCGTGTTCATCAAACTCGCTCCCGCTGTCATCAAAGCCATCGAAAGGAGGCGCCTATAAGGATGAAATACGTCAAGTCGGAGTTAGGAAGATATCATATGAGTTGTTGGTACTCACGAATCTCATGGCAGTGTGACTTATGCGCCGAGCAGCGCGCTGGCTAGCAAGTCTCCCATTTCCACTCATGGTTGAATCGATGATGAGATCTTGTTAGATGACGAAGTTGAATAGATGATAGTAGTTGCACGAGGTGATGATGTAAGGTTGTAGGTGCGCTGTGTTGAGACGCGAGTGAGGAGTGGTAAGGAGAAGAGAGACAGAAGAGAGATGGGGGAAAACAAGTTGCTAGAATCGTAGTGTTTAATGTTCCCCGATACTGAGATAACCTTAGGAGGGGCGTTGCAGTGCCGTCCCGTTAATCGACCACGAAGCCAGTGGGGGGCATGTTTGATTCCCTTGATTGCTCTCTGCAGCTGGTCAGTGAATTACTACTATATCTATGTGGATATTGGGAACACGGGGGTGCAGTAAATACGCCATGGAGACTCTTTAAACGCAAAGAGACAACATCTACTCGACTAAGGCGTTAATTTGCTGCTATTAGAATTAGCTAGATGTGTCCAGATTCCGCTTCAGTTATGCCTCCTTGGGTATTCTGGTGTCACTTGGTTTCGTTCGGTTCGTATGCTGAAGGTTCATATCTTAACTTCGTCCCTGGATGAACACTCTGAAGAAAACAGCAAGGCCGTTTATGACTGAACGTCCAATAGAGCCAAGTGCCCATGGACGAGGACTGAGTTCACTACGGGAAATATCCTAACATGACAACACATCCTCAAATACGCCCTGGTGTTGTAGTCCAACTATCCCCTCACTTCCACGTAACCCTCCAGTTCCACCTCAAAAGTGATCATGATCACCAGACAATGCTTCTTAACAAATTGATTAGCTTTATGTCACCAAATTATCAGTTTGGGAGAATTCTTACGTCTGCTTATCGCCCAGAGTTCGCTGCTCGTTCAACAACTTCTGCAGCAACTTCTTGCTCTGGACATTTTCCTCGTGAAGAACCTCCAGGCTCCCCTTGAGGCTTTCCATGATCTCGCAGAGATCGGCCACAACGTCGGTGTTGCGGTCGATGGCGGAAATGATCTTATCAGCAGAAGAAAACTCGGGAGTGAGCTGGATTGGATCCTGAACATCGTCGCTTTCGTCATCACAGTCGTCGTCGATTTCGGAGGTAGGGGTGGTCTTGATGCCCCGGGCGTTGTCGCTGTCGCTGTCGCTTTCGTCGCCCCAGCTGGTGTTGCGTTTGTTATCCCAAGTGGTGTTCCAGCGGGGGACACAGGTGTCGTCCCAGTCGGGCTTGTTGTTGCCGGCCTGGTTGGTGTCGGCATTGACATTGACGTTCTCATTGACGTTCCAGTCGGTGTTGCTGCCGTCATTCCAGTAGGTCTTAGCAATGTTGACCTGGTTGACGTTGGCGTTGACATCGATGTTGTCGTTGCCGTCCCAGCTGGTGCTGTCTTTGTCGCCCCAACC
Source organism: Fusarium sp. MBC 438 (assembly GCA_030779245.1). NCBI lineage: Eukaryota > Fungi > Ascomycota > Sordariomycetes > Hypocreales > Nectriaceae > Fusarium > Fusarium sp. MBC 438. The sequence goes on from JAPFTB010000036.1 coordinate 344,973, forward strand.
GGTCTTGCCGTTGTGGACCTGGTTGGCTTTGCCATTGGCGGCCCCCTTGACAAGGTTGTTTCCGTCCCAGTGGTCGTTCATCTCCTGGCGGCTAAACCAGAGAAGTCCTTCTTTCATAAGGGCGAGCTCGACTCTCCCGCTGAGATACTCCCAGTCCGTGTCCTATGATCGTGTTAGACATAGCCAAGAAAAAGTTAGACACGAAAGTTACCTCGTCACCCTCATACATCTTGCGCGCACAAACTTGGAGCTCGTAGGCTGATTTGAAGGCAGTCTCGGGAACCTGCACAGTCAGTCACTGCGGAGGGGAGAACTAAGCATAAAGCGTACCCCTTCACATCTAAATCCATGGAGAGCACAGCAATAGCATTCACCGTCTGAATTACCTGAGGCAAATCCAAGTCAGTGGCTTTCAAGTGTAGTTGACGCTGTGGGGGAGGAGTATCGTACCCGGATGATCGCAGCAGAGGCTGTGGAACCCGCGAACCATCATGCGGTTCGCGCACCGAAGACAAGGCACTTCGCGAGGGGGTCCATGGTGCTGGAAGGGACGGTGGTCTAAGCCGTACGTGCCCCAGGAGCCCTTACGGGCATGGCGTTCGGTGAACGCAGGCGATGCGGTACTGTACTCGCGCTCGTTGATCTTATCGGTTGGGAGGTCGACCTGTTGGGGAGGAAGTGGTTAACACAAGGTTGATACTGTTGAAGAAGATGTTGGAAGACTTACAACGGTGAAATCCCTACCAGTCACGACGTTGTTCGCCTCGGAAGGGGGCTCTGGGCCCCACGAGCCCCAGGGAGCCTATCAGATAGACATAAGAGGGCGATGAGGAGCTTGGGTAATGGGAAACTGTACCATGATGATGGGTTTCTTCGAAGGGAGACTTGTGAGATGTATCAAAGACCTTTCGGACACCCGCTAAATAAGCAGATGTTGTCGGAAGACCCAGTGTTGCTGGTGAGAAGAGAGTAATGAGGAGTGTTGAAGGGTGTTATCCTCAAGAGTGTTGAGATGAGGAATGTTGGAGGAGGAGAGATGCAGGAAATCAAGATGCTTCAGGCTTTAAATAGTTTGTGCTGGTAGGCAACACCTCGGTGACCCTCATGTTTGTGAATCACTGTCGTTTCTGTTTGGTGACAGTGATTCGGAGCAAGCTGTGACGAGTTGCTATACAATCAGTGGCCAGTCAAACAATCACAGGCACAGACCAAAACAGCAATATTCAACAATAGCCAACAGTCTCAGCAGAAACCGCTCGGATCGAGAGAGCAAGGGGAAATAACTCTTGAATAAGTTTCAACACTCATAAGCTAGATATTGGCCATCGTCATCCTGAATAACGGCATTGGTGTAGGTTTGTGAGTTTGTCTCGTATTAGGGAACACTCAAACATAATTTTGAACACATGGAAATAGGATCAGTGGCAGAGTGCACATTATTCATCGAAGCACTCGATGGCTTCTTGGAGGTAGACAAACATCTGAGCTTGATGTTGTGCTGTGTAGTAAGTGAATCATGCTCTGTGGAGGTGTAGAGTGATCCACCGGGTGGCCGATCTGGTCACAGCAAAGTAATCCGACCTGCCTGAAAATTTCCTAAAAACACCATCGACATAGTACAATACTTTCTTGGTTTTGAGTGATCCGTGTGGTGACCGCATTCATTTTTGCCATGAGATCTTGTTGAACATAATGATCCACTATGCCAACGGCAATGTGAAAGATATCTTTCAACAGGTACCAAGGCAAACCGGGTCCTATAACTGCACGGCATATCTGCTCACTGTGAAGTTTAGTCTCTCAAAGTGAACCTGAGGTCTGGTGTGGGCAGAACTCTGAGCTACGTGTGTTTGGTTTGTGGAAAGGGTTGATAACCGTAGTCCGGCGACGGTTGAATCACTTTAACCAAGATTTATCAAGGATCTTCTGAGAGTGAAGTACACTGTGACAGTAAGCGGTGTTCAGCAAGAGAAACTGTCTGCCATTCACTGGCGGCATTGTCATGAATGGGACAAGAGCGAGAAAAGGCATTGTGGATATATCAGTCAAGTGATTCATGGACAGAAAGACCTCGGTTGACCGGTTGACAACCCCCTGACCACAAGGCGAACTGATGACGCTCCGAGTCTTGAGGTCCCTGTCTAGTAGGTTGCTATTATTCACAGTCCGTCTTGGCTCCGTATGAGAGATCAGATATGAAATGAACAACTTAAGCGAAGATGGAAGGTTGAGAAGGAGACGCGTCGTCGTTTGCGTGGTGGAGGTCTCTTTTGTAATACTCCGTGTCGGTGGTCCGTATCCGTATGCCGTACTCCGAGCGGAATGGGTGTAATGATTCGCTGAATACGATAGCTTCGATACGTGCCTGGGACACGATATCAGGCAACACTGAATCGCTTGTAAGAGCGTGATTTTGTATGATTGGCCACGTAATTACCGCAACAATGACCATCTTTGTGTCTTGAATTCGCACACCAGTGCGAGAGCGAGTTCGCGATATGCCCGCTATTAATAGCGTCTAAGCCTTTCTGGGATAGTGGATCGAGGACCAAGCTCCAGGGGGCGGCTTAGAGCTGGAGCTCGAATTTGTAGTGTAGGGCTGACGTAGGAGGTTGATGCTACGCAGTTTCAAGTTTCCCCCACTATGAGACCTTCCTCCCTGCTCCACCATGAGAGCTTCATACAAGACCCCTCCATCTCCCACTTTGTAACCGCCCAGCTTCCTTGGATGCCAGGCTTCTACTATTCTTTCTTCCGTCAAACACTGCAAGCTCGTCGCCATGGCAGTCATGGACGAGAAGAAGGCTGCCGCTGCTGCTGCGAGCCAGCAACAACAACAGGCAATCCCCCGCAATGACATGGCAGACGCCCTTGTCACAGATGGCTTTCAGTTGCCTGATATCGACCCTGGTGATGGCGCTCCACCGCCGTACGGAGAGAGCCACGATCAAGTTCATTTCTCCCAGCCTGGTTTTGATGCTGGCGCTGAAGTGACGGGTATGTACCCAGCATACCTATGTGTAGCTATCATGGAAACATCCCACCTAACTGATGTCATTAGACGATGGCCGAGTCAATATCAACATCAACACCAAGAATAGAAGACTGGCTGATCTTCTTGCCCCGACTCTGCAAAGACAAGTCACCGCCGCCGAACCTGAACCTCCTGTCCTTCCTCCCGCATACATCCCTCCAAGCCTGGGCGGCCTCCCAGGCCAGACACCGCCACCAAAGCTCAACGTCGTCGTACAGATTGTCGGTTCCCGAGGCGATGTCCAACCCTTTGTCGCTCTAGGCAAAGTACTCAAAGATACATACGGACATCGAGTTCGAATTGCTACACATGCTACTTTCCAAACATTCGTCGAAGAAAATGGCCTCGAATTCTTTAATATCGGCGGTGACCCCGCTGAACTGATGGCTTTCATGGTCAAGCATCCTGGTTTGATGCCTGGCTTTGATGCTATTACGAGTGGCGAAGTGAGCAAGCGTCGAAAGGGTATCCAGGATATTCTCCTTGGCTGTTGGCGATCTTGCATAGAAGGTGGCGATGGCCTTGGACCACCCCCAACTCCTCATGCCAAGAATGCCCCTCTGGATGCATCATTGGAGGTATCTGGCGCAGGTCAAGAGCCTTTTGTCGCCGATGCCATTATTGCGAACCCCCCTAGCTTTGCCCATGTCCACATTGCTGAAAAGATGGGAATTCCAGTACACATGATGTTTACGTGAGTTGCTCTATCATTTATGAAGGAGCACCTGCTAATGGCTCCTCTAGTATGCCTTGGTCGCCGACAAGAGCTTTCCCTCACCCCTTGGCCAACATTCAATCCTCTAACACGGATGATGTTATGACCAACTACATGACTTACACACTTGTTGAGATGATGACTTGGCAAGGCCTGGGAGATGTCATCAACCGATTTCGAGAAAAGGCACTGGATCTCCCTCCGCTTTCACTGATCTGGGCTCCTGGACTACTGGCTAGGCTCCAGATTTCCTGGACATATTGCTGGTGAGTATATACGCTGGCTTGAATGAAAACACCTCTGACTTTAACTTAGGTCACCAGCTCTGATCCCAAAGCCCAATGATTGGGGTCGACATATTGATATTGCTGGCTTTTACTTTCTTAACCTAGCATCCTCCTACACACCAGATCCAGAACTTGAGGCATTCCTGCGAGACGGTCCACCTCCCGTTTATATCGGATTCGGCTCTATCGTCGTCGACGATCCCAACGCCATGACCGAAATGATTTTCGAAGCAGTCAGGCTTGCGGGTGTACGAGCTCTGGTATCTAAAGGCTGGGGAGGACTTGGTGCCGACGAACTTGGTATACCTGATGGTGTGTACATGCTGGGGAACGTGCCTCATGACTGGCTTTTCGAGCATGTCTCTTGTGTTGTCCACCACGGCGGCGCAGGAACTACTGCTGCTGGTATCAAAGCCGGAAAGCCCACGATTGTGGTTCCATTCTTTGGTGATCAGCCATTCTGGGGTGCCATGATAGCAAGAGCTAACGCAGGTCCCGAGCCGGTTCCTTACAAGGCGTTGACGGCAGAGAAGCTGGCCGAGTCTATTCGGTTTTGTCTTCGCCCCGAGACTCTAGAGCAAGCGAAAGCATTGGGCTCAAGGATTCGAGAAGAGAAGGGTACTGATGTGGGTGGAAAGAGCTTTCACGATCATCTCAACGTGGACAACTTGCGATGCTCCGTGTCACCGAGCCGTGCCGCGGCCTGGCGTGTAAGGAGGACTCAAGTGCGGCTGAGCCCCTTTGCTGCTGCAGTCCTAGTCGATGACGGCTCACTTCAGTGGTCTGACCTCAAGCTGTAAGTCTCCCGTCAATATCTGAAAGTGCCAAGCTAATCAAGAGCAGATATCGCCCAAATGAGTACAACACCGAGGACCAGCCGCCAGACCCCATCTCAGCTTGCACCATGTCCCTTGTCTCTGATCTTGGAGGCATCGGAATGGCCATTGCCGATATGCCAAGGGAGATCTTCCGAAGCATGCAAAAGACTAAAGAGCCTGAAGCTTCGCAGGATCGGCCGCAAACCCCTGGGAAACCTGTAGCATCACCGAGTGAAACCTCGCTGCTCACACCCCCGGCAACCGAAACCGATTCGAGATTGACACCTGTCCCTAGCGCCTCCGAGACTGGAACTGTGAACTCGACGCTCGCCATTACCAGCCATTCTAATACATCTCAGCCCACTTTGAGCGATGCTTCATCCACTTTCTCGGCTCCCATGTCCCCAGGATCCTCAGGTTTCCAAGGCTCGACCTTTCATAGACCCTCAAGAGACCAACTGAAGCAAGCATTTAGTGGAGGCAATCGAGAACGAAGCTCCTCGCCTACAAACTACATGACCCTTAACGCGGCGGTAGGTACTGGCAAGGGAGTTGGCAGAATTGTGTCTACAGGCGCAAAGACGCCTATGAACTTTTGTCTGGGTCTTGCCAGAGGCTTCAGAAACATGCCACGACTTTACAATGATGACACTATACGGCCAGTGGAGAAAGTCACTGGCCTTGGTTCTGGAATCATGGTGGCTGGCAAGGAACTCGGCTATGGATTTTTTGACGGCGTCGCTGGTCTTGTCACACAACCTCTGAAAGGTGCTGAGAAGGAGGGAGTGCAAGGCTTGGTCAAAGGTTTTGGTAAAGGCATTGGTGGATTGGTCGCGAAGCCCGCAGCTGGTGAGTTGAATGATATGGAAGTATTTAACCTTATACTGACTTGTTCAAGGTATCTGGGGCATTCCAGCCTACACGATGCAAGGAGTTCACGCCGAGATCAACAAGTTTTTCACCAAAAGTGTTCACAACTACATCGTCTCATCACGAGCTGTTCAAGGTCAGCATGAGATGATGGAGTCGACCCCTGAGGAGAGAGACGATGTTGTCAAACGTTGGAACAATGTCAAATTCGATCTCAAGAACTTTTATGCCATGAAGAGAAAGGAGAAAGTGGCAGGCAAGCTCCCAGCAGACCCGCGGCCCACCAGCGGAGGAACTGATTCCACGTTTGATCGCCCACGTACTGGATGGTTACACACAAGAAAGCTGTCTTTTGATGAGAGGAAGAAGCTTCATGCTGAGAAGGAGGCATGGAAGAAGGGTTATGTGGACGTCACAATCCCACCACCCACGGCCAGAGACTCCTCAAGTATCCAGACAAGCATGTCTGAAGATGCCGAGCTTGAGAAAGCTATCCGGGCATCCGTTCTCGAGACTTCACGTGGAAATGCCGAGGAGGATGCTATGATCGAGGCAGCCGTCCGAGAGAGCGTCAAGGCCGTACGACAAAAGGTCGAGTCAGAGGAGGCACCGCCGCTTCCATTGAAGGACCCGTCGATATTCGCAGACGAAGACTACCAGATTACGGATGAGGAGTACCAGGCTCTCATCGAGCAGGCCATTCAGCAAAGTCTCGTTGCCGACTCACAGTTGCCCCAGGAATCTGGTTTCGTGGAACTCGACGTGGACACAGCTGTTCCCCCACCGGCTCCCCTCGCAAAACCACAACCACAAACCCAGCCACCCAATGACGAAGACGCCGAGCTGCAGCGTGCCATTGAGGCATCTAAGAACCCACCGCCTCTTCCTCCGAGAGACAATGACGACGAAGACCTTGAACGCGCTATCGCCGCCTCTAAAGAAGCGATGGCACAGGAGACAAGTCAGAGGACCGAGGAGGAGATTGTTATGGAATATGTCAAGAAGCAGAGTTTGGCCGAGGAAGAGTACAGGCAGAAGATGATGAAAGGAAAGGGAAACGCAGATGAGGAGGATGAAGACGAGGAACTAAGACGGGCGATGGAGGAGAGCTTGAAGATGAGCAAGGGGGACTATTCAGGCCCGTCTGGGACTTGATGCTACGCGGAGCGATTGAATGATGTGATGAGTTTTTGTTATTTTTATTGCCGTAGGAGGCTAGGATACCCATGTTGCAACATGTATAGATGGAGGAATTTTAGTTTATTGCTCATTCTTGATATTCATTATGAAACGCACCATTGGTGAACTATGGTTAAGCTTACTAGTGATACATAGTACCAAGGTGACTGTGTTATATGTGTTTTTTGCTGTTGTGGCTGATGGCTTCTTGCCATCATTGCAGACAATAATAATACATAGTACCATAGCGGAAGTTGTTGCTTGGAATCGACTAGAAAGGCAATGAGAAATAACCACGTGAATGATACTTTTGTGTGCTTGAGTTGTTGTTGGCGTGTCGGTGGCTGTTCAGGGGTATTCTCCTTTGTGCATCCCTCAGCCAAGTGAGGATTGGGTAAGGAAAAGGAGCTCGAGCCCTTTCTAACATGACCGCAGAACACAAAGAGACGCAGTGGCTTGAAGAATCCAAGTAACAAGGTTCATGTGTTGTTCACTCGAGGACGATACAGATTATGGCGGGGGCACGCTGCTCAGTCGAGTATGCAAAACGTGCATGCTTGCTCAGCCGTTGCGTGTAGCATCAAAATCATGTTCCTGCCCATGTGGCGAGAGAGAGAGCTTATACTCTTACTTGTTTTTGCCTGTGCCGAGTCTATTCTGCGTGGACAAGACTCTTCAGATCCACAGATAGATGTTGATGGAATAGAATCTGCTTCTTATAAATATCATCTGATCAGCTCTTTAGACAGCAACAATCATCTCAAACATCAACTCACAATATCACTTCACATACAACCCATTATATCACAGCAAACACTATCTACAACACCAAACCAAACAGAAAAACAAAAAGCATGGCATCCCAAACAGACCCCGAGCGCCTGCCGCAGTACGTCCATTTCTGCCGGACATTCCGTCAAGTCGACGAGTGTACGTGGATCATTGGAGGGAGAGTCCTCATCACGCTCCTTGCAGCGCCCAAGGACAAGACCAGCTGGCCCGCCGGCGACGGAGTGGGCTGGTATCACGCATCTGAGGCGCCTCACCCGCGCCCGAAATCAATCCCTGCCCGTGATTTCAGCAGGTTCAAGCTGGTGCGGTCCTGGCAGGAGGAGGGCGCCACGTGGGAGATTGGCCAGTGTGTGCTCAGGGCGCAGCTCAGGATAGGGAGCCGCGACACGAAGGAGGCGGACACTCTGAGAGCCCTCGAAGGGTGGCCCCTGAGCCTCCAGGTGCCTGTCGTCTACGCTGACTTTGAGTTTGACGGGTATGAATACGTCATCTATAGCAAGCTTGATGGCGTGCCCCTTAACAAAGCTTGGGGGAGCCTGGATGCGGACACCAAGAACCGCTGCGTGCTCCAGATCGCGAGATTCTGCAAGGAGCTTGCAATGTGGGAGCGCCATAGCATGGAGGGTGTCGGGGGTGTTGACGGTAGCCACATGCGTGACGCTTGTCTTATCATCCATTATTGGACAACGAACAACTCGCCTCTGACGGTCCTCGAGAACTGTGTGGCCATGGGCATGGACTGCTCCAGGCTCGTGTTTGCCCATAACCTTCTCTCGGCCGGCAATGTAATTTTCCACCCCGAGAAATGCGTTGTTGGCATCCAGAACTGGGTTTCTGCCGGCTTCATCCCCGAGTCAAAGATTAGAGCCTGCGTTGGCCGGTATGATAAGAACCTAGGAGAAGAATGGCAGTGCCTGATGGATGCGGCACTGAGCGCCGAGGGCTTCTCTTTCCCCCAAGGCAGGTGGAATAATTGGCAGGAGAAGACGCAGCCCGAGCGTAGCATCCTACAAAGCCAATACTGGGCGACGGTGGGAAGGGAGAAGAGATTGAAGGCCGAGGAACACATTCTCAATGTCACCAAGCCAAGCGAGAATCCTGGCGTGCCTCCCGCTTGGGATGATGCGCAGCCAGAGATTTATGGAGACCTCACCCTCTCTGTGCCCCAAATGATTGCGAGATCATTGTACTATCCCTCACTATGATTGCATGTGATGAACATGTGGTTCAGGGGCCCACTCGAGCGTTAAGTCAGAAATGATGGATGAATAGATAGGAGATAGAGGTAGCAAGTGCTATATAAGGTATAATTAGAGCCATAATAAGAGATGAGAAAAAGAAAAAACCGAGGGACACCTGATTATTGTGATGATTGAATGTGTATGAATATTGTCTTTGCCCTTGACGGTCAGTCAAGTAGAACTAAGTTGTGTCTCTGAGGCTTGGAAATTCGATTCGATTGGGCAAGTTATCAGCTGTTTCCAGACATGCTGAAGATACGACCTGGCCATCTTACCCAACTGGTAGCTCGATTGTCTCATGCGCAGGTCGGTAGCCCGTACCTGTTCCAAATCAAGTTGAGCCAACTCCCGGTCGATAGTCGATAGCTAGTCATGTCTAGGACACAGAGAGTGTCTTGGACTATGTTCTGCCATCGTATATGCAGTCTCTTCCATGATAAGGAACCATGGCTGGTCCAAGAGACATGTTTGATGGGCAAGACATAACCCCAACGAAGACACGGCCCAAACATACTTCCGACACATGGCAAAATTGTGAAAGGATCCCCTACGTCTCCTGTGAACCATTTCGCCACAACACCAGGCTTGTTGCCTCTAAATCCCAAAGGACAAACCAAAACGACAAGCGCCCAAATTACCCCTACCAGCAATATACATCCGCATAGCCTACCCTCATGGTGGCTTATTTCTTGCATAACTGCGCACACAACGAAGCTTTCGTTCGTCTTAACCGTATCGCATGGGTTGTTGTCCGTGAGGTTGCCCCTGTGGAGGGTAGTACTGGCCTTGAGGTTGGCCTCCGCCGTTGGCCATGGCCTTTACGTCTGGTCGGTTCTCGAGCGGCTGGTGGAAGTTGCAGATGCGGCATGCGACGTCGGTGTAGCCAGAGATGGACAGAGGGATGACGGGCTGTAAGATGACAATATTAGCAGATGTTCAAAGTCACGGAAAGCACAAGGACGTACAATCCAGCAGAAAGTGAACCAAGGGTTGCTCTTGGTGACATGGGCAGCCATGTTGCCGCAGTGGTGACATTGGCACACCATGCCCTCATAGCCCTTGACTTCCTTTCGGAAGGTGTGCTCTCCACACACAAAGAAGAAGAACATGATGAAGTTTGTAAGCGGACGACGATGGGATACGATCAGGTCGAGTCGACGGTTGAGTATGAGATGATGTATAAGGACGGTTGTGTCGGAGTCGTGTGTCGGACCCAAGTTAAAGGTTGGGCGTCGTCACAAGGGGGCGCAGGTCTTGGCGTGGGTTCTCGGTGATTTCTTTAACTGCGACAGACACCGGTAGATGATTAGGAAAGAGTAACGGTCGGAGGATTGGAACACAGGAATCGGTCGATATACGAGGAGACGTTGTAAGAGAGGGGAAAGAGTAGAAGGTTTATAGAGGTGAGGTTATAAAATATTCAAGGTCATGAGTAATAAACTGGCTGTAGCTTTCAAGACCCGAGATGCTGTTCCTGGTTGGTTGTTGGGGAAAGAAGGTGATGACGAAGGCAGGACGAGTCGCGCTTGCTTAGCGGCAGGTTCATGGACGCACGGACCACAGCTTCTCCTGACACCCGGCGCCACCAACCATCCATTAGGATGGGCAAGGTACAACGTCCCGCAAAAAAAAGCCAAACCAGACATCCATCGCGTGCGACTCTTTACTTCGACTCACATGCCATTGAACCAGCGTCGAGATAGCTTCACCTTGATATAAAGCTCTGAAGTATAGAAAAGACGACGGACTCTTACTTCAACTACTGTCTTAGCTCTACCATGCCCAGCCGCCTCTCCCGCACACCATAGCGCAAACCCACTACCACCCACCATGCTCTACGATCTCAACGTTGCTTGGTCGCCCTCGACCACCCCCGACCAACTCCTGCAGACCCTCACGCTCTCATCCTCCCTCGGCTACTCGACTGTCGCCCTGAGCCACGAGCTCACCCTTCCTTTCCCCGCCACCCCTGTCGCGCCTTTCCCCAAGCTGCCATCATCGTCCGCAAAGCTCCCAAACATCCTCCACCGTGCAACACTCCCGCTCACAGACCCGGCGGCCTCAAATTACCGCTTGGCCTCTCTTGTTGCTGCGTACGATATCCTCGCCATCCGGCCTCTCACCGATAAAGCCTTTCAGAATGCCTGCCTCACCCTCGACGTACCGATAATATCCATGGACTTTACTCAGCACTTTCAGTTCCACTTTCGTCCGAAGCCTTGTATGGCTGCCGTAACACGCGGTGTGCGATTCGAGGTGTGCTACAGCCAAGCTCTAGCCGCTGACGCTCGAGGTCGCGCAAACTTCATCAGCAACGTCACGAGTTTGGTGCGAGCGACTCGCGGTCGGGGTATCATGATCAGCAGTGAAGCAAAGGATGCGCTATCACTCCGTGCGCCTGCGGATGTGGTCAACTTGCTCAACGTGTGGGGTCTGAATAGCGAAAAGGGAATGCAGGGCCTCGGTGCGATACCTCGTTCCATCGTGGTGAACGAGGGCATGAAGAGGAGTGGGTTCAGAGGGGTCATTGATGTTGTCGAGGTTGCCAAGCGAGACGAGGAGCAAGGCGAAGCCGACGAGGATGGAAAGAAGGCATCGGATGCGACTGGAAAGAAGAAGAACAAGGGACAGAATCAGAAGCGCAAGAGCGACGGGGAGGACGCTCAACCGATGAGCAAGCGACAGGCCAAGAAGATGAAGCTGGCGTCAAGAGGAGCAGGACCAGACAAGAAGTGAAAAATTGAATCGATACTGGCGTTTAGGACCGGAAAATGGACACAAGATGGCACGATACCCATAGAAGGAGGCACAATTGATACAAATCTCAGAGACTCGCTCGCATTATTATCAGGGCAGAAGAATTAGCTAGGGCCCTTGGGAAGAGGTATCTTGATAACAACCACACGCTCGCATTCCATCAACTAGCGATTCCCCCTCTCCTACTCTACCACCACATTACCGACATATTCTCACGGAGCATTCGTCGCACGAGCTTTGAGCAGACCTGCTCCTCCTCCTCCACCGAGATTTCCCAGGTTGATCGCGCTGCTGAGGGACAGAGTTGAGATGTTGATAGGAGCACGAGTTCGAGGCTCTTCGGCTTCGGGTTCAGCCGTGACAGCAGGCAAGGCCGTACCAGCGTCTGCAGTTGCGTCGGGTGCGAGGTCACCAAGGTTCAGCGAGTTGGAGCCCCCGGTAGGCTGAGCGGGTGCGGGTGCTGCTGCGTCGGTGGATGGTGATGGGCCCAGAACGATGTTGCTCTCCATGACGGGGACGGCGGGGACAGACGTGGCAACTGGAGCGGCTTCAGTCGTCGGGACTGCTTCGGTAGTGTCGGGAACGCTGGCGACCTCGGAGGTTGAATCTTCCACAGCGGTCGTCGAAGCCTTGGAGCTGGTGGTCGATTCCTTGACTGATGCAGTTGATTCCTGGGCCGGTGCAGTTGACTCTTGGGCCAGCGAAGTTGACTCCTGAGCAGATGTTGCTGGCTCCTGGACAGATGTCGTTTCCTCAGCGGCGGATGATTCTTCAACGCGGGACTGGGCTAGAGGATCCTCAGAGAATGTCGTTGTCGGGAGAGCACTTTCAGCGATGGGGACAGTGGTGACACCTGGTCCCGCTGTCTTGTTATCCTCAACGCTGTCTGCTGGTGCCTGCACAGTCTCGATGAGAGTAACGGGAGGCTTCACCCAGTTAGCATATAATGTTGAAGCATCAGGGAGAGGACTTACGGGAGCTTCGCCAGCGACAGTGATCGTCTCAGTCACAGCCGGCTGTGGGACGGGCTGGGTGACGACATCGACAACAGTGATGGGGGAGACCTCGACAATGGTGATGGGAGAAACTTCGACAACAGTAAACGGTTGAGCAACCTTTTACCTGTCAGTAGAATTCGAATACTTAGATGACACAACTTACAGCTGAAGTGATAGTCTCGGTAACAGTAATGGGAGGCTTGATTCCCTCGTCAGCAAGCTTCAACATGAGTCTTTAACAAAGCAACTCACAGGTGCCGCGGCGACTTCAGTGATGGTGATGGGAGGCGCGTTGATCGTAACAGTTTCAACCGGCCCATTGATGGTGACGGTAACGGCGGGCGGGTTGATGGTGACGGTGACAGTCTCGGCGGCGGCGACAGCATCATTCTGAGCAGTTTGAACGATGACTTGAGTCTCGGTCACTTTCTCAGTAGTGGTCTCGGTGACGTAGGAGAGCCGGAGTCTACACGGGTGTTAGTCTTATCAACGACATTGTCGCAACTTGTCATACCCTTCGAACTTGGGAGCGGCGGGCTCTTCAACAGCCTGTCTCTTCCTGAAAGACCTATGTCCAAACCTTCCACTAGTGGCGGCCTAAGAGAGTGTCAGTTGTCGATCTTCACAGATGTGCAAGTTGAAGAACCCACCTGCGCAACCTGGACAGAGGCGAGCCAGAGGCCCCAAGCCACCAGCCTCATATCGATTACTTAGAGGGTATCTCAGATGTAACGCAACACTCGGGTAAAAAGAATGACACAACAGTCCAGCCGTTGGGAGTTTTGTTGACGAGGGTTACAAATGTAGGTGAATATTTGAACGAGTGACTGAGGGAGGAGAGGGGAAACTATCCCGACGCAGGCATTAAACAAAAGACGACAAGGCACTGGGCCAAAGTTTGAAACAGTTGCCCGCGGCAGATGAGAAGAGAATACGGCACAAAAAAGATTGGCGAAGAAGGGGGTCCTAGCCCGAAAGACACGCGACGTGATAGATCAACGAGGGGGTTTCTCAACAACCGAAGGAGAGACGGGGAGAGAGAGCCATGAGGGGAAGAGAAAGAAGAAGAGGTTCCTGAGAGAGGAGAAGGGAAAATGGGACGATTTGCATGGCTTAATCGCCAAGGCTAGGGTCGCATTTTTTTCTGATTCTGGAATCGGCGACTGAGGCTCAAACCGTCCCGAGGTATGGGCTGGAAAGCTAGGGGTGTGGGTTGGGGTTCAGGGGTTTCAAAGGGGGGGCTTGGGTTCCTGAGACGGCGCGGCGACGGTGGACTCGGTGATGGTGCCATTTAGTTTATAGCCGGGGGTCTAGACTTTTCTTGAAATACAAGAACTTGACTCGGGACATGGAAGTTGTGTGAATTGAATTGGGTTGTTGATATCAACTTGGTATTCATCTATTGGAGCAAGACGAGATAATGACAGTTGTAGGCGTCAATCTGATACAACCATCCTTCAACAAGTGTCAAACATCAGATGAAGACAATAACAGTCTCACCAAGAGTTTTGACAAGCGCCCTTTCATCAGAACCCAAGAGTCTGGGCACTGCAGGAACGCGCATCCTACCGAGATTGTTGCTGCTGTCAAAAAGAACGTGTTCGGCAAGTCTTCCGCTTTGTGGCTGACGAGGCCGAAAAAAACCCCCTGTCTATGCTTAAGAAGAAGACGCGGCGGCTTAGAAATTCTCCGTCAATGGCGAGACGAGGGTGAAACCTCCCTGGTTCATTGGGCGCTTTGACTTGTGAAGCTAAGCCTTGGCGGGTAGACAAGAAAATGGAGAAATTGATAAAGGAGGAGAAATAAAGCGAGAGAGGACGCGTAAAGTGCCTTTCGACCGTTGAGGTTACTGTAGATCCGAGCAAGCCGTGGATCGGCCAAACGATAAAGCTCGATCGGTTGTCCTTATAAGATCGTTTAATTCCGAGCTGTACCTTTCCGTGTGAAAACACGTGGTGGGGTACTTTCGTGGTGCTGCGCCCGATGACGGGATAACTTCATCGACGTCATCACTCAGGGTCCAAGACATTTACTAAAAGAATGCGACGTGGAATCAATGATAAACATGACATGCTTGACTTTGTTTGATGCGAATGCGAGTGCGACTCTTGAGGTTATTTAAAAGATTTGCATTCTTCCATCAAGATAGTTGCACAACTCAACCATCTTTTGCAGTCAGTATGACGGTCGTACACGTCCTCGACAATTACTACCTGGGCATCACCGCCATCATAACGGTCGCCTACCAACTATTCTTCTTCGCCATAGCTTTCACCTTGAAATTCGACAAACTCACAGGTACATCCACCATTATCCCGACACCATCTATAGCTACTAACATCACCAGATTTTGCCGGAGGAACCAATTTTGCCCTTCTAGCCATCCT
The DNA here is from genome assembly GCA_030779245.1 of Fusarium sp. MBC 438. Lineage (NCBI taxonomy): Eukaryota > Fungi > Ascomycota > Sordariomycetes > Hypocreales > Nectriaceae > Fusarium > Fusarium sp. MBC 438. The sequence goes on from JAPFTB010000036.1 coordinate 360,051, forward strand.
AACCCTCTCCTTCAGCGGTCACCACCACGCCCGCCAAATCGTCTCCTCCCTCTTCCTAATAATCTGGGCCCTCCGCCTCTCGGGCTTCCTCCTCTTCCGCATCCTAAAGACAGGCAAAGATGACCGCTTCGACGACAAACGCGACAAGTTTTTCCCCTTTCTCGGCTTCTGGGTGTTTCAGATGTTGTGGGTCTGGACTGTTTCTCTGCCCGTTACGTTGATAAACTGTCCCAATGTCACGCAGTATCGGCAGCATGATTTTGGTACCAGGAGGGATATCGCTGGTGTTGCGCTGTGGACTGTTGGGTTTGTTATGGAGAGTTTGAGTGATGTGCAAAAGTATCGGTTTAGGAAGACGCATAATGGGTCGGATGTTTGTGATAAGGGTCTCTTTGCTTATTCACGACATCCGAATTACTTTGGAGAAATCATCATGCAGTTTTGTAAGTCCAGATATCTCATCAGATGGACTCTCACTAACTGAACAGCTATCTACATGATTGCCGTATCCTCTGCCGCGGATGGATACGTTGGAGGCCAAGCATACAAGGCACTTTACGCTTCCATACTCGGCCCCTTCTTTCTCACCATCCTCCTCATGTTTGTCTCTGGACTACCTCTTTCTGAACGGCCCAAAGCAAAGTCACGATACGAAAAGGGAAACAACTGGGAAGGTTACAAACGATGGCATGACCGTACCAGCATCCTTATCCCCTTCCCACCACAGCTGTATGAGAAGATGCCCGTCTTTCTCAAGCGGACACTATTTCTCGAGTTTCCCATCTACGTATTTGACCCCGCTAAGCATTCGGATGTGAGCAAGCCAGGTGGTGCGAATGAGGAAAGTCATGAAGGAAACAGACGGGGCGAGCGCAACGGGGAAAGCGTTGATGGGTTGGTTTAAGCGAGACTGGCATTTATGAGATTTTATGTATTATCAAGAGTGTAGATTTATTTGTATACCCACCTCGCATGTATTGCGCCTATAATTCTGCCAAGACTTTACTCCATCAGATTCATGTTGAGATGATTTTCCCCATCTCCAAGGCATCAACTCCTTAACTCATCTCACAACCCACCAGGTATTTCCAATGCACCACAACACCACAACACCAAGCTCAACCGCTCAAATCACAACCACCGACAACGACATCCTCGCTCTTCTTAGGGGGTTCGTTGCATCCTCCACTCCCCACAAGATCACCAGGCTGATCTAGATCCTCCTGTGTAGTTCCGTAGTCGGTAAAGCCAGACTCTTCAGAGTGCGTCTCGGAACCCTCTGGGATGGGGACCATGGCACTCTTGGTCCAAATGTGAATGGCACGCTTCCAATCAAGACCTTCGAGGCAGCCTCCTTTGACCGAGACGACATTTTTGGTCTGTGGATCGGTAAGTATGATATGGTGAGAGTGGCAGGTGTACATACTGGCGTCGAGTGAATGAGACGAGTTCCACAGTTACGACAAAAGTAACTACACAATGTCAATCAATAATGAATTAACAGAGGTCATGTTGATTGCTCACCAGTAGAGTTGATGTCCCGATTCAGTGGGTCGACTGCCAAACAGATTAGATTAGCCTACAAATCCAAATGACTATAAATTCTGCCTACATACCTGTAGCAACTCAACTGATCAGTCTCTGGAAGATTGAACCGAGGAAAGATGGCCGACGTCCCGAACGCAGAGCCCGTCTGCCTTCGACACGCACTACAGTGGCAGATGTAGAGGGCCAGAGGCTGAGGGAGGGGCGTCTTGAAAGACACGGAACCGCATTGACACCGAGCCTCCATCGTGTGTATGTGTGTAAGCCGAGAAAAAGGTGCTGCCAAGTCTCACTGCGTCGTCGTCTCTTCGTTCCAGAAGCTCAGTCGACCAAAGGTGGAGGCAGTGGAGGCGGGGGTGAGATGACGTTTAAAGTCGCCAATGGATGGAAAGTCCAGGCAGCAAACATATGAGAATATTAATACACAGAAACAACAAGTCAGTCACTCAAAGAAAAGAGTCGGTCAATTCTCCAGCCGCTATCGCTTCGTGGAGCAAAGAGGATCCGTGACTGACGACGTGTGACGTGACTCACGCCGACCCTTGGGCGGGCGAGAGTTGCGCGAAGTCACATGCCCCCAATGCCTGCTTACCCGTGTTCTTCCAGTTTAGCTGCATTCTTAGCATCGACTCTTTTCCCGTTCTTGTCTTTATCTCCGGACTGTCGGTGGCCGATGACCGGTGACCGGATGCGGATGACGGATTCAGAGTGAGTCTGTGTAATTGATTCATGTTAATAGGTCAATGGGAGAGAATATTCAATTTGTTAGTGACGCGGTGAGATGCAGTCCGGATGTCGGAGAGAATTGTCTCAATAATTGCTTCAATAACCTATCAACAACTCCACTGATACATATCCCATTACATATAGACGTTAATCATACAGTCATATCGTATTCACAATGCCAATCTCGAACCTCAACTCCTAAACCAACAAAAGCTCCAAAAGACCAACATCTAAGAACCACCCTGATTCTTCCATGCAACATCACTCTTGATCCATTCCATCCTCTCATGCACTTTCTCCGCGCACACAACCACAGCCCACTTGAGTCCTCCCTCCCTCAGCTCCCTCTCCAGCTTCTCACACCACAGCATCTTGGCCTCATCGCTCATCCCCCGTGACACGACCTCCATCTCAACCCTCTCGAGCTTTCTCATCAAGCCAAGCCCTTCCCCGACCCACCGCCGTGCCGCCTCCGATCGGGGCCCCATCCCTCCGCCTGCCGAGGGTCCGGAGACGGTTGCCGTACTCGATCCGAGCACCATCTTCATCCGTAAGCCGCGAACCCCCGAGGCCCACTCTCCGCATAGGGCCCGCCATTCCTCCCGGCCCGCGCCTCCAACTACAACATCTCGGGCGAGCACCTCGAGACGCACATACCGTAAGGCACCGCGCTGCCAGGGAGCGAGGGCCCGTGTAAAGGCACGGGCAGCCCAAAGCCCTGAAGCGAACCAATTGACAAAGACAAACTCATTCTGTGAAAAGGGAATAAGTCTTGCCTCGTGGTAGATCTGCGAGTTTGCCCGGAGGAGGCTCGTCGGGAGACCGGAAAGCGGGCGGTACGGGGAGAGCAGGCCCTTGGCCTCGCCACCGTCGGGCTCTGCCTCGTGGTCGAGGGGCCGAAGAATGTGGTCGAGGGGTCGGAGGATGTACTGGCAGTGTACGGGGGTGGGATACCACGGCGCGAGCTGAGCATGTCGCACGGGGCTCATGAGGTGAAGCCAGTGGTAAATATGAAGACGGATCTCGAGCGGGAGAGAGAGGAGGGTAAGCTTTCTCTCTTGAGCCTTCTCTGGGAGATCAGGTACTGAACGAGGCGTCGCATCGTCGCTTGTGATATCCATGTCCCATGATCCGTAGGAAAAGTCTTGAGTATGCGGTCGCTCACTGCGACACAATTGATATTCCATCATGACAAAAATGATGATGGCAAAACAGCAAGGCAAGCTCCAACGCCAGCTCCAGGTATATGTAACCGACTCATGCTCCTCGGTCAAAAAAAACACAAGCACACACATCAACCACACACCGAGAGAGAACCGTCGCATTTATTTTGCACCCTCCCGTCCTCGTGAGCACTAGCATCTAAGCCGTGCGCTGTCAACGAAACGCGGGGAAACGCGAGCAAGTCAAATGGCCTAGCTTCGGCGCCATGGACGTTGGAGTGACGACACTGGCTGTGGCCAGTCAGCCACAGTCAAGGTCAGCTTACGACGAGGGATACTGTGCTTGGAGGGGTTATCCGGTAACGTCCAATTGGGAGTCAACTTTGGAGATGGGAGTACCCAGCGTTGGAAACTTTGCCCGATGGTATTGAACTTGATGGAATGACCCGCCGTTGGAAACTTTCAGCGAGTGATCTTAGATGGCGTCTTGTTGGAATCTTTAGCAATAAAGCCATTGCTCGTGGTCATGAGTGGGATGGACGGCATGTATCTGGATTGATACATGATAGACGCCACATGACAAGAATAAACAACCAATGCTAATTCTCGGTTTCCTGCTTTTGGCGACCTGCATATTACCTACTGTAAAATCAATAAGGAATCTAACCCAAAGCTCTAATAACCCCTAAAACTCCCATCAGCTCTGCAATGCCAAAGCGGCCCTCTCTCATCAAACGCTAAACAGCTATCAGCTCAGCTTCCAAGATATGACCTGAAAGCAAGTACCTTGACCGTCTCGGGTTCAACCACTGGCAACTTGCATAGCCGCCTTGGCCAACCATGCTGTAGTCCGTAATATCACTAATATACCATCGCAGCCTGTCCAACCATGGATCTCTACATCCCTTGTGCCGGCATATCAAAAGGCGAGGCATTGATACCCTGAAGTCCCTTGTACACATCCCTCTTCCGCTCATACTCGACGTTGCGCGGCACCTCAAAGTCTCCCCTCGCCGCAAACCACAGCAACGTCTCTGGCTCAGCGCCTCTTATCTTCTGTTGCGCAGCCCCATCGTCTTCGTCTTCCTCCTCATCCTCATCTTCGTCTTCATCTTCGAGATCCCTGCGTAGACCCGTTCGCACGTTTTCTACACCTGCCGCCCGCTCTTCTACAGTGTATACGTCGCTGGCTTCGTCCCTGACATAGGCCGTTACTCGGTCGATCGTCCACTGTCGTAGTTCGTGCCAGATATCTTGAAGATCGTTGATTCCCTCTGGTGTTGCGAGGCGGGCAACTTCTCGACCCTCAATGACGAGTTCTTCCACATCTGGTTCGAGTTTTTTGCGGAGTAGTTGAGTGAGGACGTTTTCTTGTGTGCGGCCGGGGTAGTTTGGTGAAGGATGGATGGCCATGCGGTTAAAGAGTTCCGAGTTCTCGTTGAGACTGTCGAGGACGGTTTGAAGGTTTCGTTGAAGAATCTGGGTCGAGGCTTGAAGGGAGGATCTGAGTCGCAAGTTAGCTATTGAGACTTGGAGAAGGATCGGGGGCAAGAAACGCACGCTGGTGGTAGTGGATTACTCCTCATGAGGTCCGTTTTCAAGCTCTGAATGCTACTAGAAAGCTGCGCCAGCTTGCTGAGCGTCTGCTCAAGAACCTTGAGCTCATCGTCGTCCAAGGTGTGCGTTCTTGATTCGTCCATGATGCCAACACAAAGAAGGTGCCTCTCGGGAGTTAACGATGGCGGTTGGACACCTCCTGATTTCTAAATAGAACTCGCGATGTAAATAAACCCTGCAATAAGGATGCGCTAGGTGTATCTGTTGACCCCGTATGGGTCTAAACAATTGAGAATGGAGGTTCACGATGCGCGGGGCTCTCCAATAGAAGCTTCAATTCGAAGCGCGTCACCACGCGCACACTCGCCTCGGAAAGTGGAGCTCTTCCAGCTGGCAGCCTCACCCGGGCTCAGTGCCTGAAGCGCCAGGCACATCTTTCAGCACAGTGGATAGAGGGGCCCCTTCTACAACAACGCCCCTGAAGCTTCTAAACCCATCCGCTAGAACGCCTGGACCCTGCTGAGGTCCACTTCACCCCAGACTCCTACACGTCATGGGTCTCTGTCGACATCAACGCCAAAATCACACAATCGCACTTGTAAGCAAAGCCTTGGTTTTGGTTTTTTTGCCTCCTGTATAAGACGTTTTCCTCCTCTCTTTTTGTAGCCGCCGGAGCGAGCGGCCCGCGTATCGCGCGATCGGCCGTGTCGGGCGAGTCAGGCCGACACTCCGGAGATTCGGAGGAGACGGTCTCTGAAGCTCATCATTGGGGGGTTGTCTCTTCACACCAAGATCAAACGGAGCAAATCTCACCGCTCATTATTGTCCGGGGAGATGATGCAAGATGATAATCGCGATAATCAATTGCTCCCCTCGGCGTTAATTCGTCATTGAGTAGGTTGGCTTCGGGGAGTCTCGAGGTTTGAGCCACCTTCGGCAAGCCCTCATGTTGGAACTTCAAGCCCAGCTCACATTATGCACGGGGAGTTTGCTTGACTTTTTAAGATGTCTTCATTTTTCATTAATTGCAAATCGCATCATGACTACATACAGCTTTGCCTTGCTTTTAACCAAATTTCCAATAAATAACAGAATCCAAATAGCTGGCTATGCACGCAAATGCCAAAGAATTGGTGGTTTTCAAGTAAAACCCAGACGCTGTGCATGACAGACAAAACCCGCTAAACCCGAACTTCCACCAACGAATTTCCTTGCTTCATGTCTCGTAAAAAAAAGTTCCTTCTCTACACATACACCCCCTCTTCAAGAGTTGCGGACTGAAGAGACCGCCTTGCTCTCGTACCCGTTGGCGTCGACGAACGGGAAGCGAGCTCGGCGCTCCAGGTCATCGAGAGGGATGGTGGAGCGGATGTACCTGCGGCAGCGGCGTTAGCACGTCTTCAACTTTGCGGGTGATGTGATCGATGTGGCTTGGACTGCATGTAGGGGTAGACTAAGACTTACTTCTTCTTGCCGTCATCAACAGGGTCAAAGTCCCAGCTGGTGAACTCGCCCTCCTTGAGAGCGTCCCACACGATTCGCCGTGTGCGCTGAGAGGTAAACACCTTTTCTGTGATGGCGTCAAAGTCCCACCGGGCGTGGGCTTCGGCCTCAAACTTGAGGATGGCATCCTTTGCTTCCTCTTCCTCAGGGGTCTTGGGCAGGATCTTCTTGAATCGGGCCAGGTTGTCCAGTTCCTTGGGGTCTCGGGCCAAGTTGTAAAGTTGGGGCTCGTCAGCTGGGCAGGTGATGTACTTCCAGTCACCTCGTCGAATCATCATGATAGGACGAACGGTACCCTCGCCAGTGTACTCTGCAATAACAGTGTCGTGGCCTTCACGGCCCTCGAGGTGAGGTAGCATGCTGATACCGTCCATGGGAAGGTAAGGAGCCGGCTTGGTTCCAACCAGGTCGCAGATCGTAGGGAGAAGATCAAGAGTCGACACGTTCTGGGTAACACGGTGGGGAGCAAAGCGCTTGGGGTAGTTGATCAACATGGGAACGCGGACGGATGACTCAAAGTAGCTCATCTTGTACCAGAGACCACGCTCACCGAGCATGTCGCCGTGGTCGCCGCTGAAGATGACAATGGTGTTCTCAGCCAGGCCAGCATCCTCAAGAGTCTCAAGCAGCCTGCCAATGCAGTCATCAACGTAGCTCACAGAGCCGTAGTAAGCTCGCTTGGCCCGCTTGATCTGGTCCTCGGTAAAGTCCTGGTCCCAAAGATCGCAGACCTTGAGAAGTCGCTTGCTGTGAGGGTCCTGGTCTTCCTTGGCAACCTTGACCTCGGGCAGGGCAATGTCGACGTCCTCGTACAAGTTCCAGTACTTCTTGGTGATGGTGTAAGGGTCGTGAGGGTGAGTGAGAGAAACAGTCAAGCAGAATGGTCGCTTCTTGGGGCCCTCACGAACGTGGTCCCACAGGTACTGGGTGCTCTTGAACATGACTTCCTCGTCATAGTCAAGTTGGTTGCTTCGGCCGCAAGGACCGGCCTGGAGAATAGAGCTGGCATTGTGGTACCACTCGAGTCTGGTGTCAGGCTCGTCCCAGTTGACGGCCCAGCCAAAGTCGCCAGGGTAGATGTCACTGGTCAGACGCTGCTCATAACCGTGGAGCTGGTCACCAATAAAGTGCATCTTGCCAGCAAGAGAAGTGTGGTAGCCCTTGGCTCTCAGGTAGTGAGCATAAGTGGGAACATCAGAGCCGATCTGGGCAGCGTTGTCGTAAGCACCAATCTTCATGGGCAGCTGGCCACTGATCAAACTCATACGTGAGGGGGCGCAGAGAGGTGAAGGGCAGTACGCAGAGTCGAACTGGACTGAAGTGGAAGCAAGACGGTCGAGGTTGGGTGTCTTGATCTGGGAGTTGGGGTTGTACATCTTGAGCTGGGGAGCAGCCAGCTGGTCGGCCATGATGAAGAGAATGTTGGGCTTCTCAGCATCAGGGGAGAGGTGAGGAGCCGCAGAGGTCTCCCCGTTGGAGGGGGGGAGAGAGTTGAGATCAGGGGCCATTGTGAGATTCAAAGCTCAGTCTGGATATGGCTGTGTGATGTTGGGAAGTGCTGGTGAAGGAACTGTTGATGTTGCTGGTGTTGTCTTGTGACAAAGGTTGATGACAATGCTAAGGGGGTATCGAGGGATGTTTGTATGTGAAGAGGGTTAAGGTTTATAATGTTGGAGGTGAGTCAAGCCGGCAGGAGGAAGGGGATGGCTTGATAAATGTATGGCGTGCTTGCGAAGACGGGTAGATAGATCGGGTCAAGCTACTACACGTCTCGTGAGATTCGATGCGGAGATCTACTAGCTTAGTCGTCTCTTTGTATCCTTGTCCGTCTTGTTGCCGCTGAGGCAAATTGGGATCCGGATGGGATAAGTCAAGGATCAATGGGGCCGAGAGGGCGCAGCACGACTTGTTGTTGGACTGTACGGCACACGCGGAAGCACTGCACACGAGCAAGACTATGATGAGCAAGCAAGCGCGCTCCGTACAAACAGATACTGTCTCGATGTATGTACACGGGGACAGCGGGAGATGCAGGGGTAAGCAGAGTGGAGGAAGATGGGGTAGAGGCTGGATCTGCGTGAGGGTATGTGACTTTGTGTGGGTGAGAGCTCGAGATGGGATGGAAATCCTGGTAAGAGACGACGAGACAAGCAGCAAATTCCCCGACTAGGTAGGCCAAAAAAGGGAAGGCAACCGGTGAGGTGATTGACGCCACAAGTTTTGCAATAGACACGAGTGGGAACATGGTCGCCCTTTTATCTTTTGGGGGGAGCTGGGGGTGTCCCCTCCGATTGTTCCATCAGTTCTTCTGGTACGGGCGTGGTGTGTAAAGGCGGCTCACGACGGCGGTGGAGGACGGACAGAAGACCCCTGCTCGGCAGACGATATCACTGATGGGTCCATGATGTGGCAGGGGTGCGTAGCCAGGGGTTATTCCAATAAGCCATGTTGCAAGTTCGATCACGCAAGAAGACGAGCGCGCTAGGGCATGGCAAAGGGGCGTGTATCTCTGATGGAGATGGGGAAAATTGGAGCCTGTGGAAGCTGGGGGAGATGAGAGCTGGATATGCACTAAACGCGTGTGTCAGTGACTGCCCGAGTTCGGGGTGGCCCTCAATAGTGCATAATTTAATCCTGAGGCCAGCAATCAACACGAGCTTGGACTGACTGGCTTTCCAGACTTCGTCACGAGGATCATGATCAACACACCACGAATGCCAGAGCACTGTTTGAGAAAAAGACTCCTGCTGGTTGTAGTCATCTCCAAAGGCCACCATCATGCATGTACGCCTTCTCCGGAGCCGCAAGGGATGGATGCCCGGTTCTACCCACCATCACCTCCCTTGATGAGCCCGGCGTTCGGCTCCCAAGTCCGTGAATGCCGTGTCTGGGAGATAAAAAGACCACATCACATGGCCATCCTTTGTTATCCTTGCTCCTCTTCAAGTCTGTCTGTCTTTTTTTGATACGGCGGTATGTAGATATCCGTGGCACATGTCCGGTTGCGCTACCGTAGTGCGCGGCCGCAGAGTCAGACATCCCTCCATGGATCCCCTCTGACCTCTGTGTCCATATCTCACGAGCCCCCGAACCTCGATAGTGTAAAGTCTTGTTTAAGCGCCAAACTTGCAGTCAAAGGCTGCGTCGAATTCTTGTGCAGGGATTCAGGGCTGAGCGACTACTCAATTCGGCCAGCGGCAAGTCGCGATTGGTCAGCGCTTTGCTCGCCAATCCCTCCCCGGTCAAGCCCACAGAGATTGACAGCCCCTCCATCTTACACGGTCCATCTGCCAATGTTCCATCCAACCCTCCATCAGCCATCTGAGTCCAGAAGCCACGTCCTTCCCACTCGTTCCGGCCATTGACTAGAATCAGCATCATCATCATACATCATGTTTACTGGTGCTTCTCGGAGATCAGATAAATCTGACCAAGCCATACTGTAACGAGAGTCTAGCTAAAAGATGTCGTCAGAGAGCGAGACGATCAAAAGCTTGGCTGTGCTGAGCCTGTTGAGCCTCGTCAAGTCCTTGCTTCGTCAGCCTCGACAGGCAGTTCCAACACGTTCAAAAAAGATTGCATCCTGCGCGGGCATAATACTCAACTGCATGCCGTTGCATGGGTTGGTCAAGGTGCAGAATGTGCGCCATGAGCAACGAGCAACAAGAACAAGCAGCAGCAGCAACTGCCAAGGTTACTACCTCGCTCTCGATTCATCACATGGACACCGATCTCGGTTGACCTGGGCTTCGGGGATCTCCTTCTCTTACGCATCCGCGACTCCATCGTGATGCATCCTACATACAGTGCCCGCCTCAGCTCAACCGTGATGGCGTCGCTGCTGGTGTTGGTGTTGCTGATTCTCCACATGCGCCTGTCGAAGGTCTGCCGTCTCCCGTCCCTCGTTTCATGCAAACCAAACGATGCAACCTGCACCTCGTCCCACCATCTCTGAGCAACGAAGCAGCAACACAAGCACCCAGGTCCTTCTCCACTGGCTCCTGCTTCTGCATTCCTGCTTTAGCGGGCGTCACGATGGCCCACGGAGCACGGAGCCCTGGGAGTTGACGACGCACTGGCCTCGGACGCCCATTAGCCGGTCCCTGCATCCTTTATCTGCACCTCCCTTGAGGCCAAGGGCTCGAGAAACTTGCAACCTCCAAGAATTGTCTATACGGTGCATGGGGATCCTACATGACACTGTACGACCCTCCCGATGACCGGTGCCACGGACCGTGCCCATTCACTGTATAGACAATTTTCAGAATCCTCACGCGCTCCACAAGGCGATAATCTGCTGCCATTGCATTCATCACGTCGTCTTTTGGCCGCCCGCCACAGCCTGCCTGTTTCTGCTGCGCATCCATCTGCAACGCCCTCCCTCCCGAGTCCCGACGCGTCCTCTGTCGTCTCTTCTCCTCCCTCGGCAATCGACCGTCTGACTGACCACGGTTATCCCGCTAAAGGGAGGAAAAAACAAAAACGAGGCGACATAGATGGAATGAAAACGAAGACCTGCAGTTGAAGGATGTTTGCTCAAACTACGAGGCTCTGGTCTGGCAAGACACGACAGACACCCGAAGGACGACACGTACGGCACGCCCGGATTAGCGCAAGCGTTCGCAGTTTACTTGGTACACCCCGACCCATCGCCAGGCGCTCCTCGGTAGTGCCATAACGCCTTGTCAGCGTTGGATGGTGCAATCTGGGGTTGTCAAACCCTTTCCCGACAATCCGGCGAGCTACGGCCATCCACGAAACCGTAAGAGTCGAATTGGCGTTGGAATAGGCCGAGGACGACACGAACACGACGCAATCACCCCTTCTCAACTACCGATGTCGACATTGAAATATCGGACGATTCCCTCTGATGATCCGGGGCCTCCTGGTGTCGCTTCCCTCCGTCTGTCTTTCATGAACTGCTCGCCGCAAATTTGGGTCCCGGACCGGGCCAAATGTCCACATCAGCCCGGGCTTGGTTGTTGGGGCTTTTGCTGATCGACCCTCTTGACGCCGACCGACTTCCGGCCGGACTTTCATTGCTCATCAATCCACCACGGCCGCCACCAAAAGCCCGCACCCAAGCAGGCGAGAGGCAAGCAGTCGCTTCTTCTGCGGTCGCACAGCCAGCCAGCCAGTACCCGAACAACTCATTGTCTGCCACGCATGCAAAGACGAAATCAGTCACTCTCGGTTGTTTGAGGGTCGCATTTTCGCATTTCTGCCGCGACGCCAGTCAGCACAATTGACTGATGAACTGTCGTGAAGGAGGTCGCTTTCCGTCTAGATACGGCCATGACCCAAGAGTCAACAAGTCTCGGTCTTGGATCCAGGATGGACAATTGATCGACTTGTGCACAATCAGGGTCTCAGCTGATCATCATTCACCTTCCTTTGTCTGCTTTCTTTACCGAGGTTGGGTTGGGCTTATCTCGCCTCTCTTCCACAATTCTGTGACTAACCGCCCTCAACGGCCTTACCGCTCTCCTCTCGTCTCTCTCGACTCAAGAATCACTCCCTACCTAGCAAGGCACCAATGCCAATGTCCCTCACGCGACACACACACCAAGCTGCAACTCGCCCACCGCTCGTGAGCAATTTCCCTTCGTAATCCATGCTACGTGCCTTCTTTCCCTTCTCGTCTTCGGTGCGCCCACTTTGCATCTTTGAGTCGGGAGTGTTTAGTGGATATGCAATTCTTTACCTCTGCCCCATTCACGTATCCCCTAGTCACCGTTCCTTACGACCTGCAAGCTAACACATAATCCCCTATCAATCAATTTGCTGTCGCTGTTGGCCTCGACTCGTAAGGAACCTTGCTAGTTCACGCCTTCTCCACCGGGGCTTCCTTACAACTAACAGCCTGAACCAAGGTAGCCAGCCAATCATGGACTAGCTGTTCCGATACCCGATCACCGACAACCTCTCTTCATTGAGTGGCTGTCTTGTGTGTGTTTTATCAATGGCACAACTCTTTTGTTTTGTGCTGACAACTCAATCTTCACAAGGACATGAAGCGAACAGCACACGAAACAGTACAAGTAATCACACAATAGTCACAGCAGTTTTTGGAGAGTTAAAGGCGCTTGATAATAGGCTCTAATGCCATTTTCATACATTATGCCAATCAGAAAACGATATCCTAGTAATTCAATCAATCAATCCATCCTTCACACACCATCCGAAGCGACCGTCCTCTTTCTCCCTTTCAAAAGGCATAAACACAAAAAAAGCATCAACAATTCCCTCTGTTTCCCCCTTCCATCCCTTTCCCTTCCTTTCCCTTCCCTACTCCGCTTTGACCCAATGAATGCCCGTCGTGAGTATTTTTTTTCGGTTGTCGTCGTCGTTTGCAATTCATGCCTCTTGAGCGCTTCCACCATCTCCTCCCACGCGGAGCATCCTGAAAACAAAAAGATAAAAAACAAGTCAAAAAAAACAACAACACACATTTGCGCAATACCCTGCCATCGCGCCGATTGCAATGCTTCATCCAGTCTCGTACGTATATCCATCCTCTCCCCTGAACTTGGCCAGCCTGAACAGTCGCTTTTCCCTCCAGGGGCAGCCAATGAAGAAAAAGAAAAAAAAGTATACATGAATCTCGTTTTACTGCGTTCGGTAAAACTTCTTGTACAGGAGATGCAGCAGCAGGTTGACGTTGAGCTTGAGGTTGCCCTCAAAGAGCGTCATGAACTGGTGCGACTCGAACTGAGCCTGCAGGAGGTCCTCGATGGGCACCAAGGCGCTGGCACCGGGGATCTGGATGTGCCCTCGTGAGCCCTCGAGGCTAAAGACACCGACCTCGTCGCACGAGATGGTCAGGTTGATCTGCCCCATGTCGCGCTCGCCCACGCCGGTCCATGACACGAGCACACCCTTCTCTGAGAGTTGGCGTACGCTGTACTTGTAGCTGCCAAACTTGGGCACGCGACCACTGCGCTCAAGCTCGCGCTGGTGGTTGTACTGCTTGGTGAAGGGGAGCAGGAAGCGCTTTTTCCTATTCAAGTTGTTAGTGAGTGCCATGTCAATAGCAGGACTGGTATTACTTACCCCTTCTTGTTCTGGAGGGTCTTCATCGCCTGTTCAATGTAGTCGTCGTAACTCTTGCGCTGTTGCTCGAGGTACTTAGCCTTCTCGTGCAAGTTGCTAAGAGTCATGCGGACACCCTCCAACTCTCGCTGTCGCTGGACTCTTCGACGGCTCTTGGTGCGGATATCAAGAGCGATGGCGTTGAGCACATCCTGGTAGCAGTTGTGCTTGGAGATGCGGCCCAGCTTCTCCAGTCTCATCACGTTCTCCAGCGCTGTTCTCTTGAGCTCCTGGTAAGACATTCGGGTGACATCAATCATGTTGGAGTCTGAGTAGGCTCCTCGAGTATTGCTGCCATCAGAAAAGTCGTCACGAAGAAGCATGTGCCACTTGTGTTCGTCCTCGGGGGAGATGGGCTTGATGAGGATGTCGAGCAGGTTGGTACCAGTCTGCACGCGGATAATATACAGCACGCATCGCTTGGTCTCCATGAACAGAGACTTGACATCGGCCTCAGGGTCGTCAATATCGTGAAGCTTGGGTGTCAGGAACATCTGGATATCCGAGGATCCGGCAGCGTTCATCTCGCTCTCGTTGTTCTTAGCACTGCCGAGGTCGTGCATGATCTCCCGGAGAACGTCCTCGCGGCCGGGACACATTGTCTGAAGCTCCGATGCCACCAGGTTGTGAATGGCAAAGACATCCGTCATCTTGATGTACAAGGTTGGCTTGTTCTTGGCGTACAGATCGTTGAACTCGTCAATATCAAACGTCCTCTCAGCATCAGGAACAGCAATGAGGTCGCCAGTGATCTGGACGAGACGCTCAATAGAATCGGCGATAAAGGCATTCAGGGGCTGGAGGTAGACATTCTCGCCGCCGAATGGTCGACCAGAGGCAACTTGGCTGATGACCTTGGCAACCTCGCTGAGGTTCCTCTTCTGTAGAGGGCTCAGAGTCTTTTCAATCACACCCACATTCTCGGGCGCTGTCACTGCTGGTTGCAGGTAGAATCTCCAAAGCCAGTTCGCAACAACTTGCAGAAGGCTCTCTGGGGACTCCCGCTTGAACTGTTGTCGCAGGCCTTCAAAAATCTGACTGCACACGAAGCGCAGACCGTAGGGCATCTTGTGAAGGAGGTCTTCCAGAGCCATAAACACCCCATCACAGATCTCTCGAAGGTCACGAAGATGATCGATAAAGAGTCGTCGGGTTTCAGGATCGCGAATAGCAACTTCTCGGGGAACATCCAGTGGTCGTTGGTCGGGTCGACCAGTGGCCAACTCAGTGTTGTTGATAGCTGATCGGTAGATTTGCATAGGGTCACTCTCCAGATCGAGAGACGGGTCCTCGACAATGTTGTCCCGGATGAGGGGACCAAGAAGGTCTCGGAGATACTTGCGGTCGCGAGGTGAGCGAGTGTAGTTGCTGAGGAGCTTCGACCAGAAATAGTTGCCGCGGATGAAGTCCTGGACGGCTCTAGCTCCAGCAATCTCCTCTCGAATAGAACGGGCAATCAACTTCAGAAGGTAGTACTCCTCTCGTCGCTTCTGGGCATACCCAAAGAGGCTCATCATAAGGAGCTCAATGCGCTTGCATTCCTTCTCAGCTGTTCCTTGCTCCCGGATGCGCTTGAAGAGTCGGGCAAGGTACTGGGGCTGGGTCTGGAGGTTGAAGAAGAGTTGCTGGTAAGATTCAAGCTTCTTTCTTGAGCTCTTGTTGAGGGCCTTGAGGTCGAACTGGTTGGCAGAGGACATGGAGCTGTTGGCGAGGAAACCCATCGAGTTGCCTCCATAGTTGTGCTGATGTCGGACAACCTCGTCCAGGGTGATCTTGTTCTTGACCAGGAGGGCGATCTTGATATCGAGCTGGTCAATGTAGTTCTCCAGAAGCTCGTTTTGTCGCACTTGCTGGACGACTGTCTTGCGGATCCGCTCAAACTCGATTTCCTCGTTGAAGTCAAAGTCACTGTCGTTGAGAAGATGGACAAAGTTCTTGACGGCGTTGACAGGAGGATTCTTGCCAGTAGTCAAGCTCTTGTAGGCCTCGCCCTGTACCTTGGCACGGACAAAGCTCTGGATCTTGATGACCTTTTGCATGTTCTCGTTGAAGAAGCGTCTCTTTTCTTCGAATCGAGCCCTGACGATGAAGGCCTTGGCGGCGGCCTGGAACTCGACAATTGACTCCTCCTCTTGCTCCAGCTCTGCCATGATGTCTTCGACTCTAGCGCGCTCCATCATAGCTCGGAGAATGCTCTGAAGGTCGATAATCTGAGGTGTGTGGGAAGCCAGTTCATCGAGGAAGGCTTGGTGTTGTTTTCGGTACAAGAATCCTCGGATATTGCTCTGGAGGTCGACAATCTGAGGCTCTTGCTCTTCAAGCGCATCCAAGTCTGCTCCAACTCGCTTTCGTTCGAGAGCACCTCGAATGAATGCTTGCAGGTCAATGACAGCAGGTTCATTCTCTTGCAGGGCGTCAAGCAAGCTCGTGACATCTCTCCTAACAGCTGCTGCACGTGCAAAAGCCTGAAGCTTGCCAATGTCGTTGATGTGCTTGTCAAGCTCGGCCTTGACTGCGTCTGTCTCCTTTCGAGCGCAGAGACCCCGAGCAAAGGCTTGGAGAGAGGTCCACTGCGGACCAAAAGCCTTGAGTTGCTCTTGTTGGCGGCCAATGTCATTTCTAGTTATCAATGCTCTCGCCGCTGCCTGCAGGTCGGTGATGGCATGTGTTTGGGCATCCAGCTCTTGAAGATCTTGCTCCATCTTTCCACGAAGCAATGCTCCGCGAACAGCCGCCTGCAGTTTCTGGACAGTAGCAGCCGTCTCCTTGGTCTCCTCGTACTGGGCGGTATGGTTCTTCCTGACCAAAAAGGCTCTCGCGATTGCCTGAATCTGCCTGGTGGGACCTGCGCACACCTCAAGCTGAGAAGTCAAGTTTTGCACTTGATTTCGGACCTTGTTAGCCCGAATCATGTTCTGCAACTCGAGGATATCAGGCTCTAGTGCTTCCAGGATTTGATCCCGTCGACCCATCCTCCTCCGGACCAAGAAACCACGGGCTACGCTCTGCAGCTTGACAGCAAAGGTTCTCATCTCCAGTCGGTATCCCATAATCTGTCGGGTAAAGTCGCCGCGGATTCGGGACTGGAGGTCCATCAACCACTCCTCCTCGTCCCAGAGCCTTTGCATTACATCGCCAAGTCGCACGCGAACAAGGGCGCCTCGGACCTGGGCTTGTAGGTCGACAATAGACTCCTCATTCTCCGCCAACTCGCGGTCGATTCTCTCCTCTTCAGTCTCTTCAGGCTCAGGTTCGGGTTCAGGGACGCCAAAGTCAGCGCCCATGTTGCCAAAACTGGGCATGCTCGCTCCAAGTTTGTCAAGACCCTTCTGCATCGCCTCCAGCTCATGGTGCTCGAATTCAAGCTGACCCACGAGGTTGCCGATGCGGAAGTCGACTATGCCTTTTCGAAACAGGAGCCAACTAAGGGCATGAATGCAGTAAATGACCTTGGGAATGTTCTTCTTCTCGTACAGATCAATGAGCTCGAAGCGGAACAGATCTGGAAGTTCCACTTCATCGAGGTATCGGAAGAAGATTGCAATGTTGTCGGAATGCCGGTATTGAAGCCTGGGATGTTGAAAGATTCGGTAGCGTCTATCGGGATTGAGTGCCTCCACAACCTCTGCCAGAGTAACACCGTCACGAAGGGCTTCCTCGAGTTGAACGATAGGAGGAATGTTCTTTTGGATGACGTCTTCAATCCATTCCTTGGCTTCACCAATATGGCAGAGATATTCGTAGGCTTGAAGGAACTGACGCTGCTTGTCCATCCAATTTCGGCCCTCCCAGCTATAGCCAGTCGACTTCTGGCCGCGACCTCCATTGGTCTTGTCTGTCCGTTGTAACCTGCGCCGACCACGCAAACCAACAACTTCTTGTGCAGGTGAGGTGATTGTGAAGTCATCGGCCGCGTCTGATGATACTAGGCGAGATAGCGTCCTCAGCTGGCTTGTCGAAGACTTGCCCAACCCTTCCAGTTCATCACGAGCTAGGGTTGTGCTATGCGAATGCACATGGTGTGGTGATGTAGAATGATGAGGCAATGGTGGGCGAACCGAGTCGGATCTTGTCAGAAGCATCGAGTTGGGTCGCATCATTGTTGGTCGAGAAGGCGAAGTGGGTGATGCACGACCATCCTCGTACAAGGACAATTTGCCTATATCGATACTCTTGCCGCGGTCATGACGGGGCGACTTATGGGGAGGTGTAGCTGGCGGCGAGGCTGCAGGAGCCTGAGGAAGCGGTCGAAGAGATTGTCGAACGGATCCGTAGGGATTGTCGATGGATTTCTTGGGGCTCGTCATTTGCCCGGATTCAAAAGTCTTTGCTCTTGCTCTGACATCGCTCTGGGCACGTTTATGACCAGGAGCTGTTTGACCGTAGCCGGCTGAACTAGAGACGGATGTGTACCCACTGTTGAGGCTATGTTCAGAGCCGTGGGAATAGCCAGACGACGCGGATGAGGATGTTGTCGAAGGAAAGCGGTTGAGGTTAGAGGGTGATGTAGCGGTGCCAAAGTCGAGGGTTTGTGACTGGCGAAGCGGATGCGGAGGAGATTGCGGAGATGGTTGACTGTGAAGATGGTGTTGAGGTTGATGGAGATGTTGAGTTTGGAAATGGTGAGTGCGGAACGACATTGTGGTTGTAGTGGTCGTCGACCGAGCCGCAGTCTCGGTCTCGCTTTGGAACGGTCAAGGAACGGTTGAGCTCAGAAAATATTAAGAAATAATAACACCTTCCGGGTGACGTTAACGCATTGTTTCGAGCGTGCGGCGCTCGGGTCGTCAGAGGGATGGAAGAGCGGTCGTGGTCGTGGTCAGCGCTTCAATTTGATTTGAGCACGGAGCCTTGATTTCAAGACATGCGCTTGGCCTGGTGATGGGGGATGATGTTGAGGAACTCGGATGAGTGAGAGGGGGAAAAACATCAAAAGTGCCGGAGCGTCAGAAGAAGATGGATCGTTACTACGTCTCCGATCTGGCCCATGTCACAAATTGTCAATAGTGCCCAAGAAAGACGGCAGACCAAGGAAGAGTATACCTCTGTCTGTATGGCGGGGCCTGAGGCTTCGGCCAGCCAAATCCCGTAGTAAACAAACAACGGGCCAACCGCCTAGCAACGGCCGCCTCGGCCCCGATTGGTTGTGGGTCCGCTTTTATGTCGACCTCATCCTTGCGAACCTCTCATGTGTTTAATATGACCAGATTAAAATCACGTGCCAAAAGTCTGACAACGCGCCGCCCTGACCCCGCTTCATGACGCGACTTTGCGACACAGGCTTCAATCTCAACAACAGAATAACCACCCAAAATGGCACCTAAGACACGCAATTTTAGCACTGAAATAAGCGGAAATCGCCAAAGAAACCATGAATTTACTCCCGAGCAAAGATCTACGATGGTGGCTAAGATATACGCGGGCAAATCATATCGGGATGTCGCTATTAACTACGGCACGGATCCGGCTATGGTCTATCGCACAAAGCGGCGCTGGGAATAACACCACTACAACCACTCGAAGCCTCATAAAGGGCGGCTAAAGAAGCTCACGGCTATACAGATTATGAGGATTAATTCTTTTATTAACCGGCACCGGCACCTAACGTGGAACGACCTGATTCTAGAGCTCGATTTAAATATAAGCAAAAGGACTCTCTAGCGACGGTTGCAGAGCCATTGGCGCCGCAAATAGCAGTCCAAAAGACGTATCGCACTATCAGAAGACGAGGCGAAAGAGCGGCTTGAATTTGCTGAGTATTAGCTCCCTCGGATTGACGAGCTTTTGCTAGTAAATTGGCCCTGAAAGACAGAGGGTTCTACCGCTGACTTTCCCGCAGGCCTGCTTTACAGACGAGTGCATAGTTTAGAACGCCCCGAATAACCTAGACGGCTAGGTCTTTCGCCGACCTAATGAGAAGCTTCGGAAGGACCTAGTCAATATTCAATAACACGGAAAAGCTCGTCAGTCTATTATAGTATGGGCTAGCATAGCTAGAAAGAAGAAGACTAGTCTTATCGTTATGACGAGGGATCCGGAGGCTAAGAGGAACGGATACACAAGCTGGAGCTATATCAAGGCACTATCAGAAGGTCTTCTTCCTTTCCTTAACGAATTCGAGCTTTTCCAGCAAGACAATGCCCATATTCATACTTTAAAGAAGTCGACGGACTAGCTGCTGCTCTATGGTCTCAGGCCCATTAATTAGCCGACTCACTCGCCCGATCTTAACCTCATAGAGCATCTTTGGAAGGCTTTAAAGTCCAAATTGCGAAGATTACACCCTAAATTCACTAGGCTAGGCAAAAGTCAGTCTAATACTAAAAAGATAAAGTCGTGGATCAAGGAAGCGTGGGATATATTGGATCCGGGCCTCGTCGAGAAGCTAACGCAGTCAATAGAGCGCCGGCTTAAAGCTATGCGTCGGGCAAGGGGTTGGTATACAAAATATTAATCTACGGATCAAGGGCTTTAAATTGATATACTTTTCGGCTTCATTGGACTTCTCATTGTTGAGAAATTAAAGGATGAAGATGATATGTGAAGACGGGGGGGTGGTGATGTGGGTCTGGTGTTGTCAGACTTTTGGCGTGACATTTTACTCA